>OU343219.1:26817564-26869617 GCA_910596185.1 Chrysanthemum makinoi
AAAGTAGTGGCTTGTTGTGCTCCATAGGAGTGCTTATAATTTTTGTATTTTCATAGCCAAACTTCACCAAAATCTCCTTGACATACTTATCTTGACTAATAAATTTGCCATCTGTCTTCTGCTTGACCTGTAGCCCAAGAAAGAAGGTGATTTCTCCCATAGAACTCATCCGAAACTTATCATGCATCAACTTCTCAAACTCACTAGATAGATCCTACTTGGTTGAGCCAAAAATAATGTCATCTACATATATCTGAACGAACATGATATCATTCTTCACATTCTTGATGAACATAGTCAGATCAATCTTCCCTCTTCTTAAGCCATTGCCCAAAATATACTTGGGTAAGGTTTCATATCAAGCTCTTGGGGCCTGATGCAGACCATAGAGTGCCTTGTGTACCTTGTAAAATTTGTCAGGAAATGTTGGATCTTCAAAGCCAGGAGGTTGGCAGACATATACCTCCTCCTCAATCTTCCCATAGAGGAGAGCACTCTTCACATCCATCTGGTATACTGTGAAGTCTGTATATGATGCACAGGCCAGGAATAGTCGAATAGCTTCTATCCTTGCCACTAGAGCAAAGACCTCTTCATAATCAATCCCTTCCTGTTGTGTATACCCTTGAGCCACCAGTCTAGCCTTGTTCCTTACTACCACACCCCTTTCATCCTTCTGGTTTCTGAAAACCCATTTAGTGCCAATAGCTCTCTTGCCTTCAGGAAGATCCACCAGAACCCATACATTCTGAAGTTTGAACTAGAGAAGCTCTTCTTGCATTGCTTCTACCCAGGATTCATCTTCAAGAGCTTTGTAGACTTTCTTTGGTTCTGCTTGGGAAACAAAACAAGCAAAGAGACATTTTTATGTGTCCTCATGGATCCTTTCTTCATAAATGGCACTAAAGAATCCAGTCTCACTATGCTGAAATTTAGATCTTGTAGCTCTTTCAGCATGAACATCCCCAATGACATTCTTCAAAAGATGATCCTGATTAATTCTTCTGTGTGGTGTAGCAGGAACAACATAAGATGAAGCTATATTAGTAAAATCAATCTCATCATCTTCACCATAGGGATCAGGAACCTCTGTATTAATTGATGGAATAGAATGAGGACCATCAATACTAAATCCTGGCTCATCAGTACTAACATGTGGCTTATTAGTATTAACCACATTAGTACTGATCACTTGAGGTTTTACCATTGTGTCATCTATATTGGTTACACCTCCTTCAGTATTAGACTCATTAGTATTTTGAGGTTGATCATCATCTTTGTTTGCCTCCTCTAAAGAAGTTCTTCCAACTGAATTGTCCTTCCAAATGGGCAATAGGATACAGTCATCATCATCATCAGAATCTGATCGACCTTGCTTTTTTCTCCCTGCAATAATGTTAGAATCCATAGAAACAGGCACATAGTTCATAGATATTGTTAGCATATCAATATCAAAAAGCCATTTTGGTCCTTGCCCCTCTACACTAGGTTTATTCTCAAGAAACTCTATGTGCATATTCTCCTCTATCCTTCTGGTTCTAGAATTATAAACCCTAAAGGCTTTACTATTTAGGGAATAGCCAACCAAATATCCATTATCAGATTTTCCATCAAACTTACCTAAGTGGTCAATGGTATTGAGAATAGAGACATGACACCCAAAAGGTTTAAGAAAGTCTATGGTAGGCTTTCTACCTAAAAACAGCTCATAAGGAGTCTTGTCATGAGGCTTTACTACCAGACTGTTTCAACATAACAAGCAAAAGATAATCCTCATTCAAAATGTTATGGGTAACTTGGAATCTGCTAACATAGTCCTAGCAGCCTCTATCAATGTCCTATTTCTCCTTTCAGCAACCCCATTTTGCTGAAGAGTCCTAACTACACTGTACTCTCTTTTAATACCCTTAAGTTGACAGAAATCATTCATCACTTGGTTTTTAAACTCTGTCCTATTATCACACCTAATGATTTTAACTTTCTTATCAGCTAGGTTCTCTACTGCAGTTATGTATGACTTAAGGATTTCACTGGTCTCATCCTTAGTATTAAGGAAGAAAACCCAAGTAAATATGCTAAAATCATCAGTCACAACCAAACAATACTTCTTAAAATTTAGGCTGCTTACAGAGGTGGGGCCAAATAAGTCCATGTGCAGCATATGAAGTGGTTGGGTGACAGAGTTAAAAACCTTGAGCTTACAAGAGGCTCTATGCTGCTTCCCTTTGAGGCATGCAATACATGTCTGTTTATTTTCAAATCTTTTTGAAGGTAAACCTCTTACAAGGTTATTTTTAGATAAAAGATTTATTACCTTAAAGTTCACATGACCTAACCTTCTATGCCATAACATAGATTCATCCAAAGAAGCTATAGCAACTAAACATGTAAGGTTTTCTTTGGGCACTATGTTTTTCATACTTACACTGTATGCATTGCTCTTCCTAGGGAACTTAAGAAGTACCTCATCTTCACTAGGCAACTTAAAATTAGGAGATAAAACCAAGCAATCAAGATCCGTGAACAGAACAAAATTCTTCTTGTCACACATTTGTGACACACTGAAAAGATTGTATTTGAGTTCTTTCACATAGTACACATCTTCAAATTCCAATTAGTCTTGATTGTGCCTTTACCAGTAATTTTTCCACCTATTCCTCCTCCAAAAGAAACATATCCTTCATTCAAATCATGAAGTCTGAAGATAGGATAGATTTCAGTCATGTGCTTGGAACACCCACTCAATAGCCAAGATCATCATTATTGTTGGAATGTCCCTGCACACAAGATAAAGGAAATTAGTTCCTTTTGGGGACCCAAGCCATTACTGACTTGGATCTGCCTCGCGCATCAATGTGATCATATTTCTTGAGAGTAACTAATGCATTGCTGGGTTGAGTGGTCTTTCTCACCCAACAAGCTGAGGGCTTACCATCATTGCCCTTGATTCCCCAGTAGCACTCACTTTAGAACCAACAGTTTTCATTTTAGGCTTAAAAGTATTAACTTTTGGCCTATCAGTATTAAGTTTTGGCTCATAAGTATTAACCTTTTTCTTGTAAAACTTGATTTGTTCATCATAAGATTTAAAGGTTTGTGCTGCTCTAGCATGAAAGGGCCTTGGTGAAGTAGATGGTGATTTTGAAAAGTTTCTTTTGGGTCTTTCACCAAATACTCTTGGTTGTGGTCTAGCAGATTAAGCGGCTTTGCGATTCAAAGATTTTATGCCGCGAAGAACTGCTCTTGGGTTCATGTTGGGTTGAGGTCTCATAGGGTGTCTGCATTGAGCTTGCAGATGAGAAAAGCTTTCACACACAAAGATTTATTATACATGACAAATTCATCTCCTAGTTGTTCAGATTTTAGTTGGTTCCAGTTTCTTTTGTTACCTCTAGGACTAGATGACCTATTTCTATACATCTTAGCATATTTCACTGGCTTCCTAACAGGTTTGTCAGTTGGTTTTACAGGTTTAGTGGCCTGTTCTTGCTTTGGTTCACTAGCCTCTACACTTGTCTTTTGGTTTTCAAACACATACACCTCAGGTAAGGAGGTGTCACTGGCACTTTCAAAGGTCTCATCAGTTTTTTCACCTTGGACCCAATGGGTTCACGCACAAAATGTGGGTGCCTTAAACTCTTCTAAGCCGTGTTCAAGGTCTATACCGTGGTGAGGGAATACCTCTGAATGCGTCTTATAATCCATACCTGATTTGGCTTTGCCAATTAGTGCTTTTTCAAGGAATCTATCAAGTTTCTTAGAGTTATAATGATGTGTGTCTTGAAGAGTATCAATACTTAGTTCTATGTTGTCTTTAATTTGTGTGACTCTCTCAAGTTCTTCTTTTAATACACTTATGGTGGTGTCTTTAAAAGAAATTTCCCTATTAAGTACAGCAGTTGCTTCAGAAAATTTTGACTCATTTTCTTTATAATACACAATTTGTTTTTCTAAAACTGCTAAGCCTCTTTTATGATTTGATAAATTATAACTGGTTTTAGAAAACTCTTTAGCCAGTTTATCATACTTAGTTTTAAGAGACTCATATTCACTTAATGAGACACATGTATCTGAGCAATTTGATTCAGTAAGTACCTAAGATACCAAGGCCATATTGATTGGACTCTCCTCATCGTCAGCCATGAAGCTCCAATCATATCCAGCACCATCAATAGCCACCATTGCTTTAGAGGATGAATCATTGGATTCACTACTCTTTTCCTTGTTCCTGGGGCTTTTGCATTCCCTGGCAAAATGCCCAAGCTTGCCACAGTTGTAGCATTCTACCTTTCCTTTGTCAAACCCAGCAGTATCTCCATCACTGATCTTAATCTGCCTACCAGTTCTTTTCATGAACCTTCTTGCCCTCATACTAATCAAGGCAATGTTCCACTTGATATGAATCTCTTCCATATCATCCTCATCGATTTGTCTCAAGTCATCATGGGTGATCTGAAATCCATGTTGTTGCTCAGAGATGAAAGCATCGATTGTACTTTCATTGATGCATGCTGCAGTTGTAACCAAGCAATCAGTATTAATATTACTACAAGAAGTACTAACACCAAAACTGTCCTTATCAGGACTAGTGACTGGATGAGCCACAAAAGCTATGTTTTGTAATCCAGCACTGGAAGATGTAGCTGTAGCTCTCTTCATATCTTGTTCAATCACCTTAAAGCTATTGAACAGATTGTCCAACCCCATAGATTCAAATTCTGCCTTGTTCTTCAATACAATGACATTAGTGTCCCATTTTGGTGATAGAAGACTTCTAACAAACCTGAGATTGATGTCCTCCTGAGAGAGATGTCCACACCCAATACAGCTAGTTGACTGACAAGCTTTTGAAGCCTATTGTAAACTGAGTCAATTGACTCAATTGCACCAGCAATGAAGTTTTCAAATTCTTGTTTCAAAAGAGCTTTCTGAGTCTTCTTGGTGACAGAGTTCCCACCAAATCTTGTTTCAATGGCTTTGAACAAGGTCTGAGCATCATTGTGTTTTCTGAAGTTGAGTTGATGATCCTCAGGTAATGCCATGAGAAGGAGACTTCTGACCTTGAGATCATTGCCTCTTAGAGCCATTTCTTCATTAGTGATGGGATCACCTTTGTCTTTAAGGACAACTTTGCCAGCCATTTCTTCAGAAACAATGGATTTGTAGGAGTCTCCATTGATAACAATGTTCCACAGCTTAAAATCAAGCACCAAAAAAGTACTGCTCTATGCGCATCCTCGAGAGTTCATATTCATTAGGCTGCAACTTAGGAACTCTGGTAACAACACTGGATTTGCTTGAATCAAAATCCATTTCTTCAGATTTGTCACACAGGATCTTCTAATAACAAAGCTCCAGGACACAAGCTCTGATACCACTTGTGGAGTCCCAAACCTTGGATCTAGAACACTTAGCTTGTAAACGTGTAGTTGCCTTGGATGGTTCCAAAACCACAATGAGAAACTTTGTTGTGGATACACACAAGTATTCGGAATCTACTTGAATGTACTTAGAAGATGATTAATAATACGAGTACTCTCCTAGTACTAAGGTTTACAACCTTGAAGCTTTTCTTAAGACGGCTAGAGTATTGGTATATCCTTGACCTAGCTAGAATCTGCTTTTATACACTAAGGAGATCCCTTACAGAGATAACTATGCATTAAGTATATCATATCTTCTATTGGAATAGAAGATATGCTGTTACAGACCATACACGACATTCTTAATATAGATCAGTACAAACTCAACACTATCAGTACTAACTTTTGCACTATCAGTACTAACTAGTTAATACTCTTCTAACATCACTATTAGTACTAACTTTAACATTATAAGTGTTAACTCCCAAATGTGAATTTCCCAACAAAACGCGTCCAGGTCTTCAATTGATCAACGATCGTAGAAAATCACATCCCGTCACCGGCTTCTCAGCACTTTTCTGATTTTGGCTCGATTTTGGCTCGATTTTGCTCGTTTTCGCTCTGTTTTCAATCCTTCTGTACCTGCAAGACATAAAACACACTCCAAGAATATTTTTGACATATTTTGATCATATTTGGGTATATTTAGTCGTTTTTGTGGTCTTAGGTGGGTAAAAACGATAAGTGAATACGCACTCATCAAATCCCCCCACACTAGGCAATTACTAGTCCCTAGCAATCAATCATATGAAATATGAAAGAATCAAGATTACCAATAATACCCCGTTTCGACCTTTTTATTTGATGCGATAAATTTAAACTAGACTGAAAGTAAAGAACATGCTTGATTAACAAAAAGTGGTATCACGGAACGGGATTCACACAAAATGGGTGTATCCAGGAAATTTGAATCGTCATCCTCTTTTTTATACTCACAAACTAAGTCTAAACTTATTGTGCAAATGTTTTTAGCAAAATGCTAACACTACTTATACAAATAATCTATGTAAGTCGAGACTTAACTTTTTACTCCCACAGTTTTTACAATTTAAGTTCGTGTGCTCATTTTCAAAAGTTTAACCATTAAAATCGACCTTGTTGTAGTTCATATCCACTTAACTAAAATATTAACTCCCCAGAAACTATGAAAGTCTAAGGATCGAAAGGGCCTTTTCCATGTAGCGGCTTTCTTCTCGGCACATCCCAAACCAGTTGGCTTTAGGTGACCGGGATTTTGACACCTCACGAAGAATAGTACCAGAATTAGCGGGAATTCGATTCCAAAGATTTACGAGGCTACCGTTAAGTTAAGACTAAACCTAAATGGATAACAACCGATGATAATTTAGAAGTTCGAGATTCAAAGGTGAGATCACTCCATGTAGCGACTTTCTTCTCAGCTTGTCCTTTTAAGGAGGCTAGGTTTTTACCCTCGAAAATAGTATTGGAGCTTTTGGGGTCTTTGACTTCAAGAATTTCTAAATCGCCTTCAAATTTTTAGACAACTTTGACGAATCCTAGTTCAACTTCCGATTTCAATTTAAGAAAAAGAAAGTTTCGCACATTTATTCATAAGCAACAATACTTTTATTCGAGGAACTCATATTTTTTCATTTTTTCATTTTTCAATTTTTTTTCATTTTTTCACTTTTTTTTTTACTTTAACTTGCGATTTATTTTTGCCTCGTTCAAGCACTTTTACGATACTTTCATTTTGCAATATTATTCCGATTTTAAGAAAGTATGCTTTTCCAATAATTTAAATAAAAAGTTGAACTTGGACTCTATATCAATTTTGCTTAAAAACTTTTTGTTGTAACAAGACGACTTGAATGTTCAAAAGTTTGACAACGAGCACGTATTTTAGTCCAATTAGTTATCTTCTGGGAGAAAAAGCCATAGATTACTTATATAAGCTCTAAAGAAAACCAACTACTCCACGCTTAGCATTTTCATTTGCACAACGCGTAAAAACTTATCCTAATTGTTAAGAGAGCAGCTAGATCAACACTCTAGCAGAGTCGGGATTCCCTTTGTTCTAACCTAATCAAGACTAAACAACTATTAACACCGAGGTATTAACACTTTATTTTCATGCAAAGCACTTTTTTCATGCAAATTGTTTTAAATTCTAGGTCAAAACGGGGGTACTAGGGAACAAATGTGACAAAATTCGATAGAATTCCTCCCACACTTAGAATTGAATATTGCCCTCAATATTCGAAGTCCCGGCCGAAGCCGATACTATCAAACAGAAAAAGGTAATACCACTAACCAAGTGTGTGAACAAAATATGTTGTTTAACACAAAAAGGATTTTTGAAAACATATCCCCGGATAAACGTTAGCAAAATTGATCGGATATTGGGCGGCTGGATTGAAAACAGGCGCATCAATCATCACGATCAAAGGGATTCCTGAAAACATGAGCAAACACACAAGAAGCAAACACTGTGGTGGTTTCCTCCCACAATTAGTCGTTAGAAAGTAGAAAGAAGTCAGAAACATGGGTGGTTACCCATGAAATGCTACTGTTTTTGTTAATCGAGTCGCTAGCTTGACTCGGCCCCGAATTCAATGGTCCATGGGGGAGCAGGTGGAATAGAAAATCTCCATCGGACTTTCATTCAAATGGTATGGATAAACATTGAATGTGTTGAAAGTTCCACTCCGATGAGATACGACCGGCTCATAAGAAAAAGGAATGTCGGGGGTCAAAGATGGTATATTCACTCCCGTAGGAGTTGAGACATGGAGAAAAAATGGGAGAAGAAGGCAAAGTGTCAATCTCATGACAACGGGTGGGATGGGTGGGCAAAAGATTAGTTTGAGGAACATTGAGCGAATGTTCGAAAATCTTATCCACCACTATAGCAATGAAAACATATGTATCGGGCTTAGAAGAGGTTTCATCATCCGGCAGTTTCGCAGGCGGACGAGTGGATGATGGACCTAAGCCATAATCGTCACTCTCAATACCCGAGGGTATCGAGTCATTCGGAGAAAGAAATGAGTCGACCTCTTCCATAAGAGTGTCACTCGACGAGTTATCAGAAGACCAATTGTAAAGAAGATTTTCCAATTCTTTAAGGTCGGCTTCAAAGTCGAAGTGCATATCATCATCTCCCGATGGAGAATGATCAATAAGAGCGAGTTCATCGGCGAACTCCTCAAGAAGGTCTAACATCGAAGTGGGATTGCCACTATTCTTTTCTTTGGGTAAAGATGGAAATGTAACGTCACTATCCTCATTCTGAATGTCAAAGATAGGATTATCTGAGAGTAGAGTGAATTCAGAATCAAAGTCAAACAGCGGATTAGTGAATGCCATAGTGAAAGGTTTCTCGGATACAACAAGAATATCTTCATCATCTATTTCAAATTCAGTGTCCATATCAAGATCATCGAGATCAACATCTCTCACTTCTTCCAAGCTGATGAGCTCAGAAGGAATTTCCTCTACATACTCGATGTCTTCACATGATAAAGAATCATCAAACGACTTATAATCATTTTCAGACTCGGAGATCATCTCAATAGATAATTTTGGGGTGGGAGAAGAATCATCATCGAGAGGCACATCACACATATCACCGGAGATAACCTTGGACTCACTTTTGGTTGGGACAAGTTTCTCAACACTAGACGGTTCTGTCTCAGGAATAGTGCTAAGATGCTCGTCCCCCATTAAAAGGTTATCCGAAGGTTCTATGGTAGATAGGCAATATGAGGGCGGAGAGTGGACATGTGCGCTAAATTGTGGGCTTGAGATATGCACTTTTTCCTTTATCATCTCCCAATCCTCCTCATCCTCATCATCAAGACGGCAAGCCTCGTTGAATAGGAAACGCTTTTTAGCTTATCGCTCTTCGGATAGTAATATTTTGTTGCGAGCTGCAAGTTCTTCAGCAAGAAGTTCTCTATACGTTTTCTGATAAGGCCCTTCTTGGGCACGTTTATTAACCAATTCTTTGAATTTCATTAATACATCTAAAAAGACCTAGGATAAGTTCTTGAGGAATTGGCGGAGGTGGAGTTTGAATCGTATGGTACTGTGGAGGTTGGTCAAGATAAGAATAGTCATGATTGTTACGAGGGACATGCTCATAGACAAGCATATTCCTTTTTTGACAATCGGAGTTAAAGTGTGAACCTCCACAGTAATCACAACCGTATGATTGTTGTGATGGATTCGGTGAATTGTATGGATAATGGTCGTAACCAAAGGTTTGATTGTTATATTGAACTTGATATTCAAAACCTTGGTGAGGACCTCCACAATGTTCACAACTATTTATTCACCTAAAAAGTATTTTAAGCTACTACCTCATAAACAGAATAACTAATATTTTCATTGTAATTAAACCAAATCTTAGGAGTGAATTCCGCACCTCTACCTGAAACTATAGATAACAATCTACCAAGCCTTGACACTGATTCATCGTTGTACAAGTTACCTCATTCGTTCCATGCGATAAGATTCCCATATTGATAGTGAATACATTGAATTAGGTTATCAATACACCATCACTCTTGTGACACTTTTCCCTCTAGCAAGTCTAGAACCCTACTCGGCCTTGACAACTAGACTTTGTCCTCAAACATTTAAAGAAATAGATGTAGACGTACTTACCCGACTAAATCTTCTTCTTTGATATTCTTATTCTTAAGGATCTTCCTTTAAAACTCAAAGTAATATTTTTTTTTTTGGAATACTCATTTTGATGAGATAAAGTTTTTCCGGTCAGACCTTATCAAACGTTTGTATGTAAAGAGATGACTAAACTTTTATTTGTGGAATTATCTTATCCAAACCACGATTAAAAACCCGTTTTATAAAATATTAAATCTTTTGAAAATGTGTCGTTTCATGTAACTATTTACTTCAAACAAAGAAATAGTTCTTACTTAAAGAGTTGTTTTGGTCAAATTTGTATAGACACCTACTCAAATAAAGATTTTGAACAAAATCTTTCTCTTTCCTCTAAGAAGAAAAAAGCACAATATCTGAACAAATATTAAAAACTAGTCACCATACCCTTGTTACTACTTTACACCAGAACAAGGGAGATTTTATGTCACTAGGATTTAGACCGTATAGGGGATTGTGACCAAGAAAATTTAGAGGTGTCCGCACTACCAAGGTTGCAAAACCTTGTGAAGCTAAATCTAGAACCGTTACCCTATTAAACTTACTTCAAGTATCACCGTACCACCACCTCTTCTTAGACACCACACTAGCAGGTAACACAATCTAAAATCCGGGATGGATTTCTCTTTAATGAGGGTAGACTGTAACAACCCATAATTTACCAGACTTATCTTTTCAATAAAATAAACTTATTTTTCCATTACAAACTTTCCTAAACTCATCTGACTTGATAACGAGAGATTATCTCGCAAATATGAAAACCGCACACAACGCATATTGGCACAACCTTAAACTCAATAAACAACATGATTTAATTATAATATTATTTATGAGAAAATAGTCATTTGAATACTCATTTTTATTGGATAAATTATTCTGAATGTAACGGTGTAATTTTCGTGTCTTGATTTGTTCGTTATTGAACCCAAATGAGTCCCGAACATAGATTTTACAAAGCTAGAAATTGAGTCCCTGTACTTAAATTTACGCTACCCACCCCTAAGTATCATTTCCTTGCACTTTGGTTTTAACTTTTGTATACAAAAAAATAAAATAAAAAATAAAAATAAAAAATCTAGGGTTCTCTCACTATTACATCACTGCCACACCCTCACACCCCCTCCTTCTGTCTACCACCACTGCACCAACCACCATTCGTCCATCCCTTTACCATCATTACCAAGTGCCACCACCACCACAACCTCCTCTGCACCACCACTATCAACACGAAGAAGACTAAAGATCGTAGTTCGTTTGTTTTGGGTTTAAATATTGACAATGAGGTCACAAATAGTTTTGTGGTTATGTTCGTGGTTTTTTTACCTCCATCTCACCTCATATCTGTTTCTTTGTCCCTTTTATATGGTATGTCAAAATATAAGTCTCACTTTTATGCTTACTTTGCTTGTCTAAATATATTTATATGAGTGTTTGTTTGTTTATTAGACCGAGTTGATTAATAACGTTTTGATTATTAACGTGTGGTAAAAACATTTTAAAAAGAGTGTTTGTTTGTTTATTAGACCGAGTTGACTCAACTCTGCTAAGTCGAGTTAACTCAGTGAGTCATCCTTGTTTATGCTACCCGATTGTGTGATGTTGTTTTTTTTACTTGGCCTAAGGTTATTTGAATAAGGTGCTTAATTTTGATGCGATGTGGTTGAGTTATGTTTTAGTAAAGATAAATATGTAATAGGCATTTCTGTGTCTCGGATGGTATTTAGATTTACTTATTCTCTTGGTTAACCTAGACTAAATTGGATGTGATGCGTGTATATTTACTTGGATTTGGATTGTTTGTTTATTTGAGGTAGATGATATTATGTGTAAGTGTTATATTCCTAGTTTCGTTTGTGGTTGTGTTGAAATGGTTGCGTGACCTTAGGGTTAGTCCGAGAAGGCGACACCACAAAGTGGTTTTTGTAAGGTTCGGTTTGTATCATGACACCATGAGTATTGAAGTAGTACAACCTTGTCTTAGAGTAAACACTGTCGCCTTATGATTTCAAATGTAATGGTCCAAAATATTTTTTTAATTAAAGCTGTATTAAATGGAAGAAGTGTTATGGTGTTAGGTTTGTGTGCTAATTCAATAACAAAAGGTGCATTTGGATACCTTACTGGGCTTAGCAGCCCAATAGATTTAAAGGGTGCATTTGATATAATATTGGGCTGAATCTCAAGAACAATTAAGGTTGTTAGGTTGTATGTGTTTGGTGTAATGTGATGTTAATGTGACTAAGTGACTTTGTTTATTTACTTCAAACATTACGAATATTAACGTCTTACTAACTAAATTTATTTGTTCGTTTCGACGATTACTGGTACATTTTGGAAATGGATCTTAGGATTGTGACTTGGATTTGGATAATACAGACACTTAACAGACTTTATTATACGGATTGTGACTTCACATAATTGGATCGTTATTGGATTTACGATATTGGACTTTGGACTTGTTAGACATTTTGGGACTTGAGATGGTATAATATATTAGACTCGAAATAAAATTAATATATTAGACATTGAACGGACACAAAATATTCAATAAACCCAAAACTAATAATTACGCGAATGATAACGAATCATAAAATCTATAAATTGTAATTTCAAAATTGGTTTATTTAAAGTCACGATGACTTGGGAACGTGATATAAACGGACGCGTCATGCTGAAAATTTATAAAAGCTTTCCAAACTTATAAGATTATAAACTTGTAAACGTATTGTGTTTTCTTATAAAATGTATATTGCTTTCTTTTCAAAACTAAAATGGTTTCTAAGCTAAGTTATGCTAGACTATAGTCAGGGTGACCGACTCTTCTATGTGGATTTTTTAAATCCTAACAGAAGAAAGCAGAGTGGAAAATCAAGGGAAGATGGGGCCTACTTGGGAAGGACCATACTGCATCGTTGAAGCATACCCGACCGGCGCGTATAAACTGCAGACGATGGACGAGAAGGAGGTGTCACGAACTTGGCAAGCTATTAATCTTAGAAAATATTTCTTGTTAGCAACTAATTCAGCTAGACTTTGCAAATTAAATGCAATGCCGAAGTTTAATCCCCTATTATGAATGAATGACAAATATAACTATCTCATAGACAAAGGGAAGCAATTTTCTCCATATCTTATTCGGAAGATAATTTTCAAATGATCCCTCTGATAGGCTCCTGACCTTTGGAGATACATGGTTAATGTTCAAAGATGGTTCATACCCCAAATGTGGTTTCCATATAAAACTTAGGCGGAATTGCCGATAGGCGCAAGACGCCCTAAAAATGGTTCATAACACAAATGTTGCTTGCCATAATAAAACTAAGGAAAAATTGTCGATAGACACAAGACACCTTAAAAATGGTTCATACGCCAAATGTTGGTTTCCATAATAAAACCAGAGCCAAATGGCTGATAGGCGAAAGACGCCCCAAAATGGTTCATACCTCAAATGTGGTTGCCATATAAAAAGTAAAGCAAAATTGTTGACAAGTGAAAGACGCCCTGAAATGGTTCATATCAAAACATTGGTAGTTGTATGACTTTCAAACACATCCTTTTTTGAGTATAAGGTATAAGTGACTCCCTCAGAACTTTGCCTCTTCCAAGGAAAAATTTAGTCAATACTCCAAAAAAGGGAAATGTCATGAAAGCAAAAAAGCATGCGAAGCATACATCGTTGGGAATAATACAACCTGTTAATACAAATAAACCGTAAAAAAGTTTATTTATATCTTACGATCTTTCTATGTTTTGTTGATAACAATCGTAAAGTGACTTTAAGTAAATAAATAAAATACGTAAGTTTCAAACCAATAGTATCCTGACTCATTTTACTAAACAAATAAACTATAAAACATATCTAGTTAAATAGTTTATATAAAGTCAAAACTATTTTAATAAAACACTTACAAAGTAACATTTGTTACTTACATTTTTAGAAATACATAGCTAACTAAAAACTAGATAAATAAACATGTAACTAAATAGCCCAAACCCCATGACCCATAATCTTATTCTTGACCTATGATCTAAAACCCATGGCCCATAATCTTTGCGTCATGCATGACATCATGTTTGGTACCCCATGACCCAAAGTCTATAACCCATGACCCAATATATGCATTACATCATGCATGACATCAGGTTGGGTACCCATGAGCTAAAGTTCATGACCCATGATCCAAAACCTGAAAATATGACTCAAAATCCGGACTGGTTTACCCAGTTGCCGGATCCCTTGGATTACACTGGCCGGATACCTTTTCTAAGGGATCCGCCAGATCTGGCTGAACATTGGACTTTTTGCCTATAAATAGTAAGATATTTTTTCATTTCTCCTCACCACTAATATGTATATGTTCTCTTGATGCGTGGTTTTCGGGGTCGAGAAAACCTCCTTTTCTATGAGCAAGCTTTTCAACCCTCTAGGCAGTAAACCTAATTGTTGTAGTGTAGTATAGGGTAAGCCTCGGGGATTGATTTCGTTCCCTAGGGGAATAGGATTTCTAGAAAGAGATATATGACGAGAAGTTGGGGTTGAGGATGATTCTTTTTATTCGTTTTATGTTTTTTTGAAAGCAAAGGTAAAATCTCGGGTATATAGTTGGGAGGTGGTACTTCTACCGATTTCACTACTTAACTAATTATATAATTTAACTAACTAACCTATGGATAGATTATGCTAATTGAGGTGTGCTCGTATGGTGATTAAAGATGTGTTCGCTTAGATACTATTACTCCCTAGTTATCTTTTATTGGTCGGTTGAATTATCACTTCCTTTACCTTAATCGATGCGTTATATTCCTATTAGTCGTAGGGGGTGCCTAATCCCTAGTTCTATTAATTGTAACTCTCCTATAGAATACACAGGATCGGTAATTGCAATAGCATCTCCCCCGAATACCCTATTGTCATAAAGCACAACTCACGCAATAAACAAAACAATGGCCTAGGTGCACTCCTATGGCTTCTGCTAATTAAGACAAGAGACAACCTAACAACAATAAATAACTAGGTTTCATAGATCTGAGCAAACACACAAGTAATTTAGCTAGACATGTTAAACAAGCAAGCATACACACAATCAATTGAACATGGGGTAGACATAATGAAAAATTGGATAAACAAACTTATCTTGATGTGTAAAATAGGGTATGGGACCCTAGAATATTGTCCAAGTTGGACTACAACTGCGTTAGGGTTTGCTCTCCAAAATTCTACCTCCTAAAATACAGAAAAATCGAATTCTATATATAGATTTACAATCGCGATGCGTCACCTTTTGATAGTGACGCCGTCAGGTCGCCGTCATTAGAGTTTCGTTTGGGCCAAGTCATCATTGGGACGATGTCACATGAGATATAAAACCCTAAAATCGTGAACGTGTCAAATGTCCAATATACCCCTCATAATAAAAACATTCATAAAATAAAAGGAACTCGTTATATGCGTTACATGTTCATTTCACAAGTAATGAAAGATTAAACCTTATACTTAACTTATAAGTTTGTAAAACACATAAAGAATGTTTCATGTACACAAAGTAAATCAAATAAATAAACTTCACAAGTAAAATAGGCAAGTAAATTAATTGATGAATTAGTCTTATTTGTCCCCCTTATTCGGCTATAGAGAAACGCCCAAGTCCAAATAACTTCCTAAATTATCTCCCTCATATCCTGTATATTTACCTATGCGTTTTGTTGAATAAGATCCCTTGAATGAATTATGTTCCCTTTGAATGATTTACCTATGCGTTTTGTTGAATAAGATCCCTTGAATGAATTATGTTTTCTTTGAATGATTTTCTGTTCAGTATAAATTTTGTGAATGTTTGATGATTGTTCTGTTTTGGAAGATTTGGCGAACTATGAAAGTCTGATGCTATTTCCGACGTGTTTCAGTTCGATGGTACTTCTATGTTCCGTTACGTTCCTTATATGTTCTGTTTCTCTGATTTCGAATCCGTTAGTGATGATTGTTTCTGATCAGCCCTAAGATGTAGAATGAACCGTTAGGTGGTTGATAAGATGATTTTCAAGACTTGAGATAAAGTATGGTCATCATGAAGGTATACTCATATGATGCTGGTATTATGACGCTTGGCCAACATGATATTACTAACATCGTATGACGTACGCTCATTGTGATCATAGGATGTCTCGAGGAGTGCCATAGAGCTTAGAATTTTTGGCACCTGATTAATATTGTCTGAGTTAGCAAGACCTTGGGATCATTATGCCTATACATTAAATCTACCTTCATGGATATACGATTTGATACGTTTAAAATTCTCGGCACGTGTTCATCTCTGAAAGTTCTGTCGTTTGATTTCTGTTACCCTCAGTTGTGTAATCTGGTATATCTCCGTTTGCTTCTTTCGTTTCCTTTCAATTTTTGAGGAAGAAAAAAAAATTTAGAGGGGAAGAGTTGTAAAACCCTAAAATCGTGAACGTGTCAAATGTCCAATATACCCCTCATAATAAAAACATTCGTAAAATAAAAGGAACTCGTTATATGCGTTACATGTTCATTTAACAAGTAATGGAAGTTTAAACCTTATACTTAACTTATAAGTTTGTAAAACACATAAAGAATGTTTCATGTACACAAAGTAAATCAAATAAATAAATTTCACAAGTAAAATAGGCAAGTAAATTAATTGATGAATTAGTCTTATTTGTCCCCCTTATTCGGCTATAGAGAAACGCCCAAGTCCAAATAACTTCCTAAATTATCTCCCTCATATCCTGTATATTTACCTATGCTAAATCATTATACGCTTCATTCAAAAAAAACCCTAAACTTCTCCCAAAGAAAGTGACGGCAAAAACAACTCCATCCCATCTCCACTGTTCTGTCGACAAAAGGCTTCAAGAAAAGGGTGATTCGAGGTGTGTGTAAGGGCTGAAATTCATGTGGTTGCTACGAGTATCGATTGGTTTTGGTTGTGGGTTTATACCTGCTGTTTTCATGGTCATTAGAAGCACAAGAAGGGTGCTTTGTTTCACTTGTTTTGTCCTCATTTTCTTCCTTGTTTCACGCTGCAAAGGTATCTCATCACCTTGTTTCCTTTTTTTTATCTGAAAAACCTGGTCATGGTGTAGGGAAGCCATACGCTTGCCTTGTATCTCATAAAATGTGTTATATCTAATGTTAAAAACTAAGATATTAAATCCTAGTATTATACTACCTAAGATCATAAATCAAATGCTTTATATTGTTGATAAGAGTACATAAAATCTGGTTATAAATATGTCCTACGTGCATGTCTTGAATCACCCTAAAACTTGTCACTTTACATATCAAATCCTAAGTCATGAAAACCTAACAATAAATTACATAAGGTCATGTTTGTGTATATGTGGATGTCGTATGGTATATATATATATATATATTTATATGAGTGTGAATCTGATTTTTAGACTATCCTAACATACTTCATAATAGGATAATGTATGAACTGGTTTTGACTTTGGTTTGTTTCCCTTATATCTCGACTTGATGAAACACCTTGGCCAAACTTTTTGTCACTTAAACTATATCATGTATAGATGTCGCATGAGGTATTGCATGAGCCATTTTGAATCTGATTTTAGTCCCATGTGCATGCTTCAATAAAACCTGTTTTGGCCTCACTTTGATTCGACAAGAAATATATTTCTGGATGGTGTGTCGTGGGGTCTTGGGCTATTTTCGAATCTCATATTCACGTCTTAATCGAACACGTAAAAGGAAATCATTGGTCACATGAAATAATGGTCTATACTTGCCACATAAATGAAGTCTAAGAGCCTCATGAAATCATGGTTTAAAATCTTATATATGTCTAATGGAATTGGAAATTAACTAGTTGGGTTTTCACAAGGAATGTGTAATCTTATGATACTCGAGCTTAAATGGTTTCGTAACGTACATATCCGTCTAATGTAAAACTAGGATTTTGTTCATATCGACTAAATGAGTTAAAAGGGTTGTTTGGTAAATTATGTTAACTAAATGTAATGAATAAGTAAAATGGGCAAATATGATATATTTACAATTAAAACCCTAAACTTGTGATATTTGCCATAAATGATCGTTACAGTATTATAATAATCACTTAACCTAATATATCTTTAAAATGCATCCTAAATGGCTAAACTTACCTAATACGGAAACTTGCTATTTATGGAAAGTTACTAATTATGGAAACCTGCCTAAAATAGAAAGCTACCTAAAATAGGAAGTTACTTAAAATGGAAAGATTAGTAAAAGTGGAAACCTGCTAAAAATGGAAAGCCGTCTAAAACGAGTAATCGGATTCTTATTAAGCGTTATCTAATTCATATAGGTTCCGGGCAAAGGGATTGATTCATCTCGTGACTTTACTTTCTTGTTTTGCTTGCTTCGAATAAGGTACAGATATTCTATCCCTTTTCAGTAGGGGTTTCTCATGATCTCTTTGCATCTCTGATCTCTTTTCATTGGTTTATTGAACCTTTGCTCTGATATTGACCCTCTGGTATTGAACCACTGTTACTGAACCTTTGATACTGAACCTTTGATATTGGATTACTACTATGAACCTCTGAATTGTGAACTAATGATATTGAACCTTAATTATGATGACTCACCTATTATATACTATGGACCTTATGCTTTGACCTGTCAGTTTGAGACCCGAGCCATTAACTAGGCATGGGGGTTCCATATCCATGTCATTGATGCACCAATGGCATGACTCTAGTGTGGTTGAGTGATGTTCTACACCGTCCCTATACTGTATTGATTATGTGCGCTTCACTGTTTACTATTGTTCTGCAGGAGCGTGTGGATGCATCCTAGATTTGTATTGTACTGTTACTATTATATATACTATATTGGTGATGTGGTGAGTGTGTGCAATATACCCCCTCACATATTGGGAGCTGATCACTCCACTGGCTACTTGATGTCTCCCCTCCTATTGTATTGGTATTCCGAGGTCACCCCTCCGAACACAATGGTTACTATTGGATGTTGGACTGCTATTGCTACTATTGACTGTATTGTATTGTGTTGGATCGATATACTCTGACCAAACTAACTATGTAGCTTGTAAGGGTTTAGCAACCTTGGATAAATCCTAAATTACTAACAATGAAACACTAATATTACTCTATTAAGTATGCGGAAACTACTTCAATAAAGCTAAGAAGAATAACTTTAAACTTCAACGATTATATTAAAACTTTGAACCTGCTTGTTATACAGATTCACTAACAGCCCTAATAACTCTAATATCGTACTTGCATGTAAATCGTATCTCTAATATTCTCTAATTTTGCGTATCTCTAATGCCAATCTAGGGGTCCTTTTATAGGCATAAGGAGTACCCTAGTCGGTTTACAATTACAATCCTTGTACGACAAGTAATACTAATTCTAAACTAAGGTGGTATTTGTTTGTGACATAATTGACTTAATATGAAAAAAACTGAATTCATTAAGTCATATTAAAAATGTTTGTTTGTGACTTAATAAAGAAAGATGACTGAAAATATTAAGCAATAAAACTGAGGGTGTCTACATTAAGCAGTACTTTTACTTTCTTCAGTACTTTGTCTTTCATATCCCAACATATTGTATTGTTGGCTCGTGTTGGATTACTGACCCTTTCCTTGTTTCCTTTACCCTACTCTATATTGTTACTCTTCATTCATTGCTTATCGTACTTATCTTGACTCCAGTTCCTCATTATTTTTATTGTATTGTTATATCTGTTCACTGGCCTTTTTAAGCTCAGCCGCATTTCTTTTCCTGCGGCAGGTACATAAGCTAGGAGCTGGGGATTGTTTGGGTTGAGAGATGAGCTGATATAGAGACCATGCCTAGTCATCTTAGACTTCAATTGATTTTGTTTCGATATTATTAGACTTGGTTATTATATTTCTATTTTGGAGTTTTCCTTCTTGAATTTATGTATTGTTATGTCATGTTGACTAGAATTTTCTTGATTTATTTAATTAAGACTTTCGCTGTTGACTTATGTTCATATTGTAATGCTTTGATATGACACCATACTGTGATACTTCTACCCTTATCGGGTTGGGGTGTTACACTTATGGTATCAGAGCCTAGGTTTACGACTTGTAGTCAGGACCTGTGACATATGGACCCTAGGATTTGACCCGTAGAGCTTAGGTTTGACCTGTGAGGACTTGGGTAGACATTAGGCTTCCGTTTGTTTTGATCTTTCCGATTCTTTTGATTTTCGTCCAGGTTTGACTTCGATGTTCTTTTGTCTTCGCTGATTCAACCTTCTTCTTTTCGCATTTTGTTATTCTATCTTCGCGCATTCATTTATCGATCGTTTAGATGAAGACTACTCGTGGAGTCGAAGATGATGGTACCGACCCTGTGCTGCTGCAACCGTTTCCTTAACTGGAGAGGTTCGTGAAGCATGAGCCGCACCCGACTGTGATGCTGCTGGAGACACCAAGATGCTACTGGAGGGAGCTGGACAAATCAACCAGAGGCGCAAAGACGGAGACGAGATTCAACTGATGTACACTTAGAAGGCGTAGGAACATAAGAAGTATGAACGGCGTACCTTAGTCATGTGGTGAAACTACTACCAAGATTCGGGCATATTGTGGTCAACAGTCCGACCATTGAGATGCTGAGGAGGTTCATCTGCTTCATATGATTGGGCGCGTTTGGATGATGGAGTCCTATCGCTCGATTCTTCAGTGTTACTACGACCTCGCTTTTTGTTGAATACGATCCCTTGAATGAATTATGTTCTCTTTGAATGATTTTCCGTTTAGTATAAATTCTGTGAATGTTTGATGATTGTTCTGTTTTGGAAGATTTAGCGAACTATGAAAGTCTGATGCTATTTCCGACGTGTTTCAGTTCGATGGTACTTGCTATATTCCGTTACGTTCCTTATATGTTCTTTTTCTCTGATTTCGAATCCGTTAGTGATGATTGTTTCTGACCAGCCCTAAAATGTAGAATGAATCGTTAGGTGGTTGATAAGATGATTTTCATGACTTGAGATAAAGTATGGTCATCATGAAGGTATACTCATATGATGCTGGTATTATGACGCTTGGCCAACGTCATAATACTTACATCATATGACGTACCCTCATTTTGATCATAGGATGTCTCGAGGAGTGCCTTAGAGCTTAGAATTTCTGGCACCTGATTAAGATTGTCTGAGTTAGCAAGACCTTGGGATCATTATGCCTATACGTTAAATCTACCTTCATCGATATACGATTTGATACGTTTAAAATTCTCGGTACGTGTTCATCTCTGAAAGTTATAACGTTTGATTTTTGTTACCCTCAGTTGTGTAATCTGGTATATCTTCGTTTGCTTCTTTCGTTTCCTTTCAATTTTCGAGGACAAAAAATTATTTTTTAGAGGGGAAGAGTTGTAAAACCCTAAAATCGTGAACGTGTCAAATGTCCAATATACCCCTCATAATAAAAACATTCGTAAAATAAAAGGAACTCGTTATATGCATTACATGTTCATTTCACAAGTAATGGAAGATTAAACCTTATACTTAACTTATAAGTTTGTAAAACACATAAAGAATGTTTCATGTACACAAAGTAAATCAAATAAATAAACTTCACAAGTAAAATAGGCAAGTAAATTAATTGATGAATTAGTCTTATTTGTCCCCCTTATTCGGCTATAGAGAAACGCCCAAGTCCAAATAACTTCCTAAATTATCTCCCTCATATCCTGTATATTTACCTATGCTAAATCATTATACGCTTCATTCAAAAAAAACCCTAAACTTCTCCCAAAGAAAGTGACGGCAAAAACAACTCCATCCCATCTCCACTGTTCTGCGACAAAAGGCTTCAAGAAAAGGTTGATTCGAGGTGCGTGTAAGGGCTGAAATTCACGTGGTTGCTACGAGTATCGATTGGTTTTGGTTGTGGGTTTATACATGCTGTTGTCGTGGTCATTAGAAGCACAAGAAGGGTGCTTTGTTTCACTTGTTTTGTCCTCGTTTTCTTCCTTGTGTCACGCTACAAAGGTATCTCATCACCTTGTTTCCTTTTGTTTTCCTGAAAAACCTGGTCATGGTATAGGGCAGCCATACGCTTGCCTTGTATCTCATAAAATGTGTTAAATCTAATGTTAAAAACTAAGATATTAAAGCCTAGTATTATACTACCGAATATCAGAAATCAAATGTTTTATATTGTTGATAAGAGTACATAAAATCTGGTTATAAATATGTCCTACGTGCATGTCTTGAATCACCCTAAAACTTGTCACTTTACATATCAAATACTAAGTCATGAAAACCTAACAATAAATTACATAAGGTCATGTTTGTGTATATGTGGATGTCATATGGTATATATATATTTATATGAGTTTGAATCTGATTTTTAGACTATCCTAACATACTTCATAATAGGATAATGTAGGAACTAGTTTTGACATTGGTTTGTTTCCCTTATATCTCGACTTGATAAAACACCTTGGCCAAACTTTTTGTCACTTAAACTATATCATGTATAGATGTCGCATGAGGTATTGCATAAGCCATTTTGAATCTGAATTTAGTCCCCATGTGCATGCTTCAATTAAACCTGTTTTGGCCTCTCTTTGATTCGACAAGAATTATATTTCCGGATGGTTTGTTGTGGGGCCTTGGGCTAATTTCAAATCTCATATTCACGTCTTAATCGAACACGTAAAAGGAAATCATTGGTCACATGAAATAATGGTCTATACTTGTCACATAAATGAAGTCTATGAGCCTCATGAAATCATGGTTTAAAATCTTATATATGTCGAATGGAATTGGAAATTAACTAGTTGGGTTTTCACAAGGAATGTGTAATCTTATGATACTCGAGCTTAAATGGTTTCGTAACGTACATAACTGTCTAACGTAAAACTAGGATTTTGTTCATATCGACTAAATGAGTTAAAAGGGTTGTTTGGTAAATTATGTTAACTAAATGTAATGAATAAGTAAAATAGGTAAATATGATATATTTACAATTAAAACCCTAAACTTGTGATATTTGCCATAAATGATCCTTACAGTATTATAATAATCACTTAACCTAATATATCTTTAAAATGCATCCTAAATGGCTAAACTTACCTAATACGGAAACCTGTTATTTATGGAAAGTTACTAATTACGAAAACCTGCCTAAAATAAAAAGCTACCTAAAATAGGAAGTTACTTAAAATGGAAAGATTACTAAAAACGGAAACCTGCTAAAAATGGAAAGTAGTCTAAGAGGAGTAATCGGATTCTTATTAAGCGTTTTCTAATTCATATAGGTTCTGGGCAAAGGGATTGATTCATCTCGTGACTTTACTTTCTTGTTTTGCTTGTTTCGAATAAGGTACAGATATTCTATCCCTTTTCAGTAGGGGTTTCTCATGATCTCTTTGCATCTCTGATCTCTTGCCATTGGTTTATTGAACCTTTGCTCTGATATTGACCCTCTGGTATTGAACCACTGTTACTGAACCTTTGATACTGAACCTTTGATATTGGATTATTACTATGAACCTCTGAATTGTGAGCTAATGATATTGAACCTTGATTATGATGACTCTCCTATTGTATAATGTGGACCTTTTGCTTTGACCTGTCAGTTTGAGACCCGAGCCATTAACTAGGCATGGGGGTTCCATGTCCGTGTCATTGATGCACCAATGGCATGACTCTAGTGTGGTTGAGTGATGTTCCGCATCGTCCCTATATTGTATTTATTATGCGCGCTTCACTATTATTGTTATGGCCACTATTGTTCTACAGGGGCATATGGATACATCCTAGATTTGTATTGTACTGTTACTGTTATATATATTGTATTGGTGATGTGGTGCGTGTGTGCAATACACCCCCTCACATATTGGGAGCTGATCACTCCACCGGCTACCTGAGGTCTCCCCTCCTATTGTATTTGTATTTCGAGGTCACCCCTCTGAATACAATGGTTACTATTAGATATTGGACTGCTATTGCTACTATTGACTGTATTGTATTGTATTGTTGGCTCGTGGTGGATTACTGACCCTTTCCTTGTTTCCTTTACCCTACTCTATATTTTTACTCTTCATTCATTGCTTATCGTGCTTATCTTGACTCAAGTTCCTCATTATTTTTATTGTATTGATATATCTGTTCACTGGGCTTTTTAAGCTCAGCCGCATTTCTTTTCCTGCGGCAGGTACATAAGCTAGGAGCTGGGGATTGTTTGGGTTGAGAGATGAGCTGATATAGAGACCATGCCTAGTCATCTTAGACTTCAATTGATTTTGTTTTGATATTATTAGACTTGGTTATTATATTTCTATTTTGGAGTTTTCCTTCTTGACTTTATGTATTGTTAAGTCATGTTGACTAGAATTTTCTTGATTTATTTAATTAAGACTTCCGCTATTGACTTATGTTCATATTGTAATGCTTTGATATGACACCATACTGTGATTCTTCTACCCTTATTGGATTGGGGTGTTACATGAGAAGTGTGACGCCGTCAGTCTTCATGCAGGATGTCATCTGAATCTTGGATCTTGGGCATCTGGTGTAGTTTTTGTGAGTGACGCCTTCCAGAATTAAGGCGTGATGCCGTTAGTCTTTAGGACCAGAAATTCCACTGAGATGTCGCGTGCACTTTTCGATCAAGTCTTCCATATATGGAAGGTGTCGCCCTTTGGTTGGGACGCCGTCAGGTGTAGTGAATAGCTTGAAGTGTCTTTGATCTTGACTTTTCCATTTTCTTCATGTTTTTGCTCCTTTCCGTCCAAATATGCTTCATTCCTGCATTTTGCTTCCAAAAGACCTAAAAATTGAAAAGGAACAATTTTAAGCAGTAACGGATTTAAAATTTGTCGATTAAGGGCTTAAATGACCACTTAAAAGCGTACGTTTGAAATCCTTATCAAATATCCCTACACTTGGTATTTGCTTGTCCTCAAGAAAATGTGCTTTTGGTCATTCAATTTATAAGTTAGGGGGCATGAAGCATTGGTTTAAAATAGTCTACAACAAGTACAAACGCTACAATAGTCATAACAAGCACGGAAATTATATACTATCACCTCACTGTTGGTGTTTGGATTCTCTCATCTCTCGGGTTTATATGAAATATAATATGAATGGAAATGGAAGATAAACACTCATTACCTGGCATAGTACATAGATTACCATAAGCTTGAGAATAGATCAATCCTCCACCGTTTTGGCGTAAGCACCTACGAATAACTATCTAAGAGGTCTTTACAAAGGGTTGTAACGTTAGGCTTAGGGTAGGGAAGTAAAGGGTTTTGTTGGATAGGGGATATTTAGTGGTGGCAAGTCAAAAATCTTATGTTACAAGCATGTAAAGCGTGGCGTTGCTAAGCCAAGACTCGACTTACTAACACTAGATAACTTGAAACAAAACAAACACAAACTTAAACTTAAAAACATAAACATAAATGATAGATGTAGGATGGTAGACCGTTTATTTTTTCTTTTTTTTTTCTTTTTTTTTTTTTGACAACACTTTTCTCTTTTTTTCGATATTTTTTCATACCTTTTTACTCTACTACCTCTACGATAACATCAAAATATAAGAGATTTATAGGAGCACCCCTACACTTGAGTTTTTATTTAACTAACACTAGTTGACTTGATTTGAAAAGATCAAAACACCTGGAGTATTTAATTACGTAGACAAAGGAAATTTAAATTTATCGTTCTTTCCCGTTACTCCATAAAATGTTACTTTTACCCAAGAGTCCTAATCGTCCCAAAATTATGTATAAAAGATATGAATCGACTTAGAAACCATGCAAGTAACTAGGTAATTGAACTAAGGGTTTAATTATGATAACAATAATGCACTAAAGGTGAGTGCATACAAGGTAGGTTAAGGCGATTTGGGTGTAACTTGTGTGGGTGGATTGTAAACAATGCTCTTCATTGATATTCTGAAAAACTGAAACATCACGAGAACCGCGAAAAGGATAGGCTCTGAGGGGTTAACTAGGGGTATCGTGTACTAAAGATGAGTACATCGCAAGGGTGTGGGGTAATTACTCAACCGATGTGAAAGATGTAATTATAATACATGTTTAAAACAAGGTTTATCCAAATGCCTCTTATCACTTAGTTACTCCTAACTACACAAGTGTAATTGATACGCGTACAGCGCGCGTTCGGGGTCAAAGTAACTTCCTTTTCGTCGAGCAAGTTTTTCAACACCCTAGGCAGTGAACCTAATCGTTGTAGTGTAGTATTAGGGTAAGCCTCGGGAATTGATATCGTTCTCTAGGGGAATAGGAATGCTAGTGAGAAATTACTACGCTAAGGTTGGGGTTGAGGAAGATTATTTTTTATCTTTTTTAAATTTTTTAGAAAATTGAAATTACGAATCTCGGGGTATTGGATTTGGGGTTTGATATTTCTACCTATTACTCTACTTATCTAATTATCTAATCTAAGGTGAGTGTAGTCTTATGTCTATTGTTGTGTGCTCTTATGATGATTAAAAATGTGTTTACTTAGATGCTATTACTCCCTAGTTATCTCCTATTGATGGTTGAATTGTCACGTCCTTTTTCTTAACGCGTTGTGTCTTCTAAGGTTAAGTAGGGTATGCTTTTCCCTAACTCTTTGAGACTACCTTAAGGTTATTGCCTACGAAATCTCTAGGATTCATAAACTAACTCTAAGGTTACCTTTGGATGTTTAGACTACAATAACTCTAGGTGATTATAAACTAATGTTCACAAAGATTACTCAAGCATTAAAAACACAACGAATGACCTATCGCAATACTAGGTCAATCACAATTAAGATAAGAGACAACCAATCAATATTCAATACCTAGGTTTCATAGATCCAAGCAAACACACAAATAAATTAGCCAGACATGGAAAACATGCAAGCATACACACAAACAATTGAAGACATAATTGAATTTATGAAGTAAATCACTTATCATGTTGTAAAATAGGGTACAGAACCCTAAGATCCTGCCCAAGACAGCCAAATTTTGGTTTAGGTTTTACTCCACAAAACTACCTCTCTAAAATACTGAAAATCCGAATTCTATATATAGAGTTACAATATGCGATGGCGTCACTCTTTATTTGTGACGTCGTTGGGTCGCCGCCATTAGGTTTTTGTCTTGGCTACGTCAACTTAGTGACGGCGTCACCTTATGGTTGTGCTTTGACGCCGCTTCATCTTCACGGCGCGTCGAGATCAAAATCTAGGCCGTCTGAGTTGTGACGCCCTACTCTTTTAAACCTGATGCCATCAAGTGCAAAATAGCAATTTTCTCTCTGAGTCGTCTCGAAACGTGTTGCGACGGCATCGCCATTTGGCAATGACGCCGTCAGCTTCTGTTCCAGCAGCTTGAGTGTCTTGATCCTTGACTTTGGCCATTTTCTTCATATATTCGCGCCTTTTCGTCCGAATAAGTGTCATTCCAGCAATTTGCCTTCAAGAGACCTAAAAAGTGAAAAGTAACGAAATTAAGTAGTAACGGATACAAAAGTGATCGATTAAGGGCTTAAATGACCCCTCAAAAGTGTACCTTTTAAATCCTTATCAAATATCCCTACACTTGGTAATTGCTTGTCCTCAAGCAAATGTGCTTTTAGCCAATTAATTTATAAGTTAGGGGTCATGAAGCATTAGTTTAGAACAATTCACAACATGTACAAGCCTCGAAAAATTCATAACAAGCATGGAAATTACATACTAGCACCTCACAAGTGGTGTTTAGATACTCTCATCTCTCGGGTGTATATGAAATATATCCAGTTGGAAATGGAAGATAAACACTCATTAACCGGTCCTAGTACATAGATTACCATAGGCTTGAGACTAGATCAAACCTCCATCGCTTTGGCGTAAGCACCTAGAAAAAACTATCCAAGAGGTCTTTTAAAGGGTTGTAACGTTAGGCTTACGATAGGGAAACAAAGGGTTTGGTGGGATAGGCGATTTAGTCGTGGCAAGTCAAAAATCTTTATGTTACAAGCATGAGAAGAATGGTGTTGCTAAGCCAAGACTCGACACTCTAAACTCTAGATAAATTGAAACAAACAAACATAAATTTAAAGATAGATGTAGGATGGTAGCGCGTATGTTTTTTGTTTTTTTTGTTTTTTAATACTTTTTTTTTCATACACTTTTACTCTACCATCCTCTATGATAACATCAAAAAAATAGGGATTTATAGGCACATCCCTACACTTGAGTTTTTATTACTCTAACACTAAATTGACTCGAATTGAAAAGATCAAAACACTTGGAGTACATTATTACGTGAGTAAAGGGAATTTGAATTTAACGTTCCTTCCCGTCATTTCATAAAATTTAACTTTTCCCATGAGTCCCAATCATCCTAAAACTGTGTACAAAGGATATGACTCTAGTTAACAACTTATGTAAGTAACTAGATAATTGAACTAAGGGTTTAGTATGATAACAATAATGCACTAAAAGTGAGTGCATACAAGGTAGGCTAAGACGATTTGGGTGTACATTTGGGGGTGGATTGTAAACAATGCTCTTCATTGATATTTCGAAAAACCGAAACATCACGAGAACCGCGAAAAGGATAGGCTCTGAGGGGTTAACTAGGGGTATCGTGTACTAAAGATGAGTACAACGCAAGGGTGTGGGGGAATTACTCAACCGATGTGGAAGAAGTAATTATAATACGGGTTTCAAACAAGGGTTATCCTAATGCCTCTTATCATTTACTTATTCCTAACTACACAAGTCTAGTCTCACTAGCGATCTCAGAATGCATCACAAAACAAGTTCTAGAATCTATTATACTACCGGTACACTCTCGAAGCATTAAAGTGGAATGCTTTAATTCCTACAAATCTAAGGGCGATCCTCACATTTTGGGTGGAATTTAAGTGGTTTATTACATGAGAGGCTTTATTAAGACTAATGGCCAACTCCTACATGTCATGAAAAATTTTAAATTTGGTGCCAAAATTACCCTAACTGATATTTCTCATGGTTTATTACACAAATGATATTGGACAAAGCAAATAGTCAAGGATAAGCATAGTTTCAAAGTTCCCATTTTATTTTTCCTCCCTACACTTAAACTGAACATTGTCCCCAATGTTGTTAGGATTTGGAAAATCCAGTAGTTAAAGTGTCGGTCACCTCAAGTATATGCAATCGTTAGAAAGCTCGTAGTCGTAGTTATTTTATGTTAAGTAGTAGTTAGTTAAGTAACACCGTGGAGGACGGACGGGTCTTTACCCACTGTATGCCTGATCCACAGCCTGTTGTGTGGCGTTTTATTGTAAGACTATAAATAGTCTCTACCTCCCAAGGTAGAGAGTTGGAGCTCATAATAAGATTTCTCTTTCTCTCACTAAAGTTCCCAAACCTCTAACTTTCTCTCTCTAAAAACTCTTGTGTACGCCAACTTTGTTTGTGGTTTGATGTGTATGTGAAATCCAATATGTTACAAATGATATCAAGAGCCATGGTTAGATCATCTCTTACATATCTTTGGATTTCTAGTGGTTTTAGGTGGTTTTTGAGTTTGAGAAAGTTTAGTGGTTTTGCATCATTTGGTTGATTTCTAGTGTTAAAGTTTGGATTTTGATTGTACTTTTGTGTTTAGGATCATCATAAGTGTTTAGGTTGTGATTTGGAAGGCTTGAATCATCGTGGTTGGGTTGTTTTTGGATTGAAAAGTGTGTTTTGAAAGTTTTTCAAGTTAGCGACTTGGGTCTCGGTGTAAGTTTCTTGATAGCGACTTGCTTCAGAAAAAATTAGCGAGTTGTAGTGTTGTTTGGTGGCGATTTGGTCCTAGCGACTTGCTTTAGAGACAAGCCGACAAAAAGTACTGTTGGTGGATTCTCCACTACGGGTAGCGATTTGGTAAGATAGCGATTTGCTTTAAATTTTGATAGTGACTTGCTCTTTAAGTTTCGTAGCGATTTGGTGGTAGCGATTTGGTCCTTAGCGAGTTGCTATTTAGCGACTTCATCTCCTAGCGACTTGGTGCATAGCGACTTGCTGTCAAATTTTGTAGCGACTTGGGAACTTAGCGACTTGCTTTGTCATTACTTAGCAACTTACTACTTAGCGACTTGCTCAAGGATTCATAGCGACTTGGTTGACTTTTATGTGTAATACGGTTTTCTCTTGGTTTAGTAAAATCCTGTGAAAGAATCTATTTCCCGGTTTAATCATTGAGTTATAAAATCCCGTGATTATCTGTCAACATGTCTACCAACGTACCTACAATCATCTCCACTGTTGCTGAGGATGTTCAAGCGGTATTTGTTCGGATACTCCCACCCATGCTTGATAAACTGACTCGACTCTTGGGCTCAAAGAATCGTATCTTGTCTTGGAAAGGAAAATGGAGTCAACATTCTCAAATCGATTGATGAAGGACCGTATCTAGTTGAGACTACTAGAGACATAATTGATGTTGCTGAAGATGGAACAATGATCTATGGAATAGACAGGACCAAAAGGCGTATGATGAGCTCAATGATAAGGAGAAGAAGAGATTCGATCGGGATATCGGGGCTTCTAACATCATATTGCAAGGTCTTCCAAAAGACATCTATAAGCTTATCAATCACAACACTGAAGCCAAGGCTGTATGGGATAATGTCAAGATGCTTCTCTCAGGTTCTGAATTAACTGTTGAAGACAGAGAATCACAACTATATGATGAATTCGAACACTTCAAAATGAAACAAGATGAGAGTGTCTATGAGTACTATGTGAGATTCCATAAGCTTGTAAATGACAATAGAAACATCAGAATGACTATGCCAAACATTCAGCTGAACTCAAAGTTTGTAAACAACATGAATCTCGAATGCACAAGTTTGTCACATCTGTAAAGCTCACTAAAGGATTGAAGAACATAAACTATGAGCAACTGTATGCTTTCCTTCTTCAGAATGAGAGGCATGTTATGTTTGAGAAAAGGATTCCGGAGCGTTCAAAACCAATGGGGAGAATCAAGCTCACCAAATGACTCAACTGCTTTCTACACAAATGTTGGAATTACCACCAAGGCTTCTAAAGTAATTCCCACGGGAGATGGTAATCACAAACTCATTCGATCCATGATTCAGCAACGGATCGATCCGTGATGTCATGGGACATTTCATCAATCAACTAGCTCTCATGGTTCAACAGAACTTGACCCTTTCACCTCATACTACGTCTTCACACCAATAATGAAATCGGCCGATCCAATCTTCACAATCATTCTTTGATCGTGGAAAGTTAGGTCGACGGGTTCAAGAAAGGCGATGATCGAGAAGGGGTGGAGAGGTGGAGGCTATGGTAATCGAGGGAAGGATTGGAAATCAAGGACAAACAAAGCCTATCAAATGTTACAACTGTGGTGGTGATGGACACATTGCAAGGAACTGCACATCACCAAAACGCCCTCAGAATGCAGAGTACTTCAGGGATAAGATGTTGCTTGTTCAAGCTCAGGATAATGGTGTGTTGATCCTAGTTGAGCAAACGATCTAATATAGAAACTGACTTTAAACAAGAACCTATTAAGTATCACGCGGAATTTAATACTTAATCTTAAGAAGAAGAACAATAAACATTCAACACCTCAATATTATTATTAATACGAATACTCTAACCGGTATTAGGGTTTTACAACCTTGAAGTGTATCGACCTTAGATATAAAACATATATCTAATCTAACCTAGGACCTCCTTTTAAAGGCTAAGGAGTCCTTTACATAATACAATACGTAACCTACAAGATAAATATCTTTTCCATATTTATCTAATACATATTACTAAACCGACTATACAAGACTAGCAGTGGTTACATTATATTATCCGTGTTTACACACTACTACTACTAGCGGGTTTGTCTTCATCCGTGGTTCCATTCTTACGTCCGTGGTTATATCAACTCTGTCCATAGTTCCGATTACTTAGAATAATTCTTGATCTAAGGAACCAAAACCCAACAATCCTCCCTAAACTTGATACATTCCAACAGAATTCTCAAGTTTCCTTTAAGCTCAAAACATATGAATTGGAGGATGTAGTCAAACACTTACTAGATTTAAGAATTTTCTCATACTTCAGTAACAAATCGTAAGCTTGACCATCATAGGGTACCAACATCTTGATAATACCAGGCTTCATCATCGAGCAATAAGCTAGATACTTATTCAGTTGAGGATAATCACCTTCTACAAGCATATGAATAACTTCTCGAGAAAGCGGTTAAAACATGAACTCCACAAGTTTGATATAAAAACCGACTTGTGACATTACCATTGTAGAGTCTTTTCCATTCAGGTTCATCATGAGTAGGTTCAAATAAAATTTTCAAATTATGATAAACCACCTCTCATGATAATCATTTGGATGTACTTCACCAAACTTATTCTTGTAAAGTATCCAAAGATTCATCAAATCATCTCTATCAAAATTCTGAAGCATCTGTGAAAATTTATTATACTCATAAACTTCATTGTTGAGTCTTTGAATTTTCAAACTCCTTCACTTCCAACTTTAAGCTTAAACTCATAAGAAATAATTCGATTAACATCTTCAACTTCTTCCAGTCTTTTAGAATCGGATGTCTCTGAACCTCGATTTTCTCTTTGGTTTACTTTGAATCCATTCATCATCCTTCTGAATCCACTCTTCTTCCTTTTTAGAATTCATTGGATAGTAATCATCATTATTAATCTTCATACATCTCATATAAATCTCACGAATTCTTTCAAATGAGCATCTATTAAGATTATCGGGAATATGAATGCTGAATTCTTAATAATCTTCATCAGTACATTCCTCATATGTGCAATTGAAGGAGGTTTCTTTCTTATAACTTGCTTCCTTTCTTTACCAATCCTCCTTGCCCATTGTCCCAAAAGTCTAGCTCTTTCCTCATCATCCAACAGAGCCCATTCTTGTGCAGTATATTCATCATGTATTTGTTGAGAAGCTTCAAGATAGTTATGTGATTCATACCATGTAGCTAACCATCTTTGACTAGTTTCCTCTTCTTCTTGCTTTCTTTTCTCTAAAAGCTGTTTGTTCTTGACTAACATGTTTTAACAAACTCTGCATCATAAGCAACTTTGCTCTTCTTTACTTTTAAACTTCAACTCGGCTCGCAATCCCTTTACCTTTACCAACATCTTGTTGAACCACTTTCTTCTTTAATGGATCACCAATAATCAAACTTTTACTTCTTGGTTTAGGTGCAGCAGATTCAATAGATAAAACAGGTGCAATCATAGGTGTAGAAATAGATGAGGTTTTGCTTAGATTTATCAATGTGCTTGCTGCTTCTTTCTCAACTTCTTTAGATTTAGGTGGTGATCTGAGAGAGGGTTGTGACAATAGTGGAAGTGGTTATGATAGCGATTGGGTATGAGTAGTGGGTATAATTGCCATGTCCTGAAACTTTAGCAGTGGTTACAAGGTACTAACCGTGGTTGCGGACATACTATCGATGGTTGTGTCTGCACTACTTCATCTTCTACAACATTCTTCACATTTTCAAGAAGCGCCTCATTCCCATCTTTATCGGATACCAAAATTCTTGATCTCCACTATCAACATCTTCTTCCATAGGTACATCAACACCTCCCACAATTCATGCCTTCACTCCACCCTGTTTGAATACATCTTCCACATTCAGTAGATGAGTCCACCTTTTTTTCATCCTAGCATTTTCCTCAAAGCGGCAATCAGGTCTTCTTATCTTTTCCAAAACCAATACCGGTGTTTCAATCTCCTAATATCTTTGTCTGAACCACGACCGACTCTTGAAGATTTGAGATTGTCTCCTCCATCTTGGTACATTTAGCCATCAATTCATTTAACTGTTCAAGAATATCCTCCCAGCCGACTGTGTGGTGGTCCGAGAGTGGTTCATTGGAAAAATAATCATCACTTTTTGTGTCAACCTGCTCAGAGAGGTGAATCCTTGGATATAGTAAACATAGCATCGACCTAGCACGACGACTATGCACCAGAAGCCAATTGGCTAGGGATTCCTCCACGTGTTAAGTTCCAAGGAACTCTCACATTAGGAGTTGCCAAGGTTGGGTCTTAATGATGTTTCCACTATCACGATCGGCATATAAGCATGAATCAAGTGGAAGCCCTTCCAATCATGTCACATCCACCACCTGTGACGACTCATTAGCAACACCACTAGCACTAGCCTTTGAGGTATCTTAGTGCCCTTCGTCTCCTAGTCCATACAATAGGTGTAATGGTTTGGGTTTGACAGTAGGTTGAGTTGTACTAAACGGTGTTTACAAGTGTACTACTAGGGGTTTGAGGTTCACTAGCTTGAGTGGGTTGAATGTACTAGAAGTGGGTTCGATGACTAAAGGTTGAGATTCAAGACCTTCATCAAACTCTGGATCGTGGCAAAGTAAGCATATGAGGAAATAAAGGAACATCTCTAATTTGTACATTTTGTGGCTGATTCCTCATATGTGCAAAAACCTTAGGAAGCATATGATGAACTTCATACTTCCTAGAATGCTCAACAGGTTCATTGATTTGGCTTTCCACAATAAGTTGAACAAACCTAGGATACAAATAGTATTTACCCTTCTTCCTAATGTTTTGTACTAATCCCTCATAAATCATCCTAGACCAATTGAACTTCCTTCCATCAGACAAACAAATAACAGCAGTAGCAATTTTGGAAGGAAAATCATTAAACCCAGTGGTCTTATTACTCATACACATCAACAAGGTATGAATAAGAAACTTCCATTGTGTTGAAAACAAACTCTTAAAAATTGTACCTTAGCACCCCTGTGTGTATATCCTAATCTTTTAAACCGGTTACAATCTCAAGTATCGAAGATTATCAATACCATCGGCATCATCAAACTTTAAAACTTCCTAATGATCTCCTCGATGTAAATAGCATTCTCATCCACAACAGTGCTAAACACTTCTACTCCATCAACCACTTCAAGCTTGACATTCCTCCGGCGATGTATGTAGGCTTTAAGAATGGTTGGTGTGACAGTTAAGGCATAGTGAATAGGACTATGAATAAGAAAATCAATCATTTGATGAAAACCTTGGTCGATCATTTTGGTGAGATAGCAAGGTTATGAGTTTTGGAGGGAATACTTTTCGCCATTGTAATTAATGACGGGTATGATGTGGGTTTTGTGAATTATGCAAAGTTGAGTGATTAGGGTTAATGTTGAGCGCCAATTGAAGTGATTTGAAGACCAATTGAATGATCCATCCGTGATTTAGGGGAGATAAATATAGTTTTGCCAAAGTTACCAAAAGCACTCTGTAGTATCCAAAATCAAGCAACATTCTATCGGTGATTTGAGCAGCGCCAGCGGTTTGAAACACACTATCGATGGATATATTGTCACTCCAAGCAGTTAACCAAGAGATATCTGTCAAAGAATATCTCACATAGAGATATGGCAAGCAAATCTGTGTCAAAGCAAAGTATATCTCACAAAAAGATGAAGGATTCTCACAATTTTATTTTTATTTTTATTTTTATTTTTTTTAATTATCAAACACTAGCAGCTAATATAACACCAGCTCCAAGGTAAGCTCCAATGTACACAAATCCTTCATACCTGCAAGACAAAAACACAAACCAAACACAGAGAAGAAAGTTATTGTTATCGTGGTTAGAAAGCCGAGCGGGTTAGTGGTTCCAAATGACCTATCCATGGTTAGCAAAGATAAGTCAATATGGTCAACTTTCAAGATTAACATCAGTTTAAAGCCCAATGAACTCATTAACTTCTCAACCACATTTAACCTACCCTCATTTACTTACATAACCTATAACCTTATAAAGAACCCAAATCTCATATAACACACACCAATTAAAACCAAAACCCTAATTTCTCCAAAATCCACAATCAACCTCAATCACCATGTGGAACCCCGGTTGGAATAAACCAGAAGTGATTGATCTAACATCCTCCTCCTCCTCATCATCATCATCATCATCAAGTGAAGATACTAATCCATGGCTGTACTTCCTTCCACAAGAACCAAGACCAAGAAAATCCCCTTTTCTCCCATCATCTGAAGATGATAGTGTGGTGAATCCAAGTGAGTCTTCTGATGACTCGATGACTCTTCAAGAGGACTTCAAACCCCAACCTAATCATCCCAACCCAACCAAGACCACGAGCAAGAAATCCACCACTCCCAGAAGCAGTGGTGGTTCTTGGTCTTCTGTGAGGTTGTGGTGCTTCTTCACATATCGTAAAGGGGAAGGGTAAAAGGAAGATGGAGTGATGCTTTTGGTGAAACCTGTAGATGAAGCACAAAGGACAATGTCATATGTCACATTCATCTCTGTATTCATCTTCATCATCTTCGGTTTCCTTAATCCATCCTTCCCATTTTGATCCTTAGCTCGTCATGCATATCCAACAACAGAGGATAGTAGTAGGAAATCATGTATAGAACTAGTCTTTTAATTTGCACTTGAAGTTTCATTGTAAGTCGTAGTACGTAAAACCATTTCTTGAATGAATGAACAATTTAACTTCATTACTTCTTTTGCTTCTATAATGAACTTTCTTTTATACGCAAAATGGTTAGTGGAAACCTGAGCAACTAATGATGGTTTGAACAATACTATCGATGGTTAGAAACAAAATAGCAATACTAAGATTACATAATAAGAGTTCAATACTTATACAAACTAGTACAAAACAATTTGAGAGTTAGAAATTAATCATTCCAATACTAACAACAAGGTACTGAAACCTCCCACATCAAAAGCTTTAGTGAGAAGATCAGCAACATTGAAATCAGTATGGATTTTTACCATTTGAATCAATCTTTTCTCATTACAATCTCTAATAAAATGATGCCTTATCTCAATATGTTTAGTTCTAGAATGTAAAACAGGATTTTTAATGATGCATATTGTACTCTTATTATCAATGTAAATCTTAGTATGCATAAAATTGTACCCAAAATCCAAAGAATTGATTTTGAATCCAAAGAACTTGACCACACAAAGAACTAGCGGCAGCCGCATATTAGAGCCGGTTGTAGAATTTACCACAATAGTTTGCTTTTTACCTTTGCCATGAAATAAGTTACGCTTCCCAAAAGCTGACATCCTCCGGTTGTAGACTTCATATCCAAACTAGCACCAAAGCATAGTCACTATACGTGTAGGCCACCAAGTCAAAAGGAGAATCCTTAGAGTACCAAAGGCCCAGTTTAGGATGACCTTTAAGATATCTAAATATTCTCTAACTGACATTCATGTGTGATGTAGGGGGTGACTTGAAATCGCACACACATACGAGAACATAATATCGGCCTAGATGCATGAGATACATCAAAGATCCAATCATGGACTGTACAACTTCGATCAACTTTGGGACTTCCATCATCGGTAGTAGTGGTTTTACGAGTCTCCATAGGTGTACTAGCACTCTTCACATCCTGAAACCCAAACTTCTTCAAAACATCTGCTAGATACTTGTCTTGACTAATGAAGATACCATCAGTCCTTTGTTGAACAGTAGCCCCAAAAGAAAGTAAGTTCTCCCATAGAACTCATCTGAAACTTATCATGCATAAGCTTCTCAAAATCTTTGCATAGCTTCTTATTGGTTGAGCCAAAGATGATGTCATCTACATAAACCTGAACCAATAAAATATCATCTTTGAGCTTTCTAATGAACAAAGTTTTATCAATCAATCTTCTTTTAAACCCATTGTCCATCAAATAAGTAGACAGGCACTCATACCATGCCCTAGGAGCTTGATGCAAACCATACATAGCCTTCCTCACCGCAAACCTTGTCGGGATGATGGGATCAAAACCGGAGGTTGACAAACATAAACCTCCTCATCAATTGTGCCATACAAAATGCACTTTTAACATCCATCTGATACACAACAAAATTCTTGAATGAAGCATAAGCTAGAAACAATCGAATAGCCTCAATTCTTGCAAGCTGGGCAAACACTTCATCATAATCAAGCCTTAGGTTTGTGTATCGAGAAACCAACCTTGACTTGTTCCTCACAACAATACCTCTTTCATCTCTTTGTTTCGAACACCCATTTTGTCCCAGTTGCCCTCTTACCATTTGGAAGATCAACCAATGTCCAAACCTCTTGAAGTTTGAACTAAAGAAGCTCCTCTTGCATTGATTCTACCCAACCTTCTTGAGATAATGCTTCTTCAACTCTCTTGGGCTCCTTTTGAGACAGAAAACATGCAAACAAGCAATTTTGCATATCTTTATGACTATTTCTTTTGTGAAGTGATCTTGCAAAGAAACCTTGCTCAGGAAAGGTTTTGTATTTTGAACCTTGCTTCTTGTTTGAACAGGGGTGTTCAAATTTCCAAGTATTTATTCCTTAGGATGAATCTTATGAATCCTTGTTGAGGTAACAAGGACTTTCATGAATGACATGTTCCAAATTAGTTAAATCAGCATTGAAGAAATCCTCCATGTCTTCATCATCAGTAGGAGTATCAATTTCAATCAAAGCGGGCATATCGGGATCATGTGGATACTCCTCTTCACCATATAATGGCTTTTAGCTGCTTGATTGGTCCAAAGAAAGTACTATCATCAAGACTTACAAACGTGGTTTCATTGATAGTGGTAGAAGTGCTCGGTGTTTGCATTATAATTGTCCGTGCTTTGGTTTGGCTTAGCGGTGGTTTTGAGAATGCCTTTTCTTCTTTACAATTTCTTCTACCAACACTGAGTTATCTTTCAACAACTCATCCTTATCTTGATGAGGATCAACATTGCCTCCGCAAGATTCAATACATCATCAGTGGGACCTTGCTTCTCAATGATGGGTGAGACAGAACTAGCTTACACTTTTCAAACAAATAGAACTCTTGAGGAGAATCAGCCTTCCTTAGAAATTGCTTCGCATCGAATCCTTTGAGTACCTGCATCAACATTAGTGGAAGTTACTGCAATGATAGGCTCATAATTCATAGATTTGGTTAGCATATCAATGTTAAGAATACCATCACGGTCCTTTGGACTCAACACTAGGATTCTTTTCACTAAATTGAACATGTAAGTTCTCTTCAACAATTCTAGTCCTCCTATTGTATACTCTAAAGGCTTTACTATTAGAAGAATAGCCTAAAAAGTATCCATCATCATCTTTCTCTTGAAACTTGCCTAGGTAGTCTATGGTATTCAAGATAGTACAAGGGACACCCAAAAGGTTTTAGGAATGCGTCATTGGCTTCCTATCATGTAACAGCTCATAGGGGTTCTTGTTATGAGGCTTCACTACCTTACTTCTATTACGCACATAACATGTATGCAGTGCCTCTGTTACGACCCAAAAGGTAGTTGGTAACTTAGAATCGACAACATAGTCCTAACCTCAATTAGTGTTACGTTTTTCCTTTCGGCTACACCATTTTGTTGTGGTGTTCTAGAAACACTAAACTGTCTTTCTTTACCCTTAACTACACAAAACTGATTCATCACAAAGCATTCTTAAACTTCAGTTCCATTATCACATCTAATTATCTTTACCTTATGATTTACTAGATTTTCTATCTTAGTAATGAAACTCTTAAGGATCTCACTAGTCTCACTCTTAGCTGCCAAAAGTATACCCAAGAAAATCTACTATAATCATCAGTGATAACTAGGCAATCTTGCTTATGATTCAAACTTTTAACAAAGGTAGGTCCAAATAAGTCTATATGAAGCATAAAGTTGGTTGTGTAATGGTGTTGACAGTTTTGGTCTTACAAGAAGCTCTATGTTGTTTTCCTTTTTGACAAGCCACACAGTTCCTTACACTCAAAAACCTTAGAAGGTAACCCTCTCACTAAGTTGCCTTTTACGAGTTTATTGATTGTTTTGTAATTGAGGTGGCCTAATCTTCTATGCCATAACTTAGACTCATCCACAGATGCTTTAGCAAACAAACAGGTTAAGGACCTATTAGGAATTACATCTTTAAGATCAAAACAATATTTATTTTCTTTCCTAGGTACCCTTAGTTGTATGTACTTCTCATCAGGCATCTTAAATTCAGGTGACAACACCACACACTCAGTTTCACCAACAAGTACCAGTTTTCTTATCACACATTTGAGAAACACTGAATAAATTATACTTAAGTCCTGTACGGATAGACCTTTTCAAAGTCTAAATTCTTCGATTGTGCCTCTGCCAAGTATCTTTCCTCTCTTTGGATCATTGCCAAATGCCACATATCCTCCATCAAAAGATTCAAAATCTTCCAGGTTGCTCCCATCCCAAGTCATGTGCCTAGAGCAACCACTATCAAAACTCCTTTATCTTTTAGCTCATCTTCTGTAGATTGCCACGCACATGAAATTAAACAAGTTAGTTCCTTTTGTGGACCCACCCACCAATCTGACCGCCTACATGTCAATATAATCAAATTTGTTTAGGTCCATTGATGCACAGTTGACATGATGTAAAACCTTGGTCTTAGGTTTCCATTTCCAACTAGTTGAGGCCTTACTTGACATAAAATGATTTCCAACCACCACCTGTTATCACCTTTAGAATTTTAAAACTTCTTTGTTATCTGGTGATATTTGGCTTAGCGTTGGTTTGATTTTAGCGTGTTTACACTTTGCTTAGCAGTGGTTGGAACCCATTTTGGAGAAGCAGTGACAATTGATTTTGTATTCCCATTTCTCATTAACACTACTCTAGGAATCATGTTTCTGTTAGGATGAGGGTTTGTTTTCTTTGAAAAGTTTTGGTGATTTACCCTTCTCCAATGATTCCAAACTTGTGGTTTGTTTTTATAACAATTTCTCTGTAAATGCTCAAAACTACCACATGAAAAACAAGCCTTTTAACACATTGAAACTCATTGCCTAACCTATTTGAAATTAGTCCATTGAAGTTTCTCTGGTTTCCCCTAGGTATATATCTTTTTAGCTGTTCCCTAGGTACTTCCTTGTACTCTACTACTTTCTTAGCAATTTGAGCTCCAAATCTAGGCACAAGGTTGGCTTGCTTAGTATCAACTTTCTTAAGAGGTTCTATCTTCTCAGGCTGTGTTGATATAGATCTATCTTCCTCGAATCGATTCCCAATCTTCAATGATGGGAGCATCAGATGACTTATCAGAACCTATCTTAGGTGATTCATTCTTTTTAGTCTCACCTACAGGTTTGTTGAAACTAAATTCACTGCTAAATGAGAGCTCTTTTGGAGGTGGTGCATGTTGTATAAGAGTAGGTGGTACCATATCATTGTAGCCTAGACCAGTTCCATCCTTGAACAATTTTTGACCTATTGGTTTATTTACTAGATCAGAAGCATATTGTGTTTTAGCAACCCTAACAACATGTTTTTCTTTTTCTTGTAGGGCTTCTACTTTTTACACTCACTTGTTCTAGTTTCTCTTTAAGCATCTTAATCTCCCTATCCTTAAGATCAATTTCCCCACCTAGTATATTAATTTTTTCAACATACTCAAACTCACATTTGATACAGTAATTTAGCCTTTCTTCAACACTTTCTAGACCAACTCTATAACCTAAGTTATCTAGAGACATTCTTTCTAATTCTTTCCTTAAACTCGGTGATAGCTTTTGAGATTCTAAGTTATCTTGACATGATTTAAACGAACAAGTAGAATCATTGGATACCTCGAATCCGAACAGAAGATGAAGCATATGCCATTAGAGCAAAGTTATGCTCTTTTGAAGCTTCACTAGCAAGAAAAGCTGCATTGGGTCCTTCTTCAATTTCATCACTCCAGCCATAATCACCAAGACCATCTTGAGCCACCAATGTCTGAAGAAGGATCGGACTCTTCGGTCTTCTTGATCGTCAGCAATCCTCTTAGGTGCTCGACATTCCCTTGCAAAGTGACCCTTCTTCTTGCAGTTAAACACTCCATCTTGCTTTTGTCAAACCCAGCTCTTCTTTTACCATCATACTTGACTGTCTTCCGGTCCTTCTCTGAAACTTCCTTGCTTGTAGAGTCAACATTACCATTTGCCATTGAAGATTAATTTCCTCAAGATCATCAGGATCAATTTGATCTAGATCTTGATTCAAAACATAACCTGGTAGTTAAATCACCGAAAAGCACAAATTGCACAATCACGACATTATCACTACGGTGGTATTGTTTGCAATAGCGTGGTTATACCATAAGCGGCAGCTGGATACATCTCGTGAATTCTTGTGACTAGTGGAAACAAAAGCAATGTTTTGGCTAGTTGTAGATGTACCGGCAAAGTTGTTCTCGGACTCATATACCTTCAAGTTGTTGTAGAGATTATCCAGAGTCATCTTTTCAAAGTCGTCCTTGTTCCTCCACACATCGGTATGCATAGCCCGGTCGGTGATAAACTTCGATGAACTTTAGATTAATATCTTCTTGAGCAACTTTGTAGTCCACTGACTTGTTTGGGTGATGAGCTTTTGAAGTCCTGTTATAGGTGCCATCAAGTTTTTCTCCACCGGTCAGTGAAGTTTTCAAGTTGATGCTTGAGCATATTTTTCCTTGATTTCTTGGTAGCTTCATTACCAAAAAATCTTGTTTCTATAGCATCCATAAGCTCTTTAGCAGACTCATATTGTTCAAAATCCAAAGCATATTCATTAGGTATTCCCATAGAGAGAATACTATGTGCTTTAATCTCCATCTTTCTCTTAGCCTTGTCAATCTCACTAACAATGGAGATTTATTTGCCATCATCACCCTTCTTAGGAAGAGTATCACCTTTTTCCACAACATCCCAGAGAGCATAATCAATCATGCGAATATATTGCCTTATTCGCATTCTCTAGATTTGGTACTCACCATGCTTGAGCATGGGCACCTTTGAAGCAGTAACCATGTGTGTTTCGTTAGACATCTTATCTTACTTGAACAAAACTTAACTTGATCTCTTCTTGATTCGGTTTCTAGATCACAAGCTCCGATACCACTTGTTGATCCCAGTTGAGCAAACGATCTAATATAGAAACTGACTTTAAACAAGAACCTATTAAGTATCACACGGAATTTAATACTTAATCTTAAGAAGAAGAACAATAAACATTCAACACCTCAATATTATTATTAATACGAATACTCTAACCATTATTAGGGTTTTACAACCTTGAAGTGTATCGACCTTAGATATAAAACACACGTATATCTAATCTAACCTAGGACCTCCTTTTATAGGCTAAAGAGTCCTTTACATAATACAATACGTAACCTACAAGATAAATATCTTTTCAATATTTATCTAATACATAATACTAAACCGACTATACAAGACTAGCAGTGGTTACATTATATTATCCGTGGTTACACACTACTACTAGCCGCGGTTTGTCTTCATCCATGGTTCCATTATTCTGTCCGTGGTTATATCAACTCTGTCCGTAGTTCCAGTACTTAGAATAATTCTTTATCTAAGGAACCAAAAACCCAACATGGTGCAACCTTGGATGAAGAGGAGTTGTTGTTTCTTGCTGAAGGGAATTCTAAGACATATGATGCAGATGTGGATGAGCAGCCAACTCAGGAGATAGGCCACAATCATGGAATGCCTTTCCTCTGATTGTGATGCACGACTCGGCGTTGATGATGAACCCTCTTGCACAAACCATCTTCATGGCTAGCATTTCTCCAATGGTCTCTCTAAGTCTCTTCATCACCACAGCTGGTCCATCCAAAGACAAACTCATTTCAGGTATTAAAACTATATGATGATGCGCAAAAGATGCATGACAAAGTACAATCAAATGAAACTATTGAGTCAAATATTGAAAATATGGGTAATATCAATGTTGTCCCATATGATCAATATATGAAACAAAGTGAAAGTGAATTTGTACCAAGTGATGCATCTTCTGCAGTCAACGATGACTATGTTTTTGATGAATACACTGGATGTGTCCCTGATGATTCTGTTATCTCTGAACTTAATGCCTATAAAGAACGAGTTGCCATTTATGAACAACGTCAGAACATTGCAAGTGACAAACGATCTCAAGAAATTCGAGAATGCTTAATAACAATATGCCCTAAGTCCTAAGGTGAGAGAGTTAATCCTTTGATTCCGTGTTCTATGCCTAGTGCCAAGTATGAAATCCATTCGATGCCTAATGTTATGAATGTGAACTGTAGTAAATCTTCAAGTAGTTCAGATCTCAACACCTTTAGTGCTAAGAAAGCGAACTCTAGTGTGCCTTCTAGGAGTACAAATCCAGCACTTAGGTGTTAAGAAAGTGAATTTCAGTGTGCTGCGCAAATAGCTCAAATCACGTTTAAGAAAGTGAACACTAATGTGCCTTCTAGGAGTTGGATCCTTGCACATCTAGTTCAAGAATGCAAAAATTAGATCAACCAACTAATGTTCCCATTTCCTCTCTGAGAGTAATCGGTGACATTAAAGCAAGCAGGTCAAAATCTCAAGACAACACAAGGAATGATAGGACCTTGTAAGCTAAGAATGTGCATTGGAAGAGAGTAGAAGACCATTCTAGGAACTGTAAGTTTGAGTCGAATAAACGAATGCGTGTTGATTCTAGTATTAGCCATAGGCATCTTATAATTAATTAATCTCGATACTATTTGCAAACCTTGTAATGATGTGCCTTGGAATTCATTACTAATCATGAATGTGGTGTGAATTCTTTGTCTATCTTGTCAAATCCCATTAATCTTGTTAATGCAAAATATCATGCTAAGAAGGCAAAAAGGCAAAAACGAAAGAAAGTTAGAAAAGCGATTGGAAGCCCACGGGAAGAACATTTAGTAAGATAGGTTATCAATGGATACCTGTTGGCGAGAAAGTTAATCGGGCAACGCCCACTAAAAATGGATGCCTACTGGTAGAACTATTCCCTTAAGAAGTGAACACACTTTGAATAGGGCAAATCACGGACACTAGTAATCTGCATCTATTCATAATGATTCCATTGCCTCAATTTACGATATGAATGTTTCTATTTCTAATGTGGGTGTTCCAATCACTATTACTAACCAAATGGAACCCATTCTTGCATGAGGATCCCAATTATCCATTATCCATTCTTATGCGGTTCAACCTGCAGATCGTTCAAATCGTTACGTGGTACTTGGACTCGATCGTATTCCAAGCATATGACCGGAGACGGTCGCTCATGAACTTCGTGAGAAAATTCATCGGAATAGATTCGGAACGACCATATTGGAGCAATTATGGGTTATGGTGATTATGTAGTTGGAAAAAGTGTAATCTATATATTATGTGGAAGGTCTTGGTTATAATTTGTTCTCTGTTGGTCATTATTCGTGATTCGCTCTAGAGGTGGCCTTTAGAAAACATACTTGCTTTGTTAGACAACTTGATGGTGTGGAATTATTAAGAGTTACTCGAGGTTCTAACCTATACACCATTTCTATCGAAGACATGATGAAGTCTTCTCCAATCTTGCTTCTTTGTCAAAGGCTTCTAAAAAATTCATGGTTATGGCATCATCGTCTCAATCACTTGAACTTCGGCACCATTAATAACCTTTCCGTAAAGGATCTTGTCGGAGGCTTACCCAAATTAAAATATGAAAAAGATCATCTCTGTTCAGCTTGCCAATTGGGTAAAAGCGAAAATATGCCCACCAAAACCCCCAAATTGATAATGGAAGTTCTTCATACCCTTCATATGGATATGTGCTAATGGACCAATGAGAGTTCAAGCGATAAATGGGAAGAAATACATTCTAGTAGTTGTTGATGACTACTCTCGATTACTTGGGTAAAGTTTTTGAGGACAAAGGATGAAACTCCGGATGTCATCATCAAACTAATCAAACGGCTTCAGTTCGACTCAACAATACATCGTAATTGTTAAAGACAGACAATGGCACGAGTTTGTCAACAAAGACTTAATTCATTTTATGAAAGTGTTGGAATCAGTCATCAAAGAAGTGTTCCACGAACTCCCCAAGAGAACGGTGTAGTTGAAAGACGAAATTGAACTCTTATGGAAGCCGCAAGAACAATGCTTATTTATTCGAAAGTTCCAATGTTTCTATGGGGAAGCCATTGCCCCTTTGCTTGCTACACCCAAAATCGTTCCCTTATACACACCTCTCATGGAAAAACTCCATATGAACTTGTTCATAAACGTAAACATGATCTCTCCTACCTTCGTGTGTTTGGTGCTTTGTGCTATCCAACTAATGATGGTCAAGACTTAGGTAAACTAAGAGCAAAGGCAGATATTGGAGTTTTTGTTGGTTATGCACCAAACAAGAAGGGTTACCGAAACTACAATAAGAGAACCCGAAACATCATGGAAACAATTCATATTCGTTCGATGGTGTAGGTCAAATGGCTCTGGACAATTAAGTTCGGACCCGCTTCAAAACAGTCCCATTGGTTCATCTCTTGTACCAAACTCATCTCGGCAAACTCCATATGTACCTTCATCAGAAGATGATTTAAAGAAATTGTTTGATCTAATGTTTGATGAACACTATGAACCGAATCGTGCGATGAAATGTCAATTCCATCAGCAGAGGTGCTCCTATCCCTGTGAATGAAGTGAACCCTTAGTTTCAATTTCATTAAGTCAAGAAGCAGCGATCACTCTGTCTCATCAACAAATCATCAATCATCAAATGTACATCATGGAAGTGTTTCCGGCATCAATGATGAAGTTAATCCCTTTGCTACTCTTGAAGATGCTCCATTTGAAAATATCTTTGCTCCTGAATCATCATCGGAACCATCTTCATCGGAGACATCAACTCGCTACCAGTTCCACAACAACAACCACATGAACACCTTAGAAAATGGACACATGATCACCCATTGGACAACTTCATTGGAAACCCCTCTGATGACCAAAGATCCACACGGAAACAACTTGCAACCGATGTCTTATGGTGCTTCTTCAACTCTACTCTCTAAGGTCGAACCAAAAGACATTAAAACCGCCATGAATGAAGACTGCTAGTTCAATGCCATTCAAGAAGAAATTCATGAGTTTGATCGACTTGATGTATGGGAATTAGTACTTGCTCCAGATTGTGCTATGATCATTGCTCTAAAGTGGATCTTCAAGGTGAAGCTTGATGAGCATGGTGATGTGTTGAAAAATAAGGCTAGGTTAGTCGCAAAAGGATACCGTCAAGAGAGGGTATTGACTTTGAAGAATCATTTGCTCCAGTTGCTCGTATTGAGGCAAGCAGAATCTTCTTGGCTATCTGCTAGCAAGAATATGGTTGTGTATCGGATGGATGTAAAACCGCCTTTCTTAATGGAGATTTGAAAGAGGTGGTTTACGTCAGACAGCCAGAGGGTTTTGTGAATCCAGAGCATCCTACTCATGTCTATAAGCGAAAAAGGCTCTTTACGGTTTAAAGCAAGCTCCTAGAGCATGGTATGATACGTTGTCAAAGTTTCTTCTATCTTACGGATTCAAAGAAAGGAGCGGATTGATCCGACATTGTCCACCCGGAAGTCAAGCAAACATTTAATTCACGTTCAAATTTATGTTGATGATATTATCTTTGCCTCAACTGACCCCAATGAATGTGATTGTTTTCTAATGAAATGGGTTCCAAATTTCAAATGTCAATGATGGGACAAATGTCATTTTCTTGGGATTACAAATTTCACAAAGTCCGGAGGCATTTTTATAAATCAATCTAAATATGCAAATGAGATTTTAAAGAAATTTGGATTTGTATCATGTGACACCGTTGACACACCCATGATTGAACAAACAAAGTTGGATGAGGACCACTTTCGGTGGATCATGATAGATCAAGCGAAATATCAAAGTATGATTGGATACGGATGTAATTTCTAGTGGTATTTCGGGGGACATCTTGTTAAGTTGTGCATGTGTGCTAGATATGGGGCTAAGCCTACTAAAAGCACCTTGAAGCACTTAGCGGGTCTTTTGGTATCTCCAGGAACCATCAATATGGGACTATGGTACGAAGGACGGTATGTCACTAACGCCTATCGAGAGTCTTGATCAAGCGGGATGTCAAGATAGTCGAAGTACATCCGGAGGTGCTCAATTTTTGGGTGATAAGCTTGTGAGCTGGTCTTCAAAGAAAAAAAATGAGTACTTCTATTTCCTCTGGTGAATACATAGCCATGTCATCTTGTTGCGCTCAAATCCTGGATGAGATCACAATTATCGACTATGGCTTTGAATTCAACAAAATCCTATGCCATCTTGTGATAATAAAAGTGCTATTGCTCTCTCATGCAACAACGTTCAACACTCAAGAGAAAAGCACATCAACATCCGACATCATTTCATCAGGGAGCAAGTGGAAAACGGTGTGGTGGAACTCTATTTTGTGAACTCGAATACGGTTAGCAGACATCTTCACCAAAGCTCTTCCCAGAGAACGTTTTGAGTTTATTCTTCCACGACTTGGATTGAAAAGCCTTCAACCAGAAACACTCAAACGTCTTTAGGAGGAAGACGAGGAGTAAAGGTCTTTCCTTCATCTATACTTTGTATATATTTATCCAAAAAAGCAAAATACAAAATTACAAAACCTTCAAAAAATCAAATAGAAAAATATAAAACTTTCAAAATCCATAAAAATGTGAAAAATTCGAAAAAAATCTTCAAAAATATTGTCATTTTGTCATGCTTTTCTCGATTCGATAATATCTACGGTCTTAGTGCTGTCATTCAAAGAATGATACGGGACTTTAGATGTTGTTCGAATGTTCTTAAAAAAAATAATAAAAAAAAATAATAATAATAATTTTGGGAGAAAGAGAAACAAATGGTTTATTGTCATTTCAGGCAGTAACCTGCTTTTCAAGGAAAGAACAGAGCCATGTTTTATGTCATGTTTCAATCCTAATGCTCTGATTCTAAAAACAAACGTTTGTCAACAACAAGACAAATGTTTAACTTCAAATATTTTTCCTTCTAAAGATTCCTCTGAAAAATATTTGCAATCTTTTGAAAACTCAATTGTTTTGAAAAACACTTCGGACTCTATTTTTGAAAATCAAAAGAACTTATCAAGTGTCAAAATCTCAACTCATCAATCAATGAATTTCGTCATTGATTGAGGGGGAGAATGATTTTTCAATTAAAACGAGTAAGGTCTACTCTAAATGGTTTACAAAATGTTACACAATTGGTTCCAGACCTTGGTTATTATTATGTTTTCAAAAGATATTCATGCATGTTCAATCAATGGAGTTTAAAGTCTCAAAATCAGATCCTTATTAGATTAAAACGTTTTCACAAATCAAGTCACAATTCTCCTTAAAAGCCTTCAAAATCAATTTAAATCTGCAGAGATCACAAATCTCAAATGATTTGATAATTGTGATCGGAGGAGAATTTATGATTTAAATTGGATTTAAAGCGATAATTGATAAATGGTTTCATAAGTGTTTAGCATGTTTGCCTCCCCGTAAGTGACAAACGATTTCAAATTTTCCATGCACATGTTGGCGGGGATAGCACTATTTTAAACCTCAAATTATTAAAAGCGATGATTGTCTCTAAGTGCAGGCTCCCTCTAATATGTGCAAAATTCTTTCAAAATTCGAGGCACATATTGAGGGGGAGCAAACTTTTCAAAAACTCATCCTTCCTCAAAATGTTTTATCTACTCAAATTGGTTGGGAAGTGATGATGATCATTTTAGAAAATGTTAATCCAAAGATTGGACCTTTCACTCTTAATCTAACGATTTCAAAGATCTCTTGCCTCCATGTGCTAAACAATTTCTAAATCTTTATGCATATGTTAAGGGGGAGCACTTCTAAAATATCAAAACAATTAAGATACAAAATGCTTTGATTCTATATCACAAGTATCTTGATTGATTTTTCAAATGGTTTTCAATTGGTTCCAATGGCAGATGAACGATACCAAAAGACCAACCAACTTTACTTTATGTATGGTGATATAAGGATGATAAGGTTAGTTTGAGGTCCCATGATCCTTGAGAACCGGAGGGATCTACCCAGGGACAATCTACTAGATAGTATAGAAGTCCTTAGGTATGATGAAAAAGGAGAAAAGTGAGATATGGGAAGAGTGCGGACTGAGACTGAGCTAGTACCGAAATAAACCCAACAAGGTTCTAGTAATGCGATCTCGGTAAGCAAGGGGTTGAAGAATGAAAAGAATTGAATGTGAAAAAGGGTGAAAAGAAATAGCCCTCCATTTATTCAACTTTAGCGGCAGGGTTCAATTCATATACTACTGGTGGTTATCAAGGTAACATCGGTATTGAAGACAAGACGTCATGGACCCAGTGACGCACTGCACTTCAACTTTCCAAACCACTCAAGTTCCTCTTAAAAGGGCTTGTTTCACTCTCACGGGGAACCGACATAATCTATCGACTTTCTCTTAGAGATTGTTGATATTGAAGAAGGAGACCCTCTCCCTAGTCTCTGGCATAGGAACCAAATATGCACAATTGAGTCTAGAGCCACGAGATCATCTTATAAATCTCTTTAGGACACTTTCAATGAAGACTTTATGTTTCACACAATGTGGAAAGAGAGATTATATCTTATGAGTCCTACGCATTATCCTTGTGGTATTGCCAGAACATCTAAGTGATATGCTTTCATATTCATGATGAAGATGGAAAGCCTTCTGGAGCCATCATCAAACAAGCTCCTGGTAGGTGGCATGTGAGATCTATCATGTGACAACTGGACAGAAACAATGGAGAGATTCAATCTTTTGAATCAATCCTGGTTCAAGTTATGGATTGACGGATACCTTTGAAAAACCGGTCGTTGTGCTTAAAAAACTTTTTTCTTTGACACATCGTTGGTACTATTTCTCAAAATAAAGGTGTTTTGATTGATAATTGATTTTCATTAAAACCTTCGTTGTATTGCAAAACAATTTCTATTGAGCAATACACGATTGTTTCTCAAATCTCTTTTCATCAATCGGTGAATCTCGTTTTTTTGGTTCACTCACCCGTGTTGTCTTCTTTGAGACGTTCCGTTTGAGAACGGCTAGAGCAGTGCGAAACCCCGTCAAGGAAATTCTTCAGAATTTTACCGATCACGAGCATTTGTACTTATCGATCAACGGGGAACCGTGGGCCGTGTACCTCAATTCATCGAAAGTGATCAAAGACACTTTCGCGCTTTATTGCTAACTGTCTTATGCGGTACACCCAACGTTTGCGATGTCGAGAATGGAAGCGGTCAATCCACGCCGCATGCTCACACAACACATTCATATCTAAAGAAATCATGATTAGTGCATCAATGACTCTGATATTTTCACACCATGCTTCGCCTACGATCTGCCAATATCATGAATCAACGAAAGCTTCCGCTACTCTGATAAGAATAAATCATGATCCACAATGTGAGCATGTCGGTCCAAAAGTCACAACATCACATAATACCAACACCACAATGGATGTGTCGGAGATTTAATATTGCTGATGATCTCAAAGCTCAAAACTTCAGGATATCCGTGGATCGGTTAAAGACCTCCACTCAGATTATCCAAAACATGCAAAAATGAAGAATCAAAGACTACGAGCTACTGAACAAGAATCCAAGAACAATCTCAATGTAATATCTGTTTGTTTTCTATGTAATTTAATGTGTGTTTGGTGACCTCCCTTAGGGGAGATTGTTAGGATTTGGAAAATCCAGTAGTTAAAGTGTCGGTCACCTCAAGTATATGTAATCATTAGAAAGCTCGTAGTCGTAGTTATTTTATGTTAAGTAGTAGTTAGTTAAGTAACACCGTGGAGGACGGACGGGTCTTTACCCACTGTACACCCGATCCATACCCGGGCGTTTATTGTAAGACTATAAATACTCTCTACCTCCAAGGTAGAGAGTTGGAGCTCATAATAAGATTTTTCTTTCTCTCACTAAAGTTCCCAAACCTCTAACTTTCTCTCTCTAAAAACTCTTGTGTACGCCAACTTTGTTTGTGGTTTGATGTGTATGTGAAATCCAATATGTTACAAATGTTCCCCGAAAGTTTCA
>OU343219.1:26869717-26933518 GCA_910596185.1 Chrysanthemum makinoi
TTTTGACAAAATAGGCATCCCTTATAGATTGTGGGCCAATAAAACCGGAATCAAACACCTTTTTGGCGGTGTAATTTGGACTATGATGGCCCCGATTAGGTCGGCATGGCAAGCGTGAGAATGTCAATAGCTTCCTGTCCATAAACACACCGTTGGATGACTTGATCCGCACAGATTTTGAATAAGAAGGGGTCGTCCCAGAAATAATGTTTAACAACTTTGAAGAATTTGTTTTACGGTGGGTCGACATCCTTTCACTATGAAGTTACCGCATGGTAATTTCTGAAGTCAAGAAACCATGGGGTGGTAGAATTCCACGAAAAGAAACGCATTGAGTGTCTCGAGAGGAAATGTTTCGTTTATTTCCTTTTTCTCGAAAACATCTTGGTGAGGGTTTTCTAATCTGGACAAATGATCGTAGATTCTCGGCTCCTTTTTTATGACGTATGATGATATCAAATTCTTGCGGGAGGAGAATCCAGCGGACCAAACTCGGCTTTGCATCTTGTTTTGCAAAGAGATATTTGAGAGCCGAGTGATCCGTATACACTACGCATTTGGTCAAGATTAAGTACGGCTGAAACTTCTCAAATGCATACACCACGGCTAATAGCTCTTTTACGTGGTAGTGTAATGAGTTTGAGCTTGATCATAGTCTTACTTGCGTAGTGGATAGGCTGAAAATGCTTAGCTCTACGTTGCCCTAAGAGCGCACCGATAGCAAAATCACTTGCATCGCACATGAGCTCAAAGGCAAATCGGTCGGGAACGCGAGAATGGGTGCTTCATAAGCTTTTTCTTCAATGTTTCAAAAGCTTGATGCACTTTCGGTGAGAAGATAAAAGGAGCATCCTTTTCAAGAAGATGGGTCATAGGCCGGCGATTTTAGAAAAATCTTGTATGAATCTCGATAAAACCGGCATGACCTAAAAACTCCTAATACCTTTGACGGTAGTAGGATGAGGCAGTTTAGCAATAACATCTACTTTTGCTCTATCGACCTCAATCCCGTTTTGAAATCTTATGGCCAAGGACTATGCCTTCTTTGACCATAAAGTGGCTCTTCTCCCAATTTAGACAAAGATTGGTGTCTTCACACCTTTGAAGCATTTTTTCTAAATGGGAGAGACATGTTTGAAACAGTCCCCAATGACCGAGAAGTCATCCATAAACACTTCCATTGTTTCCCCGATCATGTCATGGAAAATGGCCATCATACATCGTTGGAGCGTGCGGGAGCATTACATAAGCCAAAAGGCATACGTTTGTAGGCAAAAGTTCCGTATGGGCAGGTGAATGTGGTCTTCTCTTGATCATGTGGATCAATGGGGATCTGAAAATATCCCGAGAAACTATCTAGGAAACAATAGTACTTCGTTCCACGCTAATCTCTCAAGCATTTGGTCCATGAAGGGTAGAGGAAAATGGTCTTTTCAGGTGGCGTCATTCAACTTACGATAGTCAATGCAAACACGCCATCCTGTTACCAATCGAGTTGGAATTAGCTCGTTTTCTTCATTTGTGACAACGGTTATGCCACCCTTTTTAGGAACACAGTGAATTGGGCTAACCCAAGGACTATATGAGATCGGGTAAATTAATCCTGCATCAAGAAGTTTGATAACCTCCTGTTTGATAACATCATGGATTTATGGATTTACTCTTCTCCGATGTTGAGCTTTGGTTTGAAGTCATCCTCCATTAAGATTTTGTGAGTACAAAATCGGGGTTGATACCGATATGTCGGAGAGTTTCCAAGCAATTGCTTGCTTGTGTGACTTCAAGATCTTTATGAGAGCGGACTTTTCATCTTTACTCAAATCTCGAGCAATAATGACGGGTAATTTATCATCACCCTCAAGAAATGCATACTCGAGATGAGGTGGTAAGTCCTTAAGTTCAACTTCAGGAAATTCTTGATTTTCTCAGTGACTTGACTTCCTTGTTATGAAGCTCGGCGGGAGGAGAGGAGGAGAATGTCATGATTTAACAATTTCTCAAGAAGAATATCTCCCTCCAGATTAATCTCATTTGGAATTGAATCACTAGTGTGAGGGGTTGATGATGGATCATCATTAAGAAACTTCTCAATGAGAGTATGTCCCCAATGTCAATTGGGCGTGATCAATTTCCCATGGAACAGAATCACTAGCCAAGTATGCTTCAATCTCTTCCAAGATGAAGTCTCTTCCCTCAAAAGGAGTGATAGAAGGAGTGGAATTGGCTATGATAGGTTGAGAAGATGTGGTGGGATCCCCACTCACATAATTATGAGAATAACCAAGAACTTCTTGAGAGTACTCTTCAGAAACAACATCAATGATATCTATTCGGTTAACCGACTCGGAATCATAGTTTGGAGTACCTGAAGTTTGATCAAGGTTAAAGGTGGCGACTTCATTACCAACACGTAATGTGATTTCTTGCTCAAATACATCAATGAGAGCTCGGCCCGTTCTCAGGAATCCTCGACCAACAATGAGAGGAACCCGATGATCGGCATAAAAATCAACAACCACTGGTCAGGAAATGGAACTTTCCTACTTTCACAAATACGTCCTCGGCAATGCCAAGAGGGCGGGATATGGAACGATCTGCAAGCTCGAGAGTCATGCATGTAGGAGTGAGTTCTGGAAGAGAAAGTTTCTTCCATATTGAATAAGGCATCAGATTGATGCTTGCACCAAGATCTGCTAAGGCAAAGCATTCAACCATCCATGGAAATACACAAGGTAAGAGAAATTTTACGGGATCTCCAAGCTTTGAAGCTTCTTCAAGAATAATGCTGAGCGAGTTCTCGTTAAGAGGAGTTTTTGCCATTTCAAACAGTCTTTCCTTATTGCTTAACATGTGTTTGAGAGTTGATGCAAATTTGGGCATCGGCATGATAGCATCCGCAAAGCTTATGTCAAAATGTAGTTCTTGGAAAATTTGAAGAAATTTGTCCATTTGATGGTAGCTTTTTCGCGGAGCTTTGCTCATTCAAACGTGATGGGTAAGGAATAGAAGATTTGGATTTGGGATTCTCAACAGAGCTACTGAGGAGGTTCAAAACAACTCCCGGATTTGATTTGGGTTCTGGACCACTTGAGGTTGGACTACCGAAGGTGGGACATGTCGCGATACTTCTGGGCTTGAAAAATGCACCTTGTCCGTTGTATCCTTGGTAACTTGACTCATTGCTCCTGGTGGAGGAGGCATTGGAGTCGTAGGTCCATTGTGTGTCTTAGGTTCACTTTCCACTACCTTTGGGATAGAAGAAGAAGAGGTAGTAGGAATAGGTCCATCATATGAAACACCACTACGGTTGTGATCGCCTTTGCATAAGCCCTCGGGTTAGCGATCGTGTTGCTCGGAAGTTTCACGAGCCGAGGGTTGATCATTTAAAGACTTCTTAAGATCGGCAATCGGACCAACAACCATTCATTTCATCTTGGGATTTCATGAATTGCTTCAACAACTCATCAGATGATGGTCCAGTTGGAACAATGGCGGGAGGTGGATTAGGAAAATTATGGCCTCTAATGTTAGGATTAGGGCCTTGATTTTGAAAATTTCCTTGCTTAGGATTCATATTCCCATGAAATTGATTCCCTCGATTGAAATTGTTTTGATTAAGGTTCCTTGATGTTGGAAACCTTGATTTGGTGCGGGATAGAAATTACCTTGGTTTTGATAACCTTGGTTCATTCTTGGTTGGTTCGATTCGGTTTTGCATGTAATGATTCGGTTAAAACCGGTGGTGCCGATTAGTATTAGCCGCGGTAGTGTGGTTCATTTTGAGGACGGTAATGATTACCTCCTTGATGTGAAGTACCGGCTAGAGCATTGGCTTCAAATGGACTACCATCGGTGGCAATACAATTGTAGTATGCATGAGGACCACCACAAGTAACACAACTTTCGACTTTCTTCACTTCACCATGGATGGTGTGCGTGTGAAGGTGACTTTCTTTTGGTTAGCAAGAACCAAAGCCTGAACAATATCCGTGAGTTTGTCAATCTTTGCATCGGTGCTAGATATATACTCGGGGAGATGAAGAAGAAGGTCCACATTAGACTGAGGCTGGTATGTCTTTGCTCGGAAAGGCGGACTGGGACTTGTTCTCAATGATTTGCAAGGCTTCTTTGGTGGTCTTGCTCAAGAAATTACCTCCTGCGGAGGCATTCAAAGAGTCTTGATTGGTGCAGTTGGACCATTGTAGAAAGTATCCATTTGCATTAATTCGGTAAAACCATGATGCGGACACTTGCGAAGCAACTCTTTGTAACGATCCCATGCCTCCGAATGATTCATCAAATCTCTGAGAAAATTTCATTATCTCATTCTTAAGACTTGTAGTTCGGGATGGAGGATAGAATTCGTTAACAAACTTGGTAACTAGATCCTCCCATGTCTCAATGGAACGAGTGGGTTGTTTCTCAAGCAATTCGGGCTTGTCCCTCTAGAAGAATGGGAGCGAAGAAGCTGATAGCTTCATGTGGGACATTCTTGTATTTGATGGTAGATGCAATCTTGTTAAACCATAATGTGGCTTTGGGTTACTAGATTAAGCAACCGGTTTTGAGCTTCGAAGGTGTCGACCCGCGATGGTTTGGGACAACAATAGCATCTCGTAACCCTCGATGGGTGCTTGGAGAATTCATTCATGGCTTATCTTACGCCATTACGAAGGCGGTGGTGGTGGTGGTAGGCGTTCCTCGATCCGCGGTGAAGGGCGAGCGTCCTCGTCTCTGAGGAATATTTGCAAGCTCGAAAGTGGACTTGTAGAAGCTGGAAGAGCGAGTGCGCATGCACTAAGTTTAAAAATCGATTTTCAAAACAAATGCGAGGCAAAACGACAAGTGAACTTAACCAATAATCTCAAATGAAATGGCTTCTTTGAAAAAGGTACACCAAATCACAAGGACACAAAAACAAGTTTTAAATCATTTGTTCGGGAACTTATTATGGTCACACAGTTAGTAGGTGTCTTGCCTTGATTTTGGTGGTTGATTTTTATGTATTAATTAAGTACCACTAAAAAGACGTAGGTATGGATTTGTGTTGATGGGTTGAAAAACTTTTGGACAATATTTTTGGTATCGTCTCGTTTAACCAAATCGTTATCTCTTTAAGAATCACCTCAAAGTAAATACAAGATAAGCGTTACAATTGTTTTGTTGTTTTATATTTATATATATTTTTTTGGGTTTGTTAACACTTTAGGAAAAGTGCTAATGAACTTTTTTTGAGATTTTATATCTTTACAAAAAAACTTTTTACAAAATGTGGTATATGTGCAAGAATGGGTCTGAAAAAGGTTTAACACGCGCTAAAGCCTCCCCGGCATGGCGTAAAATTTGATTGGTGCTGAAAACAATCAAGCTATATCACACAAGCTAGCCACTTGTGAATGGCCAACCGTAATAAACTTAAAAGCTTTCGAAACCAATACAATGAAGATCGAGAGAATATAATGAATTCCCGTGTCGTTAAGTCCCACGGAGACTCAATGGTGTGTAAACTTGATCAGATGATAGAATATTCACTAAGGATAGTGATCGAAGGGATTTGGATTGGAAATTACACTCTGATTGAATGGAAAGATATTTGGACACGAATTGGAAAGCACAACAATCAGACACATGTCATTAAGTAAATACATACGTTAAAAACTACGTAAACGTACCAAATTAAAATGAGATCTAAGAAATAAAAGACCTAAAAATATGAAAATGACATTTTTAGAATCCTAAAAATAAAAGAAAATTATTAGAAAAAGAAAATTATTTTTATAACTATTTATTTAATTATTATTAATTAAAAACTATTTTAAACTATTTAATAATACTCTAAAATAAAAGAAAATATGAAATAAGGCTAGAAAAATAAAATTAAGACTTAGAAAAATCTAAAATATTATAAAACTAATTTTAAAACTGAAAAGATATTTTTTATGCTTTTTAATTATTTATTACTAATTATTTAATACTTTTAATTATTTAAAAACTATAATAAATACTAAACAGATTAGGAAAATTATGAAACTTTTTCTAAAAATAAATTAAGGTGACAGAAAACTAAGAAAAATATAAAAACTAGATTTGCTTAATAATAAGCTGAAAAGAAAAATCAAAAAGCTTAATTCTATTAAATAAACGCTATCACTATTTTGAAAATGATGTTTTTGTGGATTTTCTTTTTGAAAACTACTTAACTACTTAAAATATGAAACTTTAATAAACACAAAAATTTTATAACTTAAAAATAAGCTGTTTATGGGCTTATGATTCAAACAGTGAACTTAATGAGCTTATATGATGTTTTAAGCTCAAACAGGCTTATAAATTGGAACCAAAGCTGGAATAAGATACAAACAAGCTAATTCTACTCAAATTAAGCTAGAATACACAGAGAGCCATACTAATAAGCTGAAATAAGCAGATAAACACTTATGACTCTTATAGTCAAAGAGAAATGGGACAAAGATGAGGCTTATTGCAGCCCTATCAAACAAGCTTCAAAATAAAAACTTAAGCTTGGAACTTCAAGATGGCTTGGTTGGCTTTCCAAAGAACCAAGGATCACTGGATTTGACCAACAAATAAGCTCTGTGTGAGCTTGTGAAAGTGGCTACTTCCACGTGCACGAGCACAATTTCGAGCAGTTACTCAAAGAAGCTAGTAAATAAGCACTAAATAATCTGATTAAAAGTGAACTAGCATTTTTCTAATTAAGTTTAGCAGCTAATCTTTGATATCCCAAGAGCTTACAAGCTAAATCTCAATATTAAACACACACTAAAATTGTCTATTTAATTCAAAAACGACCAAATGCAAATTTGACTTTTATAAAAACTAAGAAGTTGACTTATATGAACTTGTGATCAATACTACTTACTGAATATGTTGTAATAAGCTATATTAAGACTGACTTAAGCTAGGTTAACAGATTCTAAGCTACTTTGATGAGATTTGTATTCAAAAATCCTAACAGTGAACTATCTAGGTGTGATCAAAGGTGATTTTGACTATTTCACTAAATGACCACTGGTTTTCATGTTTATATGAGTTATTAGTGTGTATGCGACCAGAACAAGCACAAACAAACAACACAAACAAGACACATTTACAGTTTAAACAAGCAAATCCAAACACCCTTTTAAATGACATTATGGTGATTTTCAAAGCAAAATTCAACTTAAAACCATGGAACTGATTTCAGACTTTATAATATCAATTATTAGAACTAAATAAGCATAAAACAACAGTCATAACAACATAAACCTCACTAATGATGATTATGATATTTAAACTGTGAAGATGAGATTTTTGATAACTACAAATTTAAAAGAACAAGCTATCTATTTTATTAGTTAATTTGACTTAACTATCACCAATGAACAATAAGAAACAGAGATTAAAGCTACAAATTAACTTAAACAGTTAAATGCCAAAATGATCAAAAAGGCTTACAAGATGGATTTGGCTAAAAACCAAGAACAAGGATCACAAGACCATTCCTATAGGCTTACCACTAAGCCACTAACCCAAGGCCATCCAAAATCTACCCCTGCTCCAGTGTGACACACCATTTCCATGGGATTTTTGATTTTTCAACTAATTATTTGGTATTTTTGGTGATTTTTCCTTTTTGATTCTAAACTGAATTTTAATGTATCTAATAGCTTTCAGAAGCTATCTAGGAGCTTATGTGTGCTATTTGAGTCCAAACAACAACTAAAAACAACATTAACACATATTGAGATTTTTGAAATGAAAATTGCATAAACTGAATTTGCAACTTAAAACTTGAAATTGAACGAAAATAGTTCACAAATACTTGAAATAACTTAAACAAAGTGCTAAGAAAGTTTAAATTACACTGAAAATTTGAGAATAATAAAAACGACAATTAAAAACTAAAATTACACTAGATATTTTGATACATTGCTTCTTCTTCTCTTTATAATGACTTTTGAGACTCCTTGTTGACCTTTGAAACTTTCCCACCTCATCTGAGCCATTGGATTGGACAAAATCATCATAACCATCCAAGTGTCTTTTTGGGCCAAAAAGTCTATTAGAGGTTTGAGCAGTTTTAGTCAATAAATGAAGTTTGGGTGTTAGTGAAGGTGGAGGGACAAGTAAGGTGAGGGTGAGGTGAGACAAGTGGTGTGTTTGAAAAAGATGGAAAACCAGCTCTGTTTTGGAATTCAGAGCTAAGAGAGGGAGATGAACAGTGCATGGTGGTATTTGGCGCGTTTGAGTAGTTTTGACTTTTGTTGACTGTTTGATATTATTAACGGGGTGGGTCAAAATGGATTATGACTGGGTTCAAAATAGATGTGGACTGGCTCAAAGCTCATGGGGTCAAGGGTCAAGGTAGGATTGGGCTAAGGTTGGGCCAGCTGGTATGGACTTGGGTTGGATTTGTGTTTTGGGCTTGATATTTAAAAGGTGTCCTTTTGGTATAGCAAGTATACAAGGACCAAAATGTAATTCGCCAAAGTTGAGGACTGAACTTGCCCATTTTCCAAAGATATCACAAGGACCAAACTTGACAAACTTTGATAGTACAAGGACCCTTTTTGCATAAAATTCCATTTTAAAATATCCAAGGACTAATTTTGCAATTTTTCAAACTTTAGGGACCTTATCTGCCATTTGACCAAAGAATCATTCAAGGACCATTTTTAAACAACTTAGAACATTTCAGGGACCTTGAATGATAAAATTCTTGATTTTTGAATTCCAGGGACTAGATTTGACAACTTTTGAAACTTAGGGGACTAAAACTGCCAATTTTGCAAACTTGATATGTTTTTCATCTGATTTTGATATTTTTTCTTTTAAAACACATAAAACACTGATTTGTGATATTTTCATCATTTTGATGCATTTCTGAGTGTTTTCAGATGATTTTGCAGTTTAGATTGTACAAAAATGATGAGTATTTAGACACTCATCATGCACCATCACTGACATTATCACTAACAGTGGTATTGTTTGCAATAGCCGTGGTTATTCCATAGGCAGCAGTGGATACATCTTGTGAACTCTTGTGATTAGTGGAAACAAAAGCAATGTTTTGGCTAGATGAAGATGTACCAGCAATGTTGTTCTCAGACTCATATACCTTCAAGTTGTTTTAGAGATTGTCCGGAGTTATCTTTTCAAAGTCATGCTTGTTCCTCCACACAACAGTATGCATAGCCCAGTCAGGTGATAAACTTCTGATGAACTTTAGATTAATATCTTCTTGAGCAACTTTGTAGTCCACTGACTTCAGTTGGCTGATGAGCTTTTGAAGTCTGTTGTAGGTACCATCAAGTTTTTCTCCACTCAGTGCAGTGAAGTTTTCAAGCTGATGCTTGAGCATATTTTTCCTTGATTTCTTGGTAGCTTCATTACCAGTAAACCTTCTTTCTATAGCATCCATAAGCTCCTTAGCTTGACTCATATTGTTCAAAGTCCAAAGCATACTCATTAGGTATTCCCATAGAGAGAATACTATGAGCTTTAATCTCTATCTTTCTCTTAGCCTTGTCGATCTCACTAACAATGGATATATCTTTTCCATCCTCACCCTTCTTAGGAAGAGTATCACCTTTTTCCACAACATCCCAGAGAGCATAGTCAATCATGCGAATGTATTGCCGATCGCATTCTCCAGATTTGGTACTCTCCATGCTTGAGCATGGGCACCTTGGAAGCAGTAACCATGTGTGTTTCGTCAGACATCTTAACTTACTTAAACAGAAAGTAACAAAGCTTCTTCTTGATTTCAGTTTCTAGATCACAAGCTCTGATACCACTTGTTGATCCCAGTTGAGCAAACAATCTAATATAGAAACTGACTTAAACAAATACTTATTAAGTATCACGCGGAATTTAATACTTAATCTTAAGAAGAAGAACAATAAACATTCAACACCTCAATATTATTATTAAGGGCAAATCACCTAGAAATGTAGTTAACTTGCCACTTTTTCTCATTGTATGTTGCATTCTTTTTTTTTCTCATTCTGTCAATAAACTTCTATCGTTAGTCCTTTGTGTGTACCCGTTACCAAAAAAACCTGCATCGTTAGTCCTTTATGCTAACGACCGTTAATAAATAACTTAAAATTTGGTTATCTTACGCTAAACTTGCGTCGTTGGTCCTTTATAGTAACAATCGTTAAAATTAACTTAAAATTTGGTTTCTTACGTTTCGTCCGTTTTTTTTTTCGCGTTTTCAAATTACGTTTTTACACGTTTTCGTTCGTTTTAACACGCTTTCGTCCGTTTTTTCACGTTTTTATCAGTTTTTACACGTTTTCATTCGTTTTTACACGTTTTCGTATGTTTTTCACTTTTCTGTTTTCCCCCCGTTTCATTCGTTTTTCACGCGTTTTACGTTTTCATCCATTTTACACATTTTCGTCCATTTTTGTATCTTTTCGTTCGTTTTTACATGTTTTCATCCGTCTTAACACGGTTTCGTCCGTTTTAACACGGGTTCGTCTATTTTTTTTCTCGTTTTCATTTGTTTTACACGTTTTCATCCGTTTTAACGTGGTTTCGTCTGTTTTTTTTCACGTTTTCATCTATTATTTCACGTTTTCATCCGTTTTTGCGTGATTTCGTATGTTTTTACATATTTTCGTATTTTTTAACACGTTTTAGTCCGTTATTCACGTTTTCATCCATTTTTTCACGTTTTCATCCGTTTCTACATGTTTTCATCCGTTTTTGCACGTTTTCGTCCGTTGTTTCACGTTTTCATCCGTTGTTTCACGTTTTCATCCGTTTTTACACGTTTTCATCCGTTGTTTCATATTTTCGTTCGTGTTTGCACATTTTGTGTAAAAACGGATGAAATCGTGAAATAAAAACAGACGAAAACGTGTGTAGAAACGGATGAAAACGTACAAAACGAAAACGAAAAAAACGGGTAAAAGAGTGAGCGAAAAATTGTGTAAAACATACGAATCGTGCAAAACATTCAAAACGTGCAAAAACGGATGTAAACGTGTAAAAGAAAGCGATGAAAAAAAACTTACAGCGTGTTAAACGGACCAAAACGTGTAAAGACGGACGAAATGAAAAACACGCGTGTAAAAACGGATGAAACGTGAAAACGGATGAAAACGTGGCGGATGGCAAATGCAAAACGGATGTAAACATGTAAAACGGATGAAAACATGAGCTGAAGCGTGTTAAAACGGACCAAAACGTGTAAAGATGAACGAAAACGTGAAAAACGGACGAATACGTGTAAAACGGATGAAGACATGTAAACGATGAATGAAATTGAAAATACGAACTGAAAACGTGTTAGAACGGACGAAAACGTGTAAGAAGGGATGAAAGCGTGCATAAACGGACGAAAATGTGTTAAAACGGATGAAAACATGTAAAATGCATGAAATGTGAAAAAAAACGGAAGAAAACGTGTAAAAACGGACGAATACGTGTAAAAGCGAATGAAAATGTGCAAAAACGTGAAAAAACGAATGAAACGGGGAAAAACATAAGAAAAGTGAAAAAACAGACGAAAACGTGTAAAAACTGATAAAAACGAGAAAAAACGGACGAAAGCGTGTTAAAACGAACGAAAACGTGTAAAAATGTACGAAAACGTGAAAAAAAACGGACGGAAACGTAAGAAAACCAAATTTTAATTTATTTTTTAACGATTGTTACTATAAAGGACCAACGACGCAAGTTTAGCGTAAGATAACCAAATTTTAAGTTATTTATTAACGATCGTTAGCATAAAGGACTAACGATGCAGGTTTTTTTGGTAACGGGTACACACAATGGACTAACGATAGAAGTTTATTGACAGAATGAGAAAAAAAAAGAATGCTACATACAATGGGAAAAAGTGGCAAGTTAACTACTTTTCTAGGTGATTTGCCCTATTATTAATACGAATACTCTTAACCAGTATTAGGGTTTTACAACCTTGAAGTGTATTGACCTTAGATATAAAACATACGTATATCTAATCTAACCTAGGACCTCCTTTTATAGGCTAAGGAGTCCTTTATATAATACAATACGTAACCTACAAGATACATATCTTTTCCATATTTATCGATGAGAATACTAAACCGACTATACAAGACTAGCAGTGGTTACATTACATTATCCGTGGTTACACAATACTACTAGCCGCGGTTTGTCTTCAGTAGTGGTTCCATTCTTCTGTCCGTGGTTTCATCAAGACTGTTCGTGGTTCCAACACTTAAAGAAATGGAAAAGGAATTTGATGCGATGATTGTTAAGGTTAGTGACTATGAGCGAGAATTAAAATATAATGAGATTGAGAGGAAGAACTTGCATACCTTGAATGAGAATCTTATTTCTGAATGTATTGCTCAAGATGTGTTTTACACTGCTACAAATTGTTCCATTAATGCTTCTCAATTTCATGAATTATCTGTTGCTCTGAAAGTCTCCCATGATCGTGTCATTGAGCTTGAAAAAACTAACTCTAAACTGCATGATAAAGTTGAACAGGATGATCAAGATAACCTGGTAAAGCAGTTTTCTAAATTGGAAGTTGAGCATCTTGATTTGCAATTAAAATATTAACATCTCAAAGAAAATGTTAAAACCTCAAATATCAAGACATCCTTGGATGTTCCTGAATTTGATGCAGTTTTTGAAATTAGCAAACGTGATGAACAGATTCGAGCTCATTGTAACACGATCAGAAAGTTGAAAGCCCAAATCTCTCCATTAAAGGATGAAAAGAACAATGTGACTGGATCTCAAATGCCTCCTCCTTTAGATTCTCATTATTCTCAAACTTTTCATCTACAAAACTTAGTTAATGCCTTACAACAGGAAAACGAGAGTTTTCTAAAAGAAAATGAAAAAGTTAAACGACACTTTAAAGAGTTATATGATTCAATGAAAGTCACTCGTGACCAAAACAACGAAAAAATAACGTCTTTACAAAAAGAAATTGAGAATCTGAGGAGTTAGGAAAATGGGAAACTGCCACTTGTTTTTAATGAGAATGTTGCATCAAAGTCATCCTCATACTGCAAATATACTGTGAATGTTAAATATATTCCTCCTCGTCTTAGGAATAATGAACATGTGTTTCATAACTATTGTGCTAACCTTAAGGATAGCCTAGAATGTCTCCGTGAGATTGTGGAAAAGGATTTCATTAACAAACCTCTTGATAGAGAAATTAGGTTTGCTTGCATTCAGGCCAAACGATCTCAGGAGCTGCTAGAATGTTTAATTGCAACATGTCCTAAATCCTTAGGTGCAAAAGGAAAAGCTGTGATTCCTTGTTCTATGCCTAGTGCCAAGCATACAAACCATTCTATGCCCAGTGTCAAGAAAGTGAACACTAATGTGCCTTCAAGTAATTCAGATCCCTGCATATCTAGTTCAGTAATGCAAAAAGTAGATCAACCAACTAATGTTCCAACAATTCCCTCTACATGAGTAATCAGTGACATTAAAGCAAGCAGGTCAAAGCCTCCAGGCAATACCAAACAAGATAGGACCTCGCAAGCTAAGAGTGTGCATTGGAAGAGAGTAGAAGATCACCCTAGGAATATTAAGTTTGAGTTGAATAAAATGAATCGTGTTGATTCTAGTATTAGCTATAAGTGAACTGTAATTAATTAGAATTCTGCTACTATTCGCAAACCATGTAATGATGATTGTTTGAATTCTGTTACTAATCTTGAATGTGGTGTGAATGATTTGATGAATGCTATGAAATGCCCTGTTAAAACTATTAATGCAAAAAATCAAGCTAAGAAGGCTAAACGGAAATGGCGAAAGAAAGTTAGAAAATAGTGGAAACCCACAGGAAGGAAATTTAGTAATATAGGTTATCAATGGACACCTAATGGGCGTAAGGTTAATGAGTTGTGCCCTAAAATTGCTAAGCCAATGCCCACTAGAAAATGGATGCCTAATGGTAGAACTATTCCCTTAAGAAGTGAACATACTTTGAATAGGACAAATATGGACACTAGCACTGCATCTATTTCTAATGATTCCATTGTTTCTACTTCTGATGTGGGTGTTCCAATCACTGTTACTAACCAAGTGGAACCCATTCTTACATGGGGATCCCAATTATCTAGTTATCCATTCTTGTCTGTGTTCAACTGCAGATCGTTTAAATCGTTCTATGGTACCTGGACTCAGGCTGTTCCAAGCATATGACTGGAGACCGGTCGCGGCTCATGAACTTCGTGAGTAAAGTCATCGAAACAGTGAGATTCGGAAATGATCATTTTGGTGCTATTATGGGTTATGGAGATTACGTGGTTGGAGATAGTGTGATTTCCAGGGTATATTATGTTGAACGTCTTGGACATAATCTATTTTCTGTTGGACAGTTTTGCGACTCTGACTTAGAAGTGGCCTTCAGAAAACATACTTGCTTTGTTAGAGATCTTGATGGTGTGGAACTTCTTATAGGAACTCGTGGTTCAAACCTATACACCATCTCTATCGAAGACATGATGAAAGCTTCACCCATCTGCGTGCTGTCAAAGGCTTCTAAAACTAAGTCATGGCTATGGCATCGTCGTCTCAATCACTTGAACTTTGGTACCATAAACAATCTTTTCAGAAAGGACTTAGTAAGAGGACTACCTAGTCTTAAGTATGAAAAATATCATATTTGTTCAGCATGTCAATTGGGAAAAAGCAAGAAGTATGCCCATAAACCCAAACCTACAAATTCTTTTATGGAAGTTCTACATATCATTCACATGGATTTATGTGGACCCATGAGAGTGCAAACTATTAATGGGAAGAGATATGTGTTAGTTGTGGTTGATGACTACTCCCGATTCACTTGGGTTAAGTTTTTGAGAACAAAGGATGAAACTCGAGATGCCATCATTAAACTTATTAAACAACTACAGGTCCGACTTAACAAAAAAGTTCGATGCCCAGAAAAGGAAAAAAAGTTCGATGCCCAGAAAAAAAAAAGTTCGACCGTTAATTTTTTTATTGCACCGTTAGTCCTTTTCGTCTGTTTTTAACGACCGTTATTATATTATTGCACCGTTAGTCCTTTTCGCCCGTTCTTACACGTTTTCGTCCGTTCTTACATGGTTTTCGTCCGTTTTACCTGCGTTTTCATCCGTTTTTACTGCGTTTCGTCCGTTTTTTTTTGCGTTTTCGTCCGTTTTGCACCTTTAGTCGTTTTTCCGTTTTGCGTTTTAGTCCATTTTGCACAGTTTTCGTCCGTTTTGCGTTTTAGTCCGCTTTTTGCACGTTTTCGTCGCTTTTGCCGCGTTTTCGCACGTTTTTGCCGCGTTTTACTGCGTTTTCCGTCCGTTTTTGCACGGTTTCTTTTGTTTCTACACGTTTTGTTCGTTTCTACACGTTTTCGTTCGTTTTTACATGTTTTCATTTGTTTTTGCATGTTTTCGTCCGTTTTTACACGTTTTCGTTTGTTTTTACACGTTTTCGTTCGTGTTCGGACGCTTTCGTCCGTTTTTACACATTTTCATTTGTTTTTACAGGTTTAATGGTCGAAAACGCATAAAAACGTCGAAATCGGGCAACGTGCAAAAGCGGTGGCGTGCAAAAGCATCAGCGTGCAAAGCGAACTGTGCAAAAACAGAAGAAATGTGTAAAACGCGACCCAGCGTGCAAAAACAGACGAAAACGTGCAAAGCGCGAAAATGTGCAAAAGCGGACGAAAGCGCATAAAAGCGGCCAACGTGCAAAACGGCAAACGTGCAAAAACGTAGAAAACGTGTAAAACGGACAAAACTGTGCAAAAGTGGACGAAAACGTGCAAAATGGTCCGAAACGTGCAAAAACGGACGAAACGTGTAAAACGGACGAAACCGTAAAAAGGACAAAACCGTGTAAAACGAACAAAACCGTGTAAAAACAGACGAAAAGGACTAACGGTGCAATAAAAAAACTAATGGTCGAACTTTTTTTTCTGGGCATCGAACTTTTTTTCCTTTTCTGGGCATCGAACTTTTTTTTTTTCCTTTCTATGTGCCTTGAACTTGCCTAATTTTCCTTTTGTGACACAAAAGTGTGATTTTGTGTCACAAAAGGAAAATTAGGCAAGTTCAGTGCTACAATAGGAAAAAAAAAGTTCGATGCCCAGAAAAGGAAAACGTGGCAACTTTGATGCCTAAATTTATCATTTTCCCATGATATAATGCCTGTGGAATGGATGTTTGCAGTTTTTTTGGAAAATTAAGACTTGAGAATTTCCAAAAAATTTATAAATAGCACAGAAAACGAATCGATAAGCTGTTTCTGCTTGACCGGACGTCGTTAGGCTTTAATCCTGACGCCATCAGGTTGTCATCACAAAAACTGGTCTGCTTCGTTTTCCTGGAAAAATTCTGGAAAAATTACATCTTTAAAACCTGGAAACATTCCTGCAAAACATCCATTATGACTCGATACAAGCATTTGACTCTAACAAACACACATATATATCAATTTCACTAATTGTAATTCTCATGTTCAAGTTCTTTAAAAACGTATGTAATCTTCCCTACACTTATCTTTTTGTAAAATCCTTTATATGTAATTAAGACGAGGTTAAAGAGAAAATAAAGCATTTCCACAAATTCAAACATGAGAGTAAACAACAATGAAAAAGATATATGACACATAAACAAGCAAAAACAATTAAGCATGGGTTGCCTCCCACGAAGCGCTTTTCTTTATTTATGAGTCTTGTAGCTAGACTCGAAGTCGTGCTCCTACGTTGTCTCATTTTTCATCCTCAATGAAAACTCTATCATATTGACAAAATTCTCATCCACTTTATACCTAGGTCCTAGGGTCAAGCAATTCCTATAGTAGAGCCTCCTTTTCTCTCACATAAAGTTCAAGCCTTTTTCAACATCTTCTTCACTCTTTTCCTCAAAAGCTATAATGTTATCTTGTTCATAAAGGGATAAAGGGCCATACCCATTCATCTTCCAAGGCATCCTATAAGTAATTTCATCGTCCCCTTCTACAAATCTAACCGTTCTCTCGGACTTGTTATAGCTTAGTTTAGACTTTTCAACAAACAGCTTTCCAAACATAACTTCGGACAAGCTATAGTTGATGACACATCCTATATATTCTAGGACCATAAAATCAACTAAGTAGGTGAAGTTTCCTACAAAGACGTGTACATCGTTGACTCTTCCCACAAAATTGCAAACCCCCACTAGGATACTTAGGGTCCCTCCTAATCTTAAGTCGCTCATTCATTACGTCATTGTAAACAGCTGATGACATCACATTGATGGGGGAGTCCGTATCTATGTAAGCATGCTCGACATTCCTATATCCAATCACACAAGGGATCTTGATGTTTCAGGGATTTTGCTACAAGTTTTACTAACCATGTTTTAATATTAATAATGTCTCGTTATACCTATGGTTTACCCTAATGCACTAACAGGTAGTGTACCCGGTCGAGTGTAATGCATTATTTTGTAAAACCGAGGTCGTCCCAAGAGCTATGTGTGTGGATTAATACTAAGTCTAGGTGTCACAGATTTTAATATGGTTTTGATATCGAATTAACTAATTAACTACTAAAGAAAATAAAAGAAAATATGTGATCAATAGAGGAGAGTGGTGCTAACCTAGTTATTCATCCTAGCTAGTAATTTCTACGTCTAATTACTTCCAATTACGTCAGGTGGGGTCAAAGTCGAGAGGACAGCATTTGGTCAGTTCGCCCTAACCTATCAGCAAAGAGCCACCACTGGAGAAGTCAGGTGTCCCCTCATAAGTCCAGTTGTTCCTGGTCCCCTAAGCCAAGTCATTAAGTTCCGCTACATGCTAGACTTATAATAGTGAGTCCCTGGGCGCTAGCATCTTAGACACTCACCCCCTAATTCTTAAGTTCATCGAAACGGTAGGTGATCAGTTGGTTAGATCGCACAAGTATAAAGAGTCGTCAGTTGGTCATATCTTACCCTTCCCAGGTCAGTTGGTCATATCTCCTAAGCAACTAGCCTCTACCGCCATTCAAAACTACTGGAACAAGGGTAGCTACCAATAAACAATGCATGCATACACTTAGAAATAATTATACGGAAGTAATGTAAATGCAAATAAAACAATTAATGAATCATAACTAAGCCAACACCAAGAGGTGCTTAGCCACTCATATTAACCTTACAAATCAATTCAATGTTTAATGTTATAAAATACATGAATCGAAAGTAAAGAAAAGATAAAATGCTAATGCTTATCGTAGGGGAGTGATTTCTCCCTTGGAGATAGCTCCGTATGCTCCTCTAGATCTGCCTTTGGCTTCTTCTCACGTTCTCTGATTGTTGTGTCTGAAATGGGGTGTTTTGAAATGCTGGAAATTGTGGGTATTTATAGGCCAGATCTTGGTTACGGCGTAACTAATAAAATAGTTACGCCGTAACATATAACTTCTTCGTAAGTTGCACTATATCTGCTGGTTACGGCGTAACCTTAGAAGGGTTTACGCAGTAATCTTCAATAAATCATGGTTACGCCATAGTTGATGCATGAGTTACGGCGTAATTATCAGCGGTGCGGAACCTCATTTGACCTAATATGGTTACGACGTAATCTTTGGGAGAGTTACGCCGTAATCTTCTGATAATATGGTTTTCTAAGCCACGCTTTAGTTACGACGTAACGTGAGAGAGGAGTTACGCCGTAACTTCTTCAAAGTGAGCATACTATGATAAATCTTCAATAAACTCTCCAATTCCACGTCTCTTTAGCTCCAATGCTCGTAATTTACCTGAAAGTGCAATATAATGGAAAACAAGCGTAAATCCATATAAATGATATAAATTACAAGTATTATCGGGTGAATTTGACACTTAATATTCAGGATAATTTGATGTTATCAAATATCCCCCCACTTGAATTCTACTTGCCCTCAAGTAGACCTTATTAGATAGATTCCTAAAAAGATATCTCCCATTACCTAGAAAATATAAGTTTACAGATCCCTTATGCTAGAATAAAACAAAGCCGAACACCTGACGAAATGGGAACGAAACACTCAAATCTCTCAACTATTCTAAGTGTCGATTTCGGGGTGATCACTCAATTGCACAGTCATAGCATGTATTCTATCATAAGCTTGGCGGTTACACAAATCTCCACTACTAGAGTTAAGGGCTAAACAATTTTCGAAGGCAATATGGGTCGACACGCAAAGGTTAAGGGTGACTCGTCATTACTAACATGTCACGGCAAAGTGGACAAAATCAATGATACATGACCAAATCCATGGCCAAGACAACAAAGATTGCTCGCTGCATCACCTAGACTTGCTTCATGACGAAAGGGTAGGATAAGACATGAGATATATAAATGGTGTAAAATAAAAATCAAGCAGATAGTCTAAATCTATAACCAAGTCATCACCACTTATCGTCTGCCCTAAAGTTCAAGCTTTGAAGTTAAGAAACCGGATCATGAAATACTAGGTAGATGTGTCATTAGAGGACCTCATGATGGGCACACCACCTTTTCTTCAACTGTTGGCGCAATTACCAACTCTAATTTTCAAATGTGACCGAGGTGGCCTCCTCGATACTAAATCAATATAAAGCTCATAGTGCTTATAACATCGCACTTTACAATAAACTGAATAACATAACTATTTTTTCTTTTTTTTTCTTTTTTTTTTAAACATGACAACTTAACATAACATCCCCCCACTTGAGATGAACAATGGGAACTCGGGGGGTCTTCAATGATCTTTAAGAATATGTCGTCGATGAAAGCGTGATTCCCGAACCTTTCCACTTGAACCTTGAACTTAGGCAAATGATGACTTTCCAATCACAAATAAAGACTACATGGTAGGCTAAGGTGTAAGAGTGTAACAAAACAATATATTGGGTTAACAAAATGAAAGGAATGGATCAGATGGATGTATCTAGGGGTATCTTGCACTAAAGGTGAGTGCAACAAAAGGGTTTCACATGGGGATCGAGAAGTCGAGGTGACTAATCGATAGACACACAATGGTAGGCTCTTTGGGTGATAATCCTATAATACTGCCTTCTTAAACTGGAAAGTCCAAATACATCGAGCTAACTCAACATACCTCGTCTATGGTCTCGAAATGATGAAAGCCCAAGTTCTAAAGTTTACAAGCTACCGGCACACTCATAATTTGGTGGATTTGGGGTAAAATATTGGAAATGGATAAGGCTAATCTCACCATATAATATCAAGGGTTGTATGTGCTTGGCTAAGTTCTAATCTAGTTAGGTTAAGAAAAACATGTCAAAATTTTAAAAATGGCATAATTTTTCAAAGTAAACTAGAAAAACGAGGGCAAAATAAAGTTCAAGAGACAATTCTACTCCCGTCCCCCCACTTGAATTGTACAAAGTCCCTTTTGTACTAAGCGTTAAATAAAGGTGAAGAGAAAAGTAGAATTAGAGCGAGAACTTCCCTGAAATTTGGTCCAAAAAGAAAGAAGGCCCACGATAAAGATTCGTGCCTTCACATAAGCATCCACGAGCAAACTTCAATCCATGAAATCACACTACCAACAAGCATAATTCTAAAAAAGATAAATGAAAAATGAAAAACAAACCTAACTCACTTTCGTAGGAATCACGGTTGTATTTAGCATATGCAACAAGCCTTTTAAACCACTTGGTGTCCCAAGTGGACGAGTGAAGTCTCGTGAGGGTTTACAGGGAAAAAACCCACAAAGTTCATTTAAAATACTAATACAAGGCTATTGTGTTTAAAATGAAAGAAGTAATGCAGAGGATAGTTACGTCGTAACTCTAGAGGGAGTTACGCCGTAACTAGGCAAAACCTGGCGTACGCTGCAAAAGTGTAGCTACGGTGGAACCACTGAGATGGATTATGCCGTAATTGGTAATGCATCAGAAGTTCTGCTGCAAGGGGCCTGTTACGTCGTAACCATGAGTATGAGTTCCCTGTAACTCTGGTCAGATCAGCATGCTGCAGCAGCAAATTATCTTCGTTTCCTGCAAAAATGGTTAAAAACAAAAAACCCAACAAAAATGAAAATAAAACAAAAGAAAGGGATAATTCGGGTTGTCTCCCGAAGGAGCACTTTTTTTTATTTACGAGTCTTTAAGTTAGACTCAGAGCCTTGGGGCTTTATGGTGGCCTTTGGACTTGGCCAACTTCCTCCATGTCCTTCATTAATTTATGTCTGACCCAAGCGACATTTGTGGCAGTGCGGAGATATTTTTTAGTCTCGATCTTCCGAATTTTGTAAAATTTCTCCTCCGGCCCCAAGTGGTATCTAGTAAACTCATATTTTTCCGCAAAAATTGGGGGTGGCCTCTTATATGGAATCCCAAGGAGTTTGCACCTCCTTTGCTCATATGCTTCATCGTCGGGGTCAGTAAATTCCTCTTTTCCTTGCAACTCAAGGTAATCTAAAATCCCTTCTATGTCATCGTCGACAGACTCGGTGCCCTTAAACCATTCCTCATCGAGCAAATCTTCTACCAGTACATGTTTGCATTATTCCTTCTCATTTCTTACCCATTTTTTGGTATCTTCGATTGTTATGTCACTTAAGTTATTGGGAATCTCGTTGTTCAGTCTTTCTTTACTCATATATTCTTTCCAGATCTTTTCCTTTGTCAACGTATCAACCTTTCCATATTCGATCTTGACCCAACTGTCAAATCCCAAGTTGTCTAACCAAGGCAATTTTGTTCTTTCTGTATCATTGGTTGAGGTCCAAAAAAATTCATCCTCCCCAACTCTCATTAGACTGCTTCCCCCATTACATTTATTGTCATAAGGGTTGCATGATGCCCAAAAGAATTCCCCAGGAGATTTTATCTTTTCACACCAATGACTTCGGGCTTCTTTTTCATCAGTGCTGCTTAAAGTATCTTCCACGCAGTAGATGTCATCATTAACCAATTCCTTTTTCTGATGATGATCCTCATAGTCAATCTTGAGCTTTTTAAGAATATTCGGGTTAATTTTAGCATTCTCGAATTGTATCGCGTACCAATCATCAAATTTCAAATATCCAAACTTGACATCATGTCTTTCAAGCTTGTGAAGGCACATCCATTCTTCTTCTTTTAAGGTACCACCACCATTGCAATACTCGCAGAAAGGGTCGCACGTAGGCCATGCTCGTGTGGATTCATCATCTGTTATGATTATCGGAGTGCACCAGTGAGTGATAGGCGGCTCCTCTTCTTCCTCGAATGAGAGTTTTTCCAATCTTTCTTCATCAGTATATGAAGCCCATAAGAATTTGTTATTCTTTACCCTATCCTTATCGGTTCCTCCATTGCAAATTTCAATTCTAGGGTCGCATGAAGGCCATAAATCATACCAGTCCCCCTTAGCTACGGGTATATTCTTGAACCAGTGATATTTCCTTTTAGATGGGGACAGAGGGCATAAATTAATGTCGTGGGACCATCCATTAATTACATGTGTTCCTGATTCGTCCACTTCAAGAAATCTGTCTTCCCATGTATCCCAATTACGCCGTAACTGTGATGTTTGGTCATGGCGTAACTCGCTTGAGTCATCCTTATTGACATCTTTCATAATCCCACGATCGCTGTCAAAAACATAGTTACGCCGTAACTCTTCAGACATGTTACGGCGTAACTCCAATCCATCGCTAGAATTTTCACTAGAATCCAAATTATCGGTGTGGGAATTAGCTTGTATCTTCGAGTCATCATCTGCAAAAATGACCTTACATTCCATTGTGGGTTTTGTTCCTTCCGGTTTAGTGTTATTCTTCCTTACCTTCTCACTAATCTTTTCCACCATGGTTTCAAGGTTTTTTAGGGTTGTGTCGTGATTGGAAAGACTTCTGTCAGTGTTTTCCTGGAATTCTTTTAGCCATTCATCTTGTTCCTTTTGTCTTTGGGCTGAACTTTCCAGGAATTTGTTTATTGTCTCTTCAAGGTTGGGATTTCTTTCTCCATAAGGCCCATGATTGTAGTTTCCAGCAGATCCTCCACGAAAACCATTACTATTACGATTATCTCCGTAAAATAGTCGATTTTCTCCATATTTAGCTTCTTCGATTATATTTTCATCGTTGTTGTGAGGACAATTCTTGGTGAGATGTCCTCCCCCACAACTTTCACAACCCACTTGGATAGCATGAACATTTTCTCTAATTTTTAGCATATCTCGACTTAGATTTTCAATTTTGCTAGCGATGGTTGCAATTCCATCAAAACTTCCACCTTGGTTTCTTTTGTTTCCTCCATCGTGCCATTTTTGGGAATGATCAGCCACCATTTTTGAATGGCTTCAATTGCTAAAGTAGGAGTCATGTTCGGGATCGGTCCTTGATAGTCCAGCATCTGTCTTGTAGTCACGTTGATTCCTTTGTAGAAGATGTTGACTCTTTGCTGGTTGTTCAGATCATGTGTAGGACACTTGTAGATGAGATCATTGTATCCATCTCAGGCTTGATACAACGTTTCATCGTCTTCTTGCTTGAAATTATGGATTTCCAAGAGCTGGTTAGATATCTTTGACGGAGGACAATACCTCTTAATGAAGTGCTTCTTTAGTAGTGCCCAACTATTAACTGCCCCGGCGGGCAATCTTTCGATCCATCTTCTGGCAGCCCTAGTAAGAGTCATGGGGAACACCCTTAGCATAACAGAGTCATGAGACACACCCGAGAGTGAGGTCATCAATGTTAACAACTTCCATGGTACCTGAAAACTTAAAAAGTGATCGTGAGAATTTGGAAATTGCCATAGATCATTGATATGTGCTTAAACACATATCTTTTGTTTATCAAAACTGACCCAAAATATCCAAGAAATAGCCGTTTATTGCTAATATTTGTTGTTTTCTTGAGTTTGTGCTTGTGCAGGAACGGATACTATAAAACACACAAAAGAAGCCAAATCAGACGAAAATCCGAGCACGAGAGATTAAGAGAGCTAAAGCTGAGCCGGAAGGTCGGATTTATGCAATTGTGAAGATTTTATTCTCCGAGGATGATTTTTAGAAGATAAAATCAAGTTTGAAGAAATGTCAAAAATGGCCCCTCAAGTTTCAGCATTTGGCAAAAGTGATCCTTCAAGTTTCAAAAGTTGCAAATCAGCCCCTGGATTATTTGAAGAATGACAAGTGTAGCCCTTGAAAGACATTTTCAGTTTTGCAAGATTGGTCCCTCAAATTTCAGCATATACATCTTTAGTCCTTAATATGTCTTATGGGTTCAATATATGTCCTTGATCCAAGTCCAATATCCACGGCCCAATCCTCTAACCACTTACCCGGTCCAGTGATCCAACCCCAATACCACGTTTTACTATCCAACCCGTTACCCATTTGGATCCCTGGTCAAACACCCAAAAACCCGGTCAACACATCTTGAAATATAATAAACTAAACCAAACGCGCCCTTTCCCTTCTTCCCCAATCCAAACACCCTTTTACCCGTTTACCCAATTACCACCATTTACCCACAAATCATTTACCCAATCTAGTAACCTCGTACTAGAATCTTTCTAGAAGCCTTATCTGACAACTGACATGTCAGATAAGTTTCCCCACGTGGCCCTTTCAAGCAAGCTTATTGGACGCAACACCTCATGGGATGAAATGGAAGCTAATGATTGGAGATGGTGACTTGGATAGGCTGAGGATAAGGATAAGGGTTCTAGGCTCTTCTATCAAGGATCCCAAGGCTGCTTGAAGGCTATAAATAGACCCTTTTGCTCACATTGTAATCGTGCAATTCCTTAGTTTCAAATTAGCTTATTGTTTCTTTTATTTCAATCTTTCAGTAGTTTATAAATGTTTTCTTAAAGCTTTTATTGTAATCTCAGTCCATTGTAATCCTTTTTCAGTTTTAATCAAATTTCTAAGTTTTAAATTTAATCTTGCATTTCTAATTTTAAACACTCAATAAGCTGTTTTGAATAATGGAATAAGCATCATTTAATCTTGATATAGCTTTAGTGAGCTTATATTGTGCCTACACTATTTCATTACAATCAATACTCAACAAAAGCTCTCGGGTCAATGAAAGTCAACTGTGGTTAAAATTGGTCTTGATATGGAGATGGGGTGATCTTAAGGCTGAGTTGGGTCTGATTTAGTGTTTGGTGTTGGATTTGGTTGATTTGGAACTGTTGTAATGCCCAAATTTTGGCAGGACATCAAGTGAGTTTTTATTCCATTTCATTCAAAACTGTCATGTATGCTAGAATCATTCTAGGTTGTATTAGTTCTTGATTGGAAGTTGATTTAATCCTAGGATCTTAGCATTATAGCTATTTATTTTGTCTCTGCATAGGTATTAATAAGAAAGTTAGTATTAACTGCTTATTAGAATAGTTATAAGGGTGTTTGGATTAGGCTTCTAAACCATGCTCTAGTGCTTGTTAGAGGTTAAGAACAGATGCTTTAGTTTTGATTAGTGATAAGTTAGTGCTCTTTATTCTCAGTTTGTGCCTGTTTGTTTCAAAAGTCAAAGAGCATTCTAAAATTATTTTAACTTAAAGCTGTTAGGATCAAGGTTGTTAGAATTGCTCAAGATAGGTTTAGATATTCTTAGTATAGCTTAATCTAATCTTATTTCATATCATTACATTGAATTCAGTCCATCATTTGCATTTAAATCTCACAAAAGTCAAACTTAATAACTGTTTTCAAAAGTCAAAAACTATGTCAAAACCAGTTTTCTTCAAATATTGCAGCCTTTGCACAAGGTTCTATAGAGGTTATTAGAAGCTCAAATTTGGTCCAGTTGTAGTTTGCTTGGTGGTCTTGAAGACCACATATCTGGTTTTCACATAAGCCTCTCTGATAAGCCTGTGGATAAGCTCCAACAGAGGGTCGATGAGTAGCTTTTGGGTAAATAATCGATTAGCTTAATCTTGGTAAACTGCTTATTAGAAGTTAGGGGTAGCTAGAATTAGTTGATAATAGTTAATTTTAGTATAATATAGCTTCGTAGAAGTTTGTGGCTTATTGTGCTAGTTTGCGTATTTTCTAGTGCTTATTTGCTATACGGTTACACTGCAGCTCTCATATCTTTCACATAAGCTATAGATTTTATATTTTTCATAGATTTAGAATGATATTTTAAAATTTTTTTGAGTTTTTCATAATTTTTAGTCACTGTTTGGTATTTTTCACAATTTAAAACAGTTTTTAGTTATTTTTAAATAGCTCTTATTACAAATAAATCAGAAAAAGTTCCAAAAAAATAAATTTTCATTTTTCCTAGATTGAGAAAATTATAAAAAGCAAAAAAATACATTTTCCAGATTTTGTTTTAGTTTAAATTGTAATTTTAGCATTTAAATTAGTTTTTAATTGATTTTAATTCATAGAAAATAGAAAAATCTTCTGAAAAATACAAAAATAGTTTTGAAAAGTCTTTTGAGTTATTTTAGATTTTTAGAAAATAGATTTAAAATTTCACACTTGCTTTCATAATTTTTAGTAATTTTAATTAGTTTTAAGAGTTTAAAATTAGTTTTTAATTCAAATAAATTACAGAAAAATCATAAAAATTTATTTTAATTCTTAGTTAATTTTTAAATATCATTTTTAGCTAGAAAGTAATTTTAGATTATTTTTAGGACTTAGAATAGACGTAGTTGCGTTTTATTCGCGTTTCATTTTGCACTTAGGATTTCCCGTAGATTAGATTCCCTTAATTACTTTCCCTATTCCTGTAGTTTAATAAAATAAAAATCACAAATCAAAACATCGAGCATTAAATTCCAAACCTATAACGACGTTGGCAATTCACGCCTCGTTGGGAAACGATTCGGGTTGACTAATTCGTATCAACGATCACACACGGGATTTGATTTAATATTCTTTTTCCTAAAGAAATTTTGAATCTATCTTCGTGATTATTTTTTATATCGATATTGAGGTTTTATCCACACACACACCCCCTAAACTTCAGACGAATCAAATTTTGGCGCCGCTGCCGGGGAGGTTGTGTCGCGACAATATCGTTAAAGGTTTGACGATTAGTGACTCGAGATCCTTCCTTTGTGAAGTTATTTTTTATAAAAAAATCAAAAAAGTAAAAAATATTTTCCTTTTTCTTTTGTATATATATATCATTATTAAAAATACAAAAAGATTTTCTCTTGTGATTTTTGAGCTAAAATAGAATACATCAATTATATAACATTCTCAACGGAGGTGTTATCATTAGTAAGTTCCCGAACTAAAGATCAAAAACTTGCCTTTGTGTCGCTTGTGAGTCGATTTATTTCTATTTGATAAACAAACTGTGTGGTGGGTATAAGGACGGCCCGACATTAAATTGCGGCTGTAAAAGCGGGTTTTAATAAGCGCGCTGACCTAAAAGCAAAATTTCCGCGCGTGGTTTGTCTTATAGAGGTGATTTATTCACTTGGGATTATTGGTTAAGTTCACTGTGTTTTCGAATACCGTTCGTTTTAATTGCCTTGGTTTTTGAAAGTGCATGCGCACTCGTTCTAATAGCTACAGACCGATACATGAAGCCACTACAATTCCGAGAAGGCGAAATAGACGTGCTCCATTAGTCGAACCCGAGATTCGAACTAATCCGACTCCGCCCATTGTCGAAATGGCGGAGGACAACCGATCCATGCTAGAGCAACTCCAAGCACCCACCGAGGGTTATGGAGAAGCCATCGTCGTTCTGGCAATCGTTGCCGATAACTTTGAGCTTAAACACGGATTGATAAATTTGGTTTCCTCAAGCCAATTTTACGGATTTGAGAGAGACGATCCTCACTCTCATATCCGACGATTCAACAAGCTCACGTCTACGATCAAGTACCGTAACGTTTCGGAAGAGGCTATCAAGCTTCTACTCTTCCCATTTTCACTTGAGGGGGCTGCCCGGATTTGGCTCGAGAAACTACCCCCTCGATCGATAACCACATGGGAGAATTTAGTGTCAAAATTCATGAACGAATTCTTCCCACCGTTTAAAACAACAAGTTTAAAAAATGAAATAACGAAATTTACACAAAGATTTGATGAATCATTTAGTGAGGCATGGGACCAATTCAAAGATTTGCTTAGGCAATGTCCCCATCATGGTTTCTGGAATTACACCAACTTGATACGTTCTATAATGGTTTGAATGAGACTGATCAAGACTCTCTCAATGCCGCCGCGGTGGTAATTTGTTGACCCGATCAACGCGAGATGCCTTGTTGATTATTGAGAACAAATCTAAAGTTCGTACCTCACGTAGCAAATCGGTTGCTGCCCGAGTGAGTGTTACACCATCATCTTCGTCTTACGAAAATACGTCTAGCACCGATGCTAAGATTGATAAGCTTACGGACATGATTTAGGCTTTGGTTAAGATTAAGACCGCTAAGGTTAATTCTTCTCCACCCGCTCAAGTCAAAGCGGTGGAAACGACTTGTACTACTTGTGGTGGCCCGCATGCCTACTACAATTGTACCGCCACCGATGGAAATCCTTTCGAAGCTAATGCCGTAACCGGAGGTAACCAATACCGTCCTCAAGTTGAACCGAATCCTCGTGTTAGTAATCAAATGGTACCTCCGGGATTTTCTCAATCGAATAATCAGACTCGTTTTAATCAGAATCAAATTCGTGGCCCAAATTTTCAAAACCAATTCAAAGCCCCACCAAATCAATACCCGAACCAAGGAGTCAATTACAAGCAAGGATATCAAGCTTCAAGCTGTCAAGCTCCGCCTTTGCCCTCTAATGAATTCACGAATTACGTTCAGAACAATAATGCTACCATCCAAACCATGAAAACCCATATTTCAAGTTTGAGAAATGAGTTTCAATCTTCATTAATTAGACAAAGCAATGAGTTTAGGAAAGAAATTCGACTTCAGAACAACAAATTGGATGCTTCGCAGAATAAACTTGAGAATATGTTGAATGCTGTTTTGTGCCAAATGAGTCAACCCTCGGGTTCCGGTTCTCTCCCAAGTAACACAATTCTAAACCCGAAGGGAGAAATGAAATCCGTTACCATTCGAGATGATGGGCCCTCGATGTCTACTTCCTCTCCGGTGAGGAGTGTAGCACGAGAGACCGAGGTGACAAAGGACCCGGTAATTCCTCTTGATAATGGAAAAGCCAAATACGTCCAACCTCTGGTTGCCCAAGTTCCTTCTATCTCTGTCATAATGCCGAGTTCTAACCTTACACCGTGCAAATCTGTTCAATCACGATTCGACAAAATGAAAGTTGTTTCCGGAACAAAGTTAAAAGTTACGACTGATATGATCAAAGCTGCTGAAAAGATTTATGAAGAGAAATTGGAACAAATTTCAAAGATTTCAATTGAGCCTACACCGTCTAATTCTTCCTTGAACCAAGCTCGAGAAGCTTGGTGATCCCAGGAAATTTCTCCTTCCTTGCTCCTTAAATGATATTAAGGAATGTAATGCCCTAACCGATTCAGGTGCAAGCATAAGTCGCATGCCTCTTGCGATATATCATGAGCTTGGATTGAAGACTCTTATACCGGCTCGTATGACTATCGAATTAGCTAATCGAACAATTGCTCACACGGTTGGTGTAGTCAACGATGTTATAGTACGAGTGGATAAATTCCATTTTCCCGTGGATTTCGCCGTAGTTGATATAGAGGTTGACGCCCGAGTCCCTCTCACTTTAGGAAGACCATTCTTGAGAACCGCGAAAGTCATTGTGGATCATTACCAAGGAACGTTAACGATCAGAAAAGGAAATGAAAAAATAGTGTTCTATGCCGAAAAAACGTCAAAACCTCCACCCGATGATCATTCGATTCATAGCATCGGTGTGATTGATTTTTCTCAAGAAAGTGGTGATCCCATTTTACCATCTGATCCGAATAATGTGAAGAAAGTTGAACCTAAAAAGTCTCGAATTGATCTTTCAAGGTTTACGATCAAGAGTATGTCGACAATACAAGCTGAACGGAAAAAAAACAAGAAAAGGAGTCTACAACGGTAGTGGTGGAAACTGCTAGCTCTAAGAGGACACCACTTGTCCCACCTCCGATTTCTAAGAAAATCGACCTTCCTTTGAGTGGCAATCCCACTCCTTTTTCTGAAATCATGGAACCTTCTTTTGAGACATCTTTCGATCCAGAATCTTTCAAAACGACATTCACGAATCCCTTGTTTGAATTCGATTATGAATATACTCAAATTTTTGAAAATCAACTCTTTGATGAAGAAAGTGAGGAGTTCACCGATGAACTCGCTCCTACCGACTCGATTTTATTTGAGGATGAAGAAGAATACGATGATCCGTTTTTTCCAAAGAAAGATAAGGAAGTGAAGTTGTCGACAGATGAACTTGTTGATCCTGAGGTCCAATATTATTTTTTAGCCGAGAGTGAATCCTCTCCTCGTAAGGATTTTCACATAGATGATACGTTGATTTCGTTCCCCTCTGAAGACAAGATTTTTAACCCCGGGATATGCGTTAATGAGTTTTATGCTAAAAATGTCATTCGAGATAAGGATCCTCTCTTGGATGCCTTCGTTGATGAGCCTTTGAGTCACACCTTTCTATACCATGAGCTCCCGACTTCTTTGGAGTATTCTCTTATCGATCCTTCATCCTTCGTCCCCCCCGCAAAACCGCCGGATGATGGATCGATCTTTCATATGCCTTATGTGAGTTTGGGAGGAGTTATTCCGTATGTGCTGGAGCCCGACATTTTCTTTCCCTCCCAACCCACCCAGTCTCATTCCTTCGGGAATGAGGACACCGTTTTTGACCCTGGTATCTCTCCCATTTTCTTCCCCAAGGACAAATGAATTCGGGGACGAGTCAGGCTAGCGACTCGTTTAAGAAAAACAGTAGCGCTTCGTGGGAGGCACCCCATGCTTATCTCTTTCTTCTTTCTATTTTCTAATAAGTGACGTGAAGGGGTTAGCCTCTTCGATTTCTCGTGTTTGGTTATTTGTGATGTTGTGTAGGATTTTGCCGATATGAAGACTCTCGTGCTCGCAGTTTGTCTTTTCTCTACTCGAGTTTCATGATCGATGCTGATGGAAATCCGATATCCTTATCTTATCGACTAACGTTTATTGGTATGTGCTAATACACATACCTTTTCATTATCAAAATAGACCCAAAATAACCAAGATAGAGCCGTTTATTGCTAATATTTGTGGTTTTCTTGAGTTTGTGCTTGTGCAGGAACGGATATGTAAAAACACACAAAAAGAAGCCAAAACAGACAAAAATCCAAGCACGAGAGATTAAGAGAGCTTAAGCTGAGCTGGAAGATCAAAATTGAGCATTTATGAAGATTTTATTCTCCGAGGATGATTTTTGGAAGTTTTAACCAAGTTTGAGCATTTGGCAAAAGTAACCCTTCAAGATTCAGAATTTACAAATTTCACCCTTGGATTATTTGTGAATGACAAGTGTAGCCCTTGAAAGAGATTTTTAGATTTACACCTTTGGTCCCTTGGAATTCAGAATATACAAGTTTGGCCCTTATGTTTACTCTTGGATCCATTTTTAGTCCAAAATCCATTTATACTCTTTTTGGCCCAAAACACATGATCCAATCCACAACATAATACCCGGCCACCCTTTAATACTATCCAACCCATTTACCCGGTTTTACCCCCGAAGTCAACCCACCTTTACCCCGGTCAAACCCCTTGAAAAACAATAAACTAATCCAAACGCGCCTAAACAGCTCCTTCTTCCCCAAAACCAAACACCCATTTACCCGTTTACCCAATTACCATTTACCCACCTGAAACCTCGTACTAAGCATCTCCAAGGCTTCTAGAAGCTGACATGTCTGGATAAGCTTCACACGTGGACAAATGGAGCAACCTCATTGGCCGAAACACATCATTTGGTGAATTGGAGCTCTGTGATTGGCTATGGTGACAATGGGATGATTGTGTGGCTAAGGATTGCTTCTAGGCTCTTCCATTCAAGGATCCAAGACCTCTTGAAGGCTATAAATAGGACCTCTAGGCTTCACATTGTAGCGTGTATTATTTTCCTTTAAATTAAGTCTATGTTTCTTGTATTTTTAGCTTTTCAGTAGTTTAATAATGTTTTCTTAAAGCTTTTCATGTAATCTCAGTTTTTATTTGTAATCTCATTTTCAGTCTTAATAAAAATTTTTCATCTTTTCTCATTTGATATTAATAGTACTGTTCCATTGATTAAGCTTATATTATTGTTAGTATAAGCTCATATAAGCTCTGTATAGCTTATGTGAGCTTTTCTTATTCATTGTATCTTAGTCTTAATCAGTTTTTGATAAAAGGCAATAAAAGTCAAACAAAAGTCAAAATGCTTATTTGCTTATTACTTTTGCTTATTCACTTTTAAAATAGCTTTTTCTCTTATAAACTGAGGTGTCTACAGTTCTTTCTCTTAAGAATCCAAGCATCAGAGGTCTTCTCTAGACCAAATCTGTCAAACACCCTTGATAAAGGGGTGTTTGGCACTGTGGGTTGTTCACCACTCTTGGCCATTCTTTTGAGTTTGGATAAGCTCATTAGGTTTCATTTGCAATATATCAGTTGTTTTGACCACTTCTCTCCAGTTTCAAGTAGTATAAATCTGATTCTCAAGTTTGAGTCCATGTCTTCAGTCTAAACAGTCATCTTTGCAAGTAGTAGTGTAAATCCTTTTTCACTGTTATTTTGAGGTCATTTTTGTCCTGTTAAGTCTATCTCTAAGGTCTTAGTAAGTGTCACTAGCATACATGTCAAATGGGTCATTTGTAGGTTCACAAGTTTTCTGTCAAAATAGCAGTGTCACACCCTTTTTCACTAGCTAATTTCACTGTCTCAATCAAACCAAAAACCCAAAAAAAATTAGTTTTGTGTTAAGTTTAGTGGTAATAGTTAGCTTATCTTCAGTTTTTACAAAGTTCCAAAAGCTTTTACAAGCTCTTAATCTGTTTTCAAATCTGTCCTCTGTCACAGTTGTGTTTTAACAGTTTAAGCAGTCTCAAACATCCCTCTATATCAGATCTTGTCAAATCTTCATTTGAGCTTCAAAAGTGTTGAAACTTGTTTCTTTTCACTCTCTGGCACATGGTCTCGATCTGATTTAACTTATTTTTGGATAACAAACTTGTTTGCTAGCTTAAAAATAAGCTCAAAGTACCCCCCTTGCTGACCTTAACTGTTGGAATTTCAGAGTTCAAAATAAGCTTCCAGAGCTTATTAGACTTTAGGTAAAGCTTAAGTCACTCCTAGATAACTTAGGATAGGTAGCTTATTAGGACTCCCCTTCCCAATAGCTTATTTGTATGTTCACTTTAGCTAATTAGCTTATTATCTAGTAATCCTTATTTTAGCTTAATCCTCCCTTGTTCCTTAGTTAATTGCATGCTCCCATAGTTCAAATACTGTTACTTTAAGGTTTCTTTAAGCTACCTTTAGCTAGAATTCAGTTTAGGAGCTTATCGCTTAATTAAGTAGCTTATTTAGATTCCATTTACACTGCAGATCTTATTTCGTCCACATAAGCATCATATTTTATATTTTTCCTAGAATTAGAATAATATTTTAGAATTTTCCTGAGTTTTTCATAATTTTTGGTCACTGTTTGCTATTTTTCTCTATTTTAAATAGTTTTTAATCATTTTAAAATAGCTTTTATTGCAAATAATTAAGAAAAAGTTCCAAAAAAATAATTTTTCAATTTTCCCAGTTTAAGAAAAATATAAAAAGCATAAAAAATATTTTTCCTTATTTTTCCCCTTTTATTTGGTATTTTTCACAATTTAAATTAGATTTAAATAGTTTTAAATTAGTATAAAATAGAAAAATAATCAGAAAAATAAAAAAATAGTTTTGAAAATTCTCTTAGGTTATTTTAGATTTTATAAAAATAGTTTCATATTTTTCCCTTTGATTTTCATAATTTTTAGTATTTTAATTTAGTTTTAATAGTTAAAAATTAGTTTTTAATTTTAATAAAACCCAGAAAAATCCTAAAAAATAGTTTTAAATCTAAATTAGTTTTCAACTTGCATTTCTAGAGTAAAAGTAATTTTAGGCATTTTTAGGATATAATTTAGATGTAGTTGCATTTTAATTACGTTTTATTAATTACGTTTTAGTTAATTCGCACTTAGGATTTCCCGTAAAATAGATTCCCTTAATTACTTTCCCTATTCCCGTAGTTTAATAAAATCAATCAAACAAATAAAAAAATCGAGCATTAAATTCCAAACCAATAACGACGTTGGCAATTCACGCCTCGTTGGGAAACGATTCGGGTTGACTAATCCGTATCAACGATCACACACGGGATTTGGTTTAATATTCTTTTTCCTAAAGGAATTTTGAATCTATCTTCGTGATTATTTTTGATATCGATATTGAGGTTTTATCTGTACACACATACCCTTAAGCCTTCATTATCAGCGAATCAGTGTCTGAACTGTTTTAAGTTTCTTACGGTTAGTCATTCACAAGTGGCTAGCTTGTGTGAGATAACTTGACGGTTTGGCATTGTAAATCATTTATCTTTGAGCATACTTAATAAACGGCTTTTAGATTTTCGTTGATACCCTTGCTTTAAACATTGAGGACAATGTTTCGTTCTAGTCTGGGGTAGGGTAATCTTCGATTTGATTTGACCGCACTTGCTTACTTTTTGTCGTGTACTCTCGCAACCCCGTTTTTCCTTAGAAAATAAAAAATTGTGCAAAAATGTGAAAAATTTAAAAATTTTGAAGCTTTTGTTAAGTCTTTTTGATTGAAAAGTTTGCTAGTCTCTTAGACAAGAAGCTATAAAATGCGAATTCTAGCTCACAAGGCTAAGATCTTGCAAGTTTCCCTGAGTGATTTTAAATATGCATGACTTGAGATTAATTAGACGAAGCATTAGCTAAGTTAATATATGTTTTGACACCTTGTTGACTTTCCGCTGGTGAGAGTAGGAATGGAATTCTGACTTGACCGGGCGTGTTGAGCCCTAGCTTGTTCCCTTAATCATAGATAATCTAAAATTATCGGCTAAGCATCCGCGGATCTCATTATTTGGGATTTTAAATTTGCGGAGATCGAGAAATGATAGAGTTACTTATGAGTTTAGATGCTAAGCGTGGAGTAGTTGGTTCTCTTTAGAGCCCATCGAAGGTACTTATGGCTTTTTGTTCCCACAAAATTGTTTCACCCCATATTTGCTAATAATAATTAGAGATGTTGAGTTTTTGGCGATAGTTAGTTCTTTGTCTTCTTTAGAGAATCTTTGCCCATGAGAGTTGGGTACACATCGAGTGTTGCGGTGTAATAGACAACTGATTCTTGATAGTTTGCTGCTATTGTTTCTATTGTTATAAAAGCCGTAGGGTTTGGAGTTTGTCACAAAAATTAACATGAAATAAAGCCCAAATGTTTTAAAATTAAAAAATCCAAAGCTATAAAAGTTGTCTTAGACTTCTATAAAGGCAGAGAAAAATCCAAAGTCATAATAAGACTTCTGATAAAACGGTAATCCCGTTGAGTTAGTAGTTTAAAAGACCAAGGGCCTAAAATGCAAAAATGCAAATGTGCTGAAATAGTGTTAAGCCAAACGTCGGATCCGGGAGATGTCTAAATAAAGCTTCTGTCTCTGGACTCGTAGATGAGTTGTCTCGGTCGCCATAAAAAGGATATTCTCCCTAAATCGTGTGAAATTAGGACCTTGATGTGGACCTCATTCTTGTGTGCAATGGTTTTCGAGGGAAGGTGGATAACTAATTATCGACTTAGCTTTATTTCTTTATCAGAATAAAAGTTATCGAAACGAGAATTATGAAGAAATTCATGTCTCACAAAAATAAAAAAATTCTAGAGGAAATAGGAAAATGGGAGCAAAAGGTAATTACACAAGTAACTTCCATGGGTAGTGTTAGCATCTAGAGTCATTTGTAACAATGATTTCGATTTTACGCTTAGTTTGGGGGCTTGCGAAAAATTAGGGACGATGTATTCTATCCGTATGGTCACTTCACGCTGTGTTGTGTTTCTTACTCCGTGATCCTAACGTGTCGTTTGAAAAATGTTGGAGTTATTGATCGACATGAAAGTTCAACAAACCGTCACTCATAACCGGAATGTGCTTAATCGTAATATCTACAAGTGTATTAAAAGGTAAACGGGGCGTTTTTAAAATTAAGGCTTTCTTAATTTCTTTTGAGGAATCTTTGCTACTTCTTCATAGGTTTAGTAGAAAGAGATTGAAATCCTTGGTTTTAGAGCGTGAGTTGATTACATTGTGTGGGGACACGACAATGATCTCGTCTGGGGTATTTTGATATGTGCTGAAACACATATCTTTTGTTTATCAAAACTGACCCAAAATAACCAAGAAAGAGCCGTTTATTGCTAATATTTGTTGTTTTCTTGAGTTTGTGCTTGTGCAGGAACGGATACTATAAAACACACAAAAGAAGCCAAATCAGACGAAAATCAGAGCACGAGAGATTAAGAGAGCTAAAGCTGAGCCGGAAGGTCGGATTTATGCAATTGTGAAGATTTTATTCTCCGAGGATGATTTTTAGAAGATAAAATCAAGTTTGAAGAAATGTCAAAAAATGGCCCCTCAAGTTTCAGCATTTGGCAAAAGTGATCCTTCAAGTTTCAAAAGTTGCAAATCAGCCCTTGGATTATTTGAAGAATGACAAGTGTAGCCCTTGAAAGACATTTTCAGTTTTGCAAGATTGGTCCCTCAAATTTCAGCATATACATCTTTAGTCCTTAATATGTCTTATGGGTTCAATATATGTCCTTGATCCAAGACCAATATCCACGGCCCAATCCTATAACCACTTACCCGGTCCAGTGATCCAACCCCAATACCACGTTTTACTATCCAACCCGTTACCCATTTGGATCCCTGGTCAAACACCCAAAAACCCGGTCAACACATCTTGAAATATAATAAACTAAACCAAACGCGCCCTTTCCCTTCTTCCCCCAATCAAACACCCTTTTACCCGTTTACCCAATTACCACCATTTACCCACAAATCATTTACCCAATCTAGTAACCTCGTACTAGAATCTTTCTAGAAGCCTTATCTGACAACTGACATGTCAGATAAGTTTCCCCACGTGGCCCTTTCAAGCAAGCTTATTGGACGCAACACCTCATGGGATGAAATGGAAGCTAATGATTGGAGATGGTGACTTGGATAGGCTGAGGATAAGGATAAGGGTTCTAGGCTCTTCTATCAAGGATCCCAAGGCTGCTTGAAGGCTATAAATAGACCCTTTTGCTCACATTGTAATCATGCAATTCCTTAGTTTCAAATTAGCTTATTGTTTCTTGTATTTCAATCTTTCAGTAGTTTATAAATGTTTTCTTAAAGCTTTTATTGTAATCTCAGTCCATTGTAATCCTTTTTCAGTTTTAATCAAATTTCTAAGTTTTAAATTTAATCTTGCATTTCTAATTTTAAGCACTCAATAAGCTGTTTTGAATAATGGAATAAGCATCATTTAAGCTTGATATAGCTTTAGTGAGCTTATATTGTGCCTACAGTATTTCATTACAATCAATACTCAACAAAAGCTCTCGGGTCAATGAAAGTCAACTGTGGTTAAAATTGGTCTTGATATGGAGATGGGGTGATCTTAAGGCTGAGTTGGGTCTGATTTAGTGTTTGGTGTTGGATTTGGTTGATTTGGAACTGTTGTAATGCCCAAATTTTGGCAGGACCTCAAGTGAGTTTTTATTCCATTTCATTCAAAACTGTCATGTATGCTAGAATCATTCTAGGTTGTATTAGTTCTTGATTGGAAGTTGATTTAATCCTAGGATCTTAGCATTATAGCTGTTTATTTTGTCTCTGCATAGGTATTAATAAGAAAGTTAGTATTAACTGCTTATTAGAATAGTTATAAGGGTGTTTGGATTAGGCTTCTAAACCATGCTCTAGTGCTTGTTAGAGGTTAAGAACAGATGCTTTAGTTTTGATTAGTGATAAGTTAGTGCTCTTTATTCTCAGTTTGTGCCTGTTTGTTTCAAAAGTCAAAGAGCATTCTAAAATTATTTTAACTTAAAGCTGTTAGGATCAAGGTTGTTAGAATTGCTCAAGATAGGTTTAGATATTCTTAGTATAGCTTAATCTAATCTTATTTCATATCATTACATTGAATTCAGTCCATCATTTGCATTTAAATCTCACAAAAGTCAAACTTAATAACTGTTTTCAAAAGTCAAAAACTATGTCAAAACCAGTTTTCTTCAAATATTGCAGCCTTTGCATAAGGTTCTATAGAGGTTATTAGAAGCTCAAATTTGGTCCAGTTGTAGTTTGCTTGGTGGTCTTGAAGACCACATATCTGGTTTTCACATAAGCCTCTCTGATAAGCCTGTGGATAAGCTCCAACAGGAGGGTCAGTAGCTGTTTGGGTAGAAATAATCAGTTAGCTTAATCTTGGTAAACTGCTTATTAGAGGTTAGGGGTAGCTAGAATTAGTTGATAATAGTTAATTTTAGTATAATATAGCTTCTGTAGAAGTTTGGTGGCTTATTGTGCTAGTTTGCGTATTTTCTAGTGCTTATTTGCTATACGGTTACACTGCAGCTCTCATATCTTTCACATAAGCTATAGATTTTATATTTTTCATAGATTTAGAATGATATTTTCAAATTTTCCTGAGTTTTTCAAAAAATTTAGTCACTGTTTGGTATTTTTCACAATTTAAAACAGTTTTTAGGTATTTTTAAATAGCTCTTATTACAAATAAATCCGAAAAAGTTCAAAAAAATTAAATTTTCATTTTTCCTAGATTGAGAAAATTATAAAAAGCAAAAAAATACATTTTCCAGATTTTTTTTTAGTTTAAATTGTAATTTTAGCATTTAAATTAGTTTTTAATAGATTTTAATTCATAGAAAATAGAAAAATCTTCTGAAAAATACAAAAATAGTTTTGAAAAGTCTTTTGAGTTATTTTATATTTTTAGAAAATAGATTTAAAATTTTCACACTTGCTTTCATAATTTTTAGTAATTTTAATTAGTTTTAAGAGTTTAAAATTAGTTTTTAATTCAAATAAATTACAGAAAAATCATAAAAATTTATTTTAATTCTTATTTAATTTTTAAATATCATTTTTAGCTAGAAAGTAATTTTAGATTATTTTTAGGACTTAGAATAGACGTAGTTGCGTTTTATTTGCGTTTCATTTTGCACTTAGGATTTCCCGTAGATTAGATTCCCTTAATTAATTTCCCTATTCCCGTAGTTTAATAAAACAAAAATCACAAATCAAAACATCGAGCATTAAATTCCAAACCTATAACGACGTTGGCAATTCACGCCTCGTTGGGAAACGATTCGGGTTGACTAATCCGTATCAACGATCACACACGGGATTTGATTTAATATTCTTTTTCCTAAAGAAATTTTGAATCTATCTTCGTGATTATTTTTGATATCGATATTGAGGTTTTATCCACACACACCCCTTGAAACTCAACGAGAATCAATCATACCAGTCCCCCTTAGCTACGGGTATCTTCTTGAACCAGTGATATTTCCTTTTAGATGGGGACAGAGGGCATAAATTAATGTCGTGGGACCATCCGTTAATTACATGTGTTCCTGATTCATCCACTTCAAGAAATTTGTCTTCCCATGTATCCCAATTACGCCGTAACTGTGATGTTTGGTCATGGCGTAACTCGCTTGAGTCATCCTTATTGACATCTTTCATAATCCCACGATCGCTGTCAAAAACATAGTTACGTCGTAACTCTTCAGACATTTTACGGCGTAACCCAATCTATCGCCAGAATTTTCACTAGAATCCAAATTTTCGGTGTGAGAATTAGCTTGTATCTTTGAGTTATCATCAACAAAAATGACCTTACATTCCATTGTGGGTTTAGTTCCTTCTGGTTTAGTGTTATTCTTCCTTACCTTCTCACTAAGCTTTTCCACCATGTTTTCAAGGTTTTTTAGGGTTGTGTCGTGATTGGAAAGACTTCTGTCAGTGTTTTCCTAGAATTCTTTTAGCCATTCATCTTGTTCCTTTTGTCTTTGGGCTGAACTTTCTAGGAATTTGTTTATTGTCTCTTCAAGGTTGGGCTTTCTTTCTCCATAAGGCCCACGATAGTTATTTCCAGCAGATCCTCCACGAAAACCATTACTATTACGATTATCTCCGTAAAACAGTCGATTTTCTCCATATTTAGCTTCTTCGATTATATTTTCATCGTTGTTGTGAGGACAATTCTTGGTGAGATGTCCTCCACCACAACTTTCACAACCCACTTGGATAGCATGAACAGTTTCTCTGATTTTTAGCATATCTCGACTTAGATTTTCAATTTGCTAGCGATGCACGCAATTCCATCAAAACTTCCACCTTGGTTTCTTTTGTTTCCTCCAATGCGTGCCATTTTGGGAATGGTCGACCATTTTTGAATGGCCCCAATTGCTAAAGTAGGAGTCATGTTCGGGATGGGTCCTTGATAGTCCAAGCATCGTCTTGTAGTCACGTTGATTCCTTTGTAGAAGATGTTGACTTTTTGTTGGTTGTTCAGATCATGTGTAGGACACTTGTAGATGAGATCATTGTATCCATCCTAGGCTTGATACAACGTTTCATCGTCTTCTTGCTTGAAATTATGGATTTCCAAGAGCTGGTTAGATATCTTTGACGGAGGACAATACCTCCTAATGAAGTGCTTCTTTAGTAGTGCCCAAGTATTAACTGGCCCGGCGGGCAATCTTTCGATCCATCTTCTGGCAGCCCTAGTAAGAGTCATGGGGAACACCCTTAGCATAACAGAATCATGAGACACACCCGAGAGTGTGGTCATCAATGTTAACAACTTCCATGGTACCTGAAAACTTAAAAAGTGATCGTGAGAATTTGGAAATTGCCATAGATCATACCAGTCCCCCTTAGCTACGGGTATCTTCTTGAACCAGTGATATTTCTTTTAGATGGGGACAGAGGGCATAAATTAATGTCGGGACCATCCGTAATTACATGTGTTCCTGATTCGTCCACTTCAAGAAATCTGTCTTCCCATGTATCCCAATTACGCTGTAACTGTGATGTTTGGTCATGGCGTAACTCGCTTGAGTCATCCTTATTGACATCTTTCATAATCCCACGATCGCTGTCAAAAACATAGTTACGCCGTAACTCTTCAGACATGTTACGGGTAATTCCAATCTATCGCCAGAATTTTCACTAGAATCCAAATTATCGGTGTGAGAATTAGCTTGTATCTTCGAGTCATCATCTGCAAAAATGACATTACATTCCATTGTGGGTTTTGTTCCTTCGGTTTAGTGTATTCTTCCTTACCTTCTCACTAAGTTTTTCCACCATGGTTTCAAGGGTTTTTAGGGTTGTGTCGTGATTGGAAAGACTTCTGTCAGTGTTTTCCTGGAATTCTTTTAGCCATTCATCTTGTTCCTTTTGTCTTTGGGCTGAACTTTCCAGGAATTTGTTTATTGTCTCTTCAAGGTTGGGCTTTCTTTCTCCATAAGGCCCACGATTGTAGTTTCCAGCAGATCCTCCACGAAAACCATTACTATTACGATTATCTCCGTAAAACAGTCGATTTTCTCCATATTTAGCTTCTTCGATTATATTTTCATCGTTGTTGTGAGGATAATTCTTGGTGAGATGTCCTCCCCCACAACTTTCACAACCCACTTGGATAGCATGAACAGTTTCTCTGATTTTTAGCATATCTCGACTTAGATTTTCAATTTTGCTAGCGATGGCTGCAATTCCATCAAAACTTCCACCTTGTTTTCTTTTGTTTCCTCCATCGTGCCATTTTTGGGAATGATCAGCCATTTTTTGAATGGCTTCAATTGCTAAAGTAGGAGTCATGTTCGGGATCGGTCCTTGATAGTCCAGCATCTGTCTTGTAGTCACGTTGATTCCTTTGTAGAAGATGTTGACTTTTTGCTGGTTGTTCAGATCATGTGTAGGACACTTGTAGATGAGATCATTGTATCCATCCTAGGCTTGATACAACGTTTCATCGTCTTCTTGCTTGAAATTATGGATTTCCAAGAGCTGGTTAGATATCTTTGACGGAGGACAATACCTCTTAATGAAGTGCTTCTTTAGTAGTGCCCAAGTATTAACTGCCCCGGCGGGCAATCTTTCGATCCATCTTCTGGCAGCCCTAGTAAGAGTCATGGGGAACACCCTTAGCATAACAGCATCATGAGACACACCCGAGAGTGAGGTCATCAATGTTAACAACTTCCATGGTACCTGAAAACTTAAAAAGTGATCGTGAGAATTTGGAAATTGCCATAGATCATACCAGTCCCCCTTAGCTACGGGTATCTTCTTGAACCAACGATATTTCCTTTTAGATGGGGACAAAGGGCATAAATTAATGTCGTGGGACCATCCATTAGTTACCTGTGTTCCTGATTCGTCCACTTCAAGAAATCTGTCTGCCCATGTATCCCAGTTACGCCGTAACTGTGATATTTGGGTATGGCGTAACTCGCTTGCGTCATCCGTATAGACATCTTTCATAATCCCACGATCGCTGTCAAAAACATAGTTACGCCGTAACTCTTCAGACAGGTTACAGCGTAACTCCAATCTGTCGCCGGAATTTTCACTAGAATCAGAATCTTTGGTGTGAGAATTAGCTTGTATCTTCGAGTCATCATCTGCAAAAATGACCTTACATTCCATTGTGGGTTTTGTTCCTTCCGGTTTAGTGTTATTCTTCCTTACCTTCTCACTAATCTTTTCCACCATGGTTTCAAGGTTTTTTAGGGTTGTGTCGTGATTGGAAAGACTTCTGTCAGTGTTTTCCTGGAATTCTTTTAGCCATTCATCTTGTTCCTTTTGTCTTTGGGCTGAACTTTCCAAGAATTTGTTTATTGTCTCTTCAAGGTTGGGCTTTCTTTCTCCATAAGGCCCACGATTGTAGTTTCCAGCAGATCCTCCACGAAAACCATTACTATTACGATTATCTCCGTAAAACAGTCGATTTTCTCCATATTTAGCTTCTTCGATTATATTTTCATCGTTGTTGTGAGGAAAATTCTTGGTGAGATGTCCTCCACCACAACTTTCACAACCCACTTGGATAGCATGAACAGTTTCTCTGATCTTCAGCATATCTCGACTCAGATTTTTAATTTTACTAGTGATTGCTGCAATTCCGTCAAAACTTCCACCTTGGTTTCTTTTGCTTCCTCCATCGTGCCATTTTTGGGAATGATCAGCCATTTTTTGAATGGCTTCAATTGCTAAAGTAGGATTCATGTTCGGGATCGGTCCTTGATAGTCCAACATCTGTCTTGTAGTCACGTTGATTCCTTTGTAGAAGATGTTGACTTTTTGCTGGTTGTTCAGATCATGTGTAGGACACTTGTAGATGAGATCATTGTATCCATCCCAGGCTTGATACAACGTTTCATCGTCTTCTTGCTTGAAATTATGGATTTCCAAGAGCTGGTTAGATATCTTTGACGGAGGACAATACCTCTTAATGAAGTGCTTCTTTAGTAGTGCCCAAGTATTAACTGCCCTGGCGGGAAATCTTTCGATCCATCTTCTGGCAGCCCTAGTAAGAGTCATGGGGAACACCCTTAGCAAAACAGCATCATGAGACACACCCGAGAGTGAGGTCATCAATGTTAACAACTTCCATGGTACCTGAAAACTTAAAAAGTGATCGTGAGAATTTAGAAATTGCCATAGATCATACCAGTCCCCCTTAGCTACGGGTATCTTCTTGAACCAGTGATATTTCTTTTAGATGGGGACAGAGGGCATAAATTAATGTCGTGGGACCATCCATTAATTACATGTGTTCTGATTCGTCACTTCAAGAAATCTGTCTTCCCATGTATCCCAATTACGCCGTAACTGTGATGTTTGGTCATGGCGTAACTCGCTTGAGTCATCCTTATTGACATCTTTCATAATCCCACGATCGCTGTCAAAAACATAGTTACGCCGTAACTCTTCAGACATGTTACGGCGTAACTCCAATCTATCGCCAGAATTTTCACTAGAATCCAAATTATCGGTGTGAGAATTAGCTTGTATCTTCGAGTCATCATCTGCAAAAATGACCTTACATTCCATTGTGGGTTTTGTTCCTCTCGGTTTAGTGTTATTCTTCCTTACCTTCTCACTAAGCTTTTCCACCATGGTTTCAAGGTTTTTTTGTGTCGTGATTGGAAAGACTTCTTCAGTGTTTTCCTGGAATTCTTTTAGCCATTCATCTTGTTCCTTTTGTCTTTGGGCTGAACTTTCCAGGAATTTGTTTATTGTCTCTTCAAGGTTGGGCTTTCTTTCTCCATAAGGCCCACGATTGTAGTTTCCAGCAGATCCTCCACGAAAACCATTACTATTACGATTATCTCCGTAAAACGGTCGATTTTCTCCATATTTAGCTTCTTCGATTATATTTTCATTGTTTTTGTGAGGACAATTCTTGATGAGATGTCCTCCTCCACAACATTCACAACCCACTTGGATAGCATGAACAGTTTCTCTGATTTTTAGCATATCTCGACTTAGATTTTCAATTTTGCTAGCGATGGCTGCAATTCCATCAAAACTTCCGCCTTGGTTTCTTTTGCTTCCTCCATCGTGCCATTTTTGGGAGTGATCAGCCATTTTTTGAATGGCTTCAATTGCTAAAGTAGGAGTCATGTTTGGGATCGGTCCTTGATAGTCCAGCATCTGTCTTGTAGTCACGTTGATTCCTTTGTAGAAGATGTTGACCTTTTGCTGGTTGTTCAGATCATGTGTAGGACACTTGTAGATGAGATCATTGTATCCATCCCAGGCTTGATACAACGTTTCATTGTCTTCTAGCTTGAAATTATGGATTTCCAAGAGCTGGTTAGATATCTTTGACGGAGGACAATACCTCTTAATGAAGTGCTTCTTTAGTAGTGCCCAAGTATTACTGCCCGGCGGGCAATCTTCGATCCATCTTCTGGCAGCCCTAGTAAGAGTCATGGGGAACACACTTAGCATAAACAGCATCATGAGACACACCCGAGAGTGAGGTCATCAATGTTAACAACTTCCATGGTACCTGAAAACTTAAAAAGTGATCGTGAGAATTTGGAAATTGCCATAGATCATACCAGTCCACCTTAGCTACGGGTATCTTCTTGAACCAGTGATATTTCTTTTTAGATGGGGACAGAGGGCATAAATTAATGTCGTGGGACCATCCGTTAATTACATGTGTTCCTGATTCGTCCACTTCAAGAAATTTGTCTTCCCATGTATCCAGTTACGCCGTAACTGTGATGTTTGGTCATGGCGTAACTCGCTTGAGTCATCCTTATTGACATCTTTCATAATCCCACGATCGCTGTCAAAAACATAGTTACGCCGTAACTCTTCAGACATGTTACGGCGTAACTCCAATCTATCGCCAGAATTTTCACTAGAATCCAAATTATCGGTGTGAGAATTAGCTTGTATCTTCGAGTCATCATCTGCAAAAATGACCTTACATTCCATTGTGGGTTTTGTTCCTTCCGGTTTAGTGTTATTCTTCCTTACCTTCTCACTAATCTTTTCCACCATGGTTTCAAGGTTTTTTAGGGTTGTGTCGTAATTGGAAAGACTTCTGTCATGGGTGTTTTTCCTGGAATTCTTTTAGCCATTCATCTTGTTCCTTTTGTCTTTGGGCTGAACTTTCCAGGAATTTGTTTATTGTCTCTTCAAGGTTGGGCTTTCTTTCTCCATAAGGCCCACGATTTTAGTTTTCATCAGATCCTCCACGAAAACCATTACTATTACGATTATCTCCGTAAAACAGTCGATTTTCTCCATATTTAGCTTCTTCGATTATATTTTCATTGTCGTTGTGAGGAAAATTCTTGGTGAGATGTCCTCCCCCACAGCTTTCACAACCCACTTGGATAGCACGAACGGTTTCTCTGATTTTTAGCATATCTCGACTTAGATTTTCAATTTTACTAGCGATGGCTGCAATTCCGTCAAAACTTCCGCCTTGGTTTCATTTGTTTCCTCCATCGTGCCATTTTTGAGAATGATCAGCCATTTTTTGAATGGCTTCAATTGCTAAAGTAGGAGTCATGTTCGGGATCGGTCCTTGATAGTCCAGCATCTGTCTTGTAGTCACGTTGATTCCTTTGTAGAAGATGTTGACTTTTTGCTGGTTGTTCAGATCATGTGTAGGACACTTGTAGATGAGATCATTGTATCCATCCCAGGCTTGATACAATGTTTCATCGTCTTCTTGCTTGAAATTATGGATTTCCAAGAGCTGGTTAGATATCTTTGACGGAGGACAATACCTCTTAATGAAGTGCTTCTTTAGTAGTGCCCAAGTATTAACTGCCCTGGCGGGCAATCTTTCGATCCATCTTCTGGCAGCCCTAGTAAGAGTCATGGGGAACACCCTTAGCATAACAACATCATGAGACACACCCGAGAGTGAGGTCATCAATGTTAACAACTTCCATGGTACCTGAAAACTTAAAAAGTGATCGTGAGAATTTGGAAATTGCCATAGATCATACCAGTCCCCCTTAGCTACGGGTATCTTCTTGAACCAGTGATATTTCCTTTTAGATGGGGACAGAGGGCATAAATTAATGTCGTGGGACCATCCGTTAATTACCTGTGTTCCTGATTCGTCCACTTCAAGAAATTTGTCTTCCCATGTATCCCAATTACGCCGTAACTGTGATGTTTGGTCATGGCGTAACTCGCTTGAGTCATCCTTATTGACATCTTTCATAATCCCACGATCGCTGTCAAAAACATAGTTACGCCGTAACTCTTCAGACATGTTACGGCGTAACTCCAATCTATCGCCAGAATTTTCACTAGAATCCAAATTATCGGTGTGAGAATTAGCTTGTATCTTCGAGTCATCATCTGCAAAAATGACCTTACATTCCATTGTGGGTTTTGTTCCTTCCGGTTTAGTGTTATTCATCCTTACCTTCTCACTAAGCTTTTCCACCATGGATTCAAGGTTTTTTAGGGTTGTGTCGTGATTGGAAAGACTTCTGTCAGTGTTTCCTGGAATTCTTTTAGCCATTCATCTTGTTCCTTTTGTCTTTGGGCTGAACTTTCCAGGAATTTTTTTATTGTCTCTTCAAGATTGGGCTTTCTTTCTCCATAAGGCCCACGATTGTAATTTCCAGCAGATCCTCCACGAAAACCATTACTATTACGATTATCTCCGTAAAACAGTCGATTTTCTCCATATTTAGCTTCTTCGATTATATTTTCATCGTTGTTGTGAGGACAGTTCTTGGTGAGATGTCCTCCCCTACAGCTTTCGCAACCCACTTGGATAGCATGAACAGTTTCTCTGATTTTTAGCATATCTCGACTTAGATTTTCAATTTTGCTAGCGATGGCTGCAATTCCGTCAAAACTTCCGACTTGGTTTCTTTTGTTTCCTCCATCGTGCCATTTTTGGGAATGATCAGCCATTTTTGAATGGCTTCAATTGCTAAAGTAGGAGTCATGTTCGGGATCGGTCCTTGATAGTCCAGCATCTGTCTTGTAGTCACGTTGATTCCTTTGTAGAAGATGTTGACTTTTTGCTGGTTGTTCAGATCATGTGTAGGACACTTGTAGATGAGATCATTGTATCCATCCCAGGCTTGATACAACGTTTCATCGTCTTCTTGCTTGAAATTATGGATTTCCAAGAGCTGGTTAGATATCTTTGACGGAGGACAATACCTCTTAATGAAGTGCTTCTTTAGTAGTGCCCAAGTATTAACTGCCCCGGCGGGCAATCTTTCGATCCATCTTCTGGCAGCCCTAGTAAGAGTCATGGGGAACACCCTTAGCAAAACAGCATCATGAGACACACCCGAGAGTGAGGTCATCAATGTTAACAACTTCCATGGTACCTGAAAACTTAAAAAGTGATCGTGAGAATTTGGAAATTGCCATAGATCATACCAGTCCCCCTTAGCTACGGGTATCTTCTTGAACCAGTGATATTTCCTTTTAGATGGGGACAGAGGGCATAAATTAATGTCGTGGGACCATCCGTTAATTACATGTGTTCCTGATTCGTCCACTTCAAGAAATCTGTCTTCCCATGTATCCCAATTACGCCGTAACTGTGATGTTTGGTCATGGCGTAACTCGCTTGAGTCATCCTTATTGACATCTTTCATAATCCCACGATCGCTGTCAAAAACATAGTTACGCCGTAACTCTTTAGACATGTTACGGCGTAACTCCAATCTATCGCCAGAATTTTCACTAGAATCCAAATTATCGGTGTGAGAATTAGCTTGTATCTTCGAGTCATCATCTGCAAAAATGACCTTACATTCCATTGTGGGTTTGTTCCTTCCGGTTTAGTGTTATTCTTTCTTACCTTCTCACTAAGCTTTTCCACCATGGTTTCAAGGTTTTTTAGGGTTGTGTCGTGATTGGAAAGACTTCTGTCAGTGTTTTCCTAGAATTCTTTTAGCCATTCATCTTGTTCCTTTTGTCTTTGGGCTGAACTTTCCAGGAATTTGTTTATTGTCTCTTCAAAGTTGGGCTTTCTTTCTCCATAAGGCCCACGATTGTAGTTTCCAGCAGATCCTCCACGAAAACCATTACTATTACGATTATCTTCGTAAAACAGTCGATTTTCTCATATTTAGCTTCTTCGATTATATTTTCATCGTTGTTGTGAGGACAATTCTTGGTGAGATGTCCTCCCCCACAGCTTTCACAACCCACTTGGATGGCATGAACGGTTTCTCTGATTTTTAGCATATCTCGACTTAGATTTTCAATTTTGCTAGCGATGACTGCAATTCCGTCAAAACTTCCGCCTTGGTTTCTTTTGCTTCCTCCATCGTGCCATTTTTGGGAATGATCAGCCATTTTTTGAATGGCTTCAATTGCTAAAGTAGGAGTCATGTTCGGGATCGGTCCTTGATAGTCCAGCATCTGTCTTGTAGTCACGTTGATTCCTTTGTAGAAGATGTTGACTTTTTGCTGGTTGTTCAGATCATGTGTAGGACACTTGTAGATGAGATCATTGTATCCATCCCAGGCTTGATACAACGTTTCATCGTCTTCTTGCTTGAAATTATGGATTTCCAAGAGCTGGTTAGATATCTTTGACGGAGGACAATACCTCTTAATGAAGTGCTTCTTTAGTAGTGCCCAAGTATTAAACTGCCCGGCGGCAATCTTTCGATCCATCTTCTGGCAGCCCTAGTAAGAGTCATGGGGAACACCCTTAGCATAACAGCATCATGAGACACACCCGAGAGTGAGGTCATCAATGTTAACAACTTCCATGGTACCTGAAAACTTAAAAAGTGATCGTGAGAATTTGGAAATTGCCATAGATCATACCAGTCCCCCTTAGCTACGGGTATCTTCTTGAACCAGTGATATTTCCTTTTAGATGGGGACAGAGGGCATAAATTAATGTCGTGGGACCATCCGTTAATTACATGTGTTCCTGATTCGTCCACTTCAAGAAATCTGTCTTCCCATGTATCCCAATTACGCCGTAACTGTGATGTTTGGTCATGGCGTAACTCGCTTGAGTCATCCTTATTGACATCTTTCATAATCCCACGATCGCTGTCAAAAACATAGTTACGCCGTAACTCTTCAGACATGTTACGGCGTAACTCCAATCTATCGCCAGAATTTTCACTAGAATCCAAATTATCGGTGTGAGAATTAGCTTGTATCTTCGAGTCATCATCTGCAAAAATGACCTTACATTCCATTGTGGGTTTTGTTCCTTCCGGTTTAGTGTTATTCTTCCTTACCTTCTCACTAATCTTTTCCACCATGGTTTCAAGGTTTTTTAGGGTTGTGTCGTGATTGGAAAGACTTCTGTCAGTGTTTTCCTGGAATTCTTTTAGCCATTCATCTTGTTCCTTTTGTCTTTGGGCTGAACTTTCCAGGAATTTGTTTATTGTCTCTTCAAGGTTGGGCTTTCTTTCTCCATAAGGCCCACGATTGTAGTTTCCAGCAGATCCTCCACGAAAACCATTACTATTACGATTATCTCCGTAAAACAGTCGATTTTCTCCATATTTAGCTTCTTCGATTATATTTTCATCGTTGTTGTGAGGACAATTCTTGGTGAGATGTCCTCCCCCACAACTTTCACAACCCACTTGGATAGCATGAACAGTTTCTCTGATTTTTAGCATATCTCGACTTAGATTTTCAATTTTGCTAGCGATGGCTGCAATTCCATCAAAACTTCCACCTTGGTTTCTTTTGTTTCCTCCATCGTGCCATTTTTGGGAATGATCAGCCATTTTTTGAATGGCTTCAATTGCTAAAGTAGGAGTCATGTTCGGGATCGGTCCTTGATAGTCCAGCATCTGTCTTGTAGTCACGTTGATTCCTTTGTAGAAGATGTTGACTTTTTGCTGGTTGTTCAGATCATGTGTAGGACATTTGTAGAGGAGATCGTTGTATCCATCCCAGGCTTGATACAACGTTTCATCGTCTTCTTGCTTGAAATTATGGATTTCCAAGAGCTGGTTAGATATCTTTGACGGAGGACAATACCTCTTAATGAAGTGCTTCTTTAGTAGTGCCCAAGTATTAACTGCCCCGGCGGGCAATCTTTCGATCCATCTTCTGGCAGCCCTAGTAAGAGTCATGGGGAACACCCTTAGCATAACAGCATCATGAGACACACCCGAGAGTGAGGTCATCAATGTTAACAACTTCCATGGTACCTGAAAACTTAAAAAGTGATCGTGAGAATTTGGAAATTGCCATAGATCATACCAGTCCCCCTTAGCTACGGGTATCTTCTTGAACCAGTGATATTTCCTTTTAGATGGGGACAGAGGGCATAAATTAATGTCGTGGGACCATCCGTTAATTACATGTGTTCCTGATTCGTCCACTTCAAGAAATCTATCTTCCCATGTATCCCAATTACGCCGTAACTGTGATGTTTGGTCATGGCATAACTCGCTTGAGTCATCCTTATTGACATATTTCATAATCCCACGATCGCTGTCAAAAACATAGTTACGTCGTAACTCTTCAGACATGTTACGGCGTAACTCCAATCTGTCGCCGGAATTTTCACTAGAATCCGAATCTTCGGTGTGAGAATTAGCCTGTATCTTCGAGTCATCATCTGCAAAAAATGACCTTACATTCCATTGTGGGTTTTGTTCCTTCCGGTTTAGTGTTATTCTTCCTTACCTTCTCACTAAGCTTTTCCACCATGGTTTCAAGGTTTTTTAGGGTTGTGTCGTGATTGGAAAGACTTCTGTCAGTGTTTTCCTGGAATTCTTTTAGCCATTCATCTTGTTCCTTTTGTCTTTGGGCTGAACTTTCCAGGAATTTGTTTATTGTCTCTTCAAGGTTGGGCTTTCTTTCTCCATAAGGCCCACGATTGTAGTTTCCAGCAGATCCTCCACGAAAACCATTATTATTACGATTATCTCTGTAAACGGTCGATTTTCTCCATATTTAGCTTCTTCGATTATATTTTCATCGTTGTTGTGAGGACAATTCTTGGTGAGATGTCCTCCCCCACAACTTTCACAACCCACTTGGATAGCATGAACAGTTTCTCTGATTTTTAGCATATCTCGACTTAGATTTTCAATTTTGCTAGCGATGGCTGCAATTCCATCAAAACTTCCACCTTGGTTTCTTTTGTTTCCTCCATCGTGCCATTTTTGGGAATGATCACCATTTTTGAATGGCTTCAATTGCTAAAGTAGGAGTCATGTTCGGGATCGGTCCTTGATAGTCCAGCATCTGTCTTGTAGTCACGTTGATTCCTTTGTAGAAGATGTTGACTTTTTGCTGGTTGTTCAGATCATGTGTAGGACACTTGTAGATGAGATCATTGTATCCATCCCAGGCTTGATACAACGTTTCATCGTCTTCTTGCTTGAAATTATGGATTTCCAAGAGCTGGTTAGATATCTTTGACGGAGGACAATACCTCTTAATGAAGTGCTTCTTTAGTAGTGCCCAAGTATTAACTGCCCCGGCGGGCAATCTTTCGATCCATCTTCTGGCAGCCCTAGTAAGAGTCATGGGGAACACCCTTAGCATAACAGCATCATGAGACACACCCGAGAGTGAGGTCATCAATGTTAACAACTTCCATGGTACCTGAAAACTTAAAAAGTGATCGTGAGAATTTGGAAATTGCCATAGATCATACCAGTCCCCCTTAGCTACGGGTATCTTCTTGAACCAGTGATATTTCCTTTTAGATGGGGACAGAGGGCATAAATTAATGTCGTGGGACCATCCGTTAATTACATGTGTTCCTGATTCGTCCACTTCAAGAAATCTGTCTGCCCATGTATCCCAGTTATGCCGTAACTGTGATGTTTGGTTACGGCGTAACTCGCTTGAGTCATCCTTAACGACATCTTTCATAATCACACGATCGCTGTAAAAAATATAGTTATACCGTAACTCTTCAGACATGTTACAGGTAATTCCAATCTGTCGCCGAAATTTTCACTTGAATCCAAACCTTCGGTGTGAGAATTAGCTTGTATCTTCGAGTCATCATCTGCAAAAATGACCTTACATTCCATTGTGGGTTTTGTCCCTTTCGGTTTAGTATTATTCTTCCTTACCTTCTCACTAAGCTTTTCCACCATTGTTTCAAGGTTTTTAGGGTTGTGTCGTGATTGAAGACTTCTATCAGTGTTTTCTTGGAATTCTTTTAGCCATTCATCTTGTTCCTTTTGTCTTTGGGCTGAACTTTCCAAGAATTTGTTTATTGTCTCTTCAAGGTTGGGCTTTCTTTCTCCATAAGGCCCACGATTGTAGTTTCCAGCAGATCCTCCACGAAAACCATTACTATTACGATTATCTCCGTAAAACGGTCGATTTTCTCCATATTTAGCTTCTTCGATTATATTTTCATCGTTGTTGTGAGGACAATTCTTGGTGAGATGTCCTCCCCCACAACTTTCACAACCCACTTGGATAGCATGAACAGTTTCTCTGATTTTTAGCATATCTCGACTTAGATTTTCAATTTTGCTAGCGATGGCTGCAATTCCATCAAAACTTCCACCTTGGTTTCTTTTGTTTCCTCCATCGTGCCATTTTTGGGAATGATCAGCCATTTTTTGAATGGCTTCAATTGCTAAAGTAGGAGTCATGTTCGGGATCGGTCCTTGATAGTCCAGCATCTGTCTTGTAGTCACGTTGATTCCTTTGTAGAAGATGTTGACTTTTTGCTGGTTGTTCAGATCATGTGTAGGACACTTGTAGATGAGATCATTGTATCCATCCCAGGCTTGATACAACGTTTCATCGTCTTCTTGCTTGAAATTATGGATTTCCAAGAGCTGGTTAGATATCTTTGACGGAGGACAATACCTCTTAATGAAGTGCTTCTTTAGTAGTGCCCAAGTATTAACTGCCCCGGCGGGCAATCTTTCGATCCATCTTCTGGCAGCCCTAGTAAGAGTCATGGGGAACACCCTTAGCATAACAGCATCATGAGACACACCCGAGAGTGAGGTCATCAATGTTAACAACTTCCATGGTACCTGAAAACTTAAAAAGTGATCGTGAGAATTTGGAAATTGCCATAGATCATACCAGTCCCCCTTAGCTACGGGTATCTTCTTGAACCAGTGATATTTCCTTTTAGATGGGGACAGAGGGCATAAATTAATGTCGTGGGACCATCCGTTAATTACATGTGTTCCTGATTCGTCCACTTCAAGAAATCTATCTTCCCATGTATCCCAATTACGCCGTAACTGTGATGTTTGGTCATGGCGTAACTCGCTTGAGTCATCCTTATTGACATCTTTCATAATCCCACGATCGCTGTCAAAAACATAGTTACGCCGTAACTCTTCAGACATGTTACGGCGTAACTCCAATCTATCGCCAGAATTTTCACTAGAATCCAAATTATCGGTGTGAGAATTAGCTTGTATCTTCGAGTCATCATCTGCAAAAATGACCTTACATTCCATTGTGGGTTTTGTTCCTTCCGGTTTAGTGTTATTCTTCCTTACCTTCTCACTAATCTTTTCCACCATGGTTTCAAGGTTTTTTAGGGTTGCGTCGTGATTGGAAAGACTTCTGTCAGTGTTTTCCTGGAATTCTTTTAGCCATTCATCTTGTTCCTTTTGTCTTTGGGCTGAACTTTCCAGGAATTTGTTTATTGTCTCTTCAAGGTTGGGCTTTCTTTCTCCATAAGGCCCACGATTGTAGTTTCCAGCAGATCCTCCACGAAAACCATTACTATTACGATTATCTCCGTAAAACAGTCGATTTTCTCCATATTTAGCTTCTTCGATTATATTTTCATCGTTGTTGTGAGGACAATTCTTGGTGAGATGTCCTCCCCCACAACTTTCACAACCCACTTGGATAGCATGAACAGTTTCTCTGATTTTTAGCATATCTCGACTTAGATTTTCAATTTTGCTAGCGATGGCTGCAATTCCATCAAAACTTCCACCTTGGTTTCTTTTGTTTCCTCCATCGTGCCATTTTTGAGAGTGATCAGCCATTTTTGAATGGCTTCAATTGCTAAAGTAGGAGTCATGTTCGGGATCGGTCCTTGATAGTCCAGCATCTGTCTTGTAGTCACGTTGATTCCTTTGTAGAAGATGTTGACTTTTTGCTGGTTGTTCAGATCATGTGTAGGACACTTGTAGATGAGATCATTGTATCCATCCCAGGCTTGATACAACATTTCATCGTCTTCTTGCTTGAAATTATGGATTTCCAAGAGCTGGTTAGATATCTTTGACGGAGGACAATACCTCTTAATGAAGTGCTTCTTTAGTAGTGCCCAAGTATTAACTGCCCCGGCGGGCAATCTTTCGATCCATCTTCTGGCAGCCCTAGTAAGAGTCATGGGGAACACACTTAGCATAACAGCATCATGAGACACACCCGAGAGTGAGGTCATCAATGTTAACAACTTCCATGGTACCTGAAAACTTAAAAAGTGATCGTGAGAATTTGGAAATTGCCATAGATCATACCAGTCCCCCTTAGCTACGGGTATCTTCTTGAACCAGTGATATTTCCTTTTAGATGGGGACAGAGGGCATAAATTAATGTCGTGGGACCATCCGTTAATTACATGTGTTCCTGATTCGTCCACTTCAAGAAATCTGTCTTCCCATGTATCCCAATTACGCCGTAACTGTGATGTTTGGTCATGGCGTAACTCGCTTGAGTCATCCTTATTGACATCTTTCATAATCCCACGATCGCTGTCAAAAACATAGTTACGCCGTAACTCTTCAGACATGTTACGGCGTAACTCCAATCTATCGCCAGAATTTTCACTAGAATCCAAATTATCGGTGTGAGAATTAGCTTGTATCTTCGAGTCATCATCAGCAAAAATGACCTTACATTCCATTGTGGGTTTTGTTCCCTCTGGTTTAGTGTTATTCTTCCTTAACTTCTCACTAAGCTTTTCCACCATGGTTTCAAGGTTTTTTAGGGTTGTGTCGTGATTGGAAAGACTTCTTTCAGTGTTTTCTGGAATTCTTTTAGCCATTCATCTTGTTCCTTTTGTCTTTGGGCTGAACTTTCCAGGAATTTGTTTATTGTCTCTTCAAGGTTGGGCTTTCTTTCTCCATAAGGCCTACGATTGTAGTTTCCAGCAGATCCTCCACGAAAACCATTACTATTACGATTATCTCCGTAAAACAGTCGATTTTCTCCATATTTAGCTTCTTCGATTATATTTTCATCGTTGTTGTGAGGACAATTCTTGGTGAGATGTCCTCCCCCACAACTTTCACAACCCACTTGGATAGCATGAACAGTTTCTCTGATTTTTAGCATATCTCGACTTAGATTTTCAATTTTGCTAGCGATGGCTGCAATTCCGTCAAAACTTCCGCCTTGGTTTCTTTTGTTTCCTCCATCGTGCCATTTTTTGGAATGATCAGCCATTTTTTGAATGGCTTCAATTGCTAAAGTAGGAGTCATGTTCGGGATCGGTCCTTGATAGTCCAGCATCTGTCTTGTAGTCACGTTGATTCCTTTGTAGAAGATGTTGACCTTTTGCTGGTTGTTCAGATCATGTGTAGGACACTTGTAGATGAGATCATTGTATCCATCCCAGGCTTGATACAACATTTCATCGTCTTCTTGCTTGAAATTATGGATTTCCAAGAGCTGGTTAGATATCTTTGACGGAGGACAATACCTCTTAATGAAGTGCTTCTTTAGTAGTGCCCAAGTATTAACTGCCCCGGCGGGCAATCTTTCGATCCATCTTCTGGCAGCCCTAGTAAGAGTCATGGGGAACACCCTTAGCATAACAGCATCATGAGACACACCCGAGAGTGAGGTCATCAATGTTAACAACTTCCATGGTACCTGAAAACTTAAAAAGTGATCGTGAGAATTTGGAAATTGCCATAGATCATACCAGTCCCCCTTAGCTACGGGTATCTTCTTGAACCAGTGATATTTCCTTTTAGATGGGGACAGAGGGCATAAATTAATGTCGTGGGACCATCCGTTAATTACATGTGTTCCTGATTCGTCCACTTCGAGAAATCTGTCTGCCTATGTATCCCAGTTACGCCGTACTGTGATATTTGGTTACGGCGTAACTCGCTTGAGTCATCCTTATTGACATCTTTCATAATCCACGATCGCTGTCAAAACATAGTTACGCCGTAACTCTTCAGACATGTTACGGCGTAACTCCAATCTATCGCCAGAATTTTCACTAGAATCCAAATTATCGGTGTGAGAATTAGCTTGTATCTTCGAGTCATCATCAGCTAAAATGACCTTACATTCCATTGTGGGTTTTGTTCCTTCCGGTTTAGTGTTATTCTTCCTTACCTTCTCACTAATCTTTTCCACCATGGTTTCAAGGTTTTTTAGGGTTGTGTCGTGATTGGAAAGACTTCTTTCAGTGTTTTCCTGGAATTCTTTTAGCCATTCATCTTGTTCCTTTTTTCTTTGGGCTGAACTTTCCAGGAATTTGTTTATTGTCTCTTCAAGGTTGGGCTTTCTTTCTCCATAAGGCCCACGATTGTAGTTTCCAGCAGATCCTCCACGAAAACCATTACTATTACGATTATCTCCGTAAAACAGTCGATTTTCTCCATATTTAGCTTCTTCGATTATATTTTCATCGTTGTTGTGAGGACAATTCTTGGTGAGATGTCCTCCCACACAACTTTAGCATATCTCGACTTAGATTTTCAATTTTGCTAGCGATGGCTGCAATTCCATCAAAACTTCCGCCTTGGTTTCTTTTGTTTCCTCCATCGTGCCATTTTTGGGAGTGATCAGCCATTTTTTGAATGGCTTCAATTGCTAAAGTAGGAGTCATGTTCGGGATCGGTCCTTGATAGTCCAGCATCTGTCTTGTAGTCACGTTGATTCCTTTGTAGAAGATGTTGACTTTTTGCTGGTTGTTCAGATCATGTGTAGGACACTTGTAGATGAGATCATTGTATCCATCCCAGGCTTGATACAACGTTTCATCGTCTTCTTGCTTGAAATTATGGATTTCCAAGAGCTGGTTAGATATCTTTGACGGAGGACAATACCTCTTAATGAAGTGCTTCTTTAGTAGTGCCCAAGTATTAACTGCCCCGGCGGGCAATCTTTCGATCCATCTTCTGGCAGCCCTAGTAAGAGTCATGGGGAACACCCTTAGCATAACAGCATCATGAGACACACCCGAGAGTGAGGTCATCAATGTTAACAACTTCCATGGTACCTGAAAACTTAAAAAGTGATCGTGAGAATTTGGAAATTGCCATAGATCATACCAGTCCCCCTTAGCTACGGGTATCTTCTTGAACCAGTGATATTTCCTTTTAGATGGGGACAGAGGGCATAAATTAATGTCGTGGGACCATCCTTTAATTACATGTGTTCCTGATTCGTCCACTTCAAGAAATCTATCTTCCCATGTATCCCAGTTACGCCGTAACTGTGATGTTGGGTTACGTCATAACTCGCTTGAGTCATCCTTATTGACATCTTTCATAATCCCACGATTGCTGTCAAAAACATAGTTACGTCGTAACTCTTCAGACATGTTACGGCGTAACTCCAATCTGTCGCCAGAATTTTCACTAGAATCCGAATCTTCGGTGTGAGAATTAGCTTGTATCTTCGAGTCATCATCAGCAAAAATGACCTTACATTCCATTGTGGGTTTTGTTCCTTCAGGTTTAGTGTTATTCTTCCTTACCTTCTCACTAAGCTTTTCCACCATGGTTTCAAGGTTTTTTAGGGTTGTGTCGTGATTAGAAAGACTTCTGTCAGTGTTTTCCTGGAATTCTTTTAGCCATTCATCTTGTTCCTTTTGTCTTTGGGCTGAACTTTCCAGGAATTTGTTTATTGTCTCTTCAAGGTTGGGCTTTCTTTCTCCATAAGGCCCACGATTGTAGTTTCCAGCAGATCCTCCACGAAAACCATTACTATTACGATTATCTCCGTAAAATGGTCGATTTTCTCCATATTTAGCTTCTTCGATTATATTTTCATCGTTGTTGTGAGGACAATTCTTGGTGAGATGTCCTCCCCCACAACTTTCACAACCCACTTGGATAGCATGAACAGTTTCTCTGATTTTTAGCATATCTCGACTTAGATTTTCAATTTTGCTAGCGATGGCTGCAATTCCATCAAAACTTCCACCTTGGTTTCTTTTGTTTCCTCCATCGTGCCATTTTTGGGAATGATCACCATTTTTGAATGGCTTCAATTGCTAAAGTAGGAGTCATGTTCGGGATCGGTCCTTGATAGTCCAGCATCTGTCTTGTAGTCACGTTGATTCCTTTGTAGAAGATGTTGACTTTTTGCTGGTTGTTCAGATCATGTGTAGGACACTTGTAGAGGAGATCATTGTATCTATCCCAGGCTTGATACAACGTTTCATCGTCTTCTTGCTTGAAATTATGGATTTCCAAGAGCTGGTTAGATATCTTTGACGGAGGACAATACCTCTGAATGAAGTGCTTCTTTAGTAGTGCCTAAGTATTAACTGCCCTGGCGGGCAATCTTTCGATCCATCTTCTGGCAGCCCTAGTAAGAGTCATGGGGAACACCCTTAGCATAACACCGTCATGAGACACACCGAGAGAGTGAGGTCATCAATGTTAACAACTTCCATGGTACCTGAAAACTTAAAAAGTGATCGTGAGAATTTGGAAATTGCCATAGATCATACCAGTCCCCCTTAGCTACGGGTATCTTCTTGAACCAGTGATATTTCCTTTTAGATGGGGACAGAGGGCATAAATTAATGTCGTGGGACCATCCGTTAATTACATGTGTTCCTGATTCGTCCACTTCAAGAAATCTGTCTTCCCATGTAGCCCAATTACGCCGTAATGTAATGTTTGGTTACGGCGTAACTCGCTTGAGTCATCCTTATCGACATCTTTCATAATCCCACGATCGCTGTCAAAAATATAGTTACGTCGTAACTCTTCAGACATGTTACGGCGTAACTCCAATTTGTCGCCGTAATTTTCACTAGAATCCGAATCTTCGGTGTGAGAATTAGCTTGTATCTTCGAGTCATCATCAGCAAAAATGACCTTACATTCCATTGTGGGTTTTGTTCCTTCCGATTTAGTGTTATTCTTCCTTACCTTCTCACTAAGCTTTTCCACCATGGTTTCAAGGTTTTTTAGGGTTGCGTCGTGATTGGAAAGACTTCTGTCAGTGTTTTCCTGGAATTCTTTTAGCCATTCATCTTGTTCCTTTTGTCTTTGGGCTGAACTTTCCAGGAATTTGTTTATTGTCTCTTCAAGGTTGGGCTTTCTTTCTCCATAAGGCCCACGATTGTAGTTTCCAGCAGATCCTCCACGAAAACCATTACTATTACGATTATCTCCGTAAAACAGTCGATTTTCTCCATATTTAGCTTCTTCGATTATATTTTCATCGTTGTTGTGAGGACAATTCTTGGTGAGATGTCCTCCCACACAACTTTCACAACCCACTTGAATAGCATGAACGGTTTCTCTGATTTTTAGCATATCTCGACTTAGATTTTCAATTTTTCTAGCGATGGCTGCAATTCCATCAAAACTTCCGCCTTGGTTTCTTTTGCTTCCTCCATCGTGCCATTTTTGGGAGTGATCAGCCATTTTTTAATGGCTTCAATTGCTAAAGTAGGAGTCATGTTCGGGATCGGTCCTTGATAGTCCAACATCTGTCTTGTAGTCATGTTGATTCCTTTGTAGAAGATGTTGACTTTTTGTTGGTTGTTCAGATCATGTGTAGGACACTTGTAGAGGAGATCGTTGTATCCATCCCAGGCTTGATACAACGTTTCATCGTCTTCTTGCTTGAAATTATGGATTTCCAAGAGCTGGTTAGATATCTTTGACGGAGGACAATACCTCTTAATGAAGTGCTTCTTTAGTAGTGCCCAAGTATTAACTGCCCAGGCAGGCAATCTTTCAATCCATCTTTTGGCAGCCCTAGTAAGAGTCATGGGGAATACCCTTAGCATAAAAGCATCATGAGACACACCCGAGAGTGAGGTCATCAATGTTAACAACTTCCATGGTACGAAAACTTAAAAGTGATCGTGAGAATTTGGAAATTGCCATAGATCATACCATCACCCTTAGCTACGGGTATCTTCTTGAACCAGTGATATTTCCTTTTAGATGGGGAAAGAGGGCATAAATTAATGTCGTGGGACCATCTGTTAATTACATGTGTTCCTGATTCGTCCACTTCAAGAAATCTGTCTTCCCATGTATCCCAATTACGCCGTAACTGTGATGTTTGGTCATGGCGTAACTCGCTTGAGTCATCCTTATTGACATCTTTCATAATCCCACGATCACTGTCAAAAACAAAGTTACGCCGTAACTCTTAAGACATGTTACTGCGTAACTCCAATCAATCGCCATAATTTTCACTAGAATCCAAATTATCGGTGTGCGAATTAGCTTGTATCTTCGAGTCATCATCTGAAAAAATGACCTTACTTTCCATTGTGGGTTTTGTTCCTTCCGGTTTAGTGTTATTCTTCCTTACCTTCTCACTAATCTTTTCCACCATGGTTTCAAGGTTTTTTAGGGTTGCGTCATGATTGGAAAGACTTCGTGTCAGTGTTTTCTGGAATTCTCTTAGCCATTCATCTTGGTCCTTTTGTCTTTGGGCTGAACTTTCCAGGAATTTGTTTATTGTCTCTTCAAGGTTGGGCTTTAGTTCTCCATAAGGCCCACGATTGTAGTTTCCAGCAGATCCTCCACGAAAACCATTACTATTACGATTATCTCCGTAAAACAGTCGATTTTCTCCATATTTAGCTTCTTCGATTATATTTTCATCGTTGTTGTGAGGACAATTCTTGGTGAGATGTCCTCCCCCACAACTTTCACAACCCACTTGGATAGCATGAACAGTTTCTCTGATTTTTAGCATATCTCGACTTAGATTTTCAATTTTGCTAGCGATGGCTGCAATTCCATCAAAACTTCCACCTTGGTTTCTTTTGTTTCCTCCATCGTGCCATTTTTGGGAGTGATCAGCCATTTTTGAATGGCTTCAATTGCTAAAGTAGGAGTCATGTTCGGGATCGGTCCTTGATAGTCCAGTATCTGTCTTGTAGTCACGTTGATTCCTTTGTAGAAGATGTTGACTTTTTGCTGGTTGTTCAGATCATGTGTAGGACACTTGTAGATGAGATCATTGTATCCATCCCAGGCTTGATACAACGTTTCATGGTCTTCTTGCTTGAGATTATGGATTTCCAAGAGCTGGTTAGATATCTTTGACGGAGGACAATACCTCTTAATGAAGTGCTTCTTTAGTAATGCCCAAGTATTAACTACCCGGGTGGGCAATATCTTTCGATCCATCTTCTAGCAGCCCTAGTAAGAGTCATGGGGAACACCCTTAGCATAACAGCATCATGAGACACACCCGAGATTGAGGTCATCAATGTTAACAACTTCCATGGTACCGAAAACTTAAAAGTGATCGTGAGAATTTGGAAATTGCCATAGATCATACCAGTCCACCTTAGCTACGGGTATCTTCTTGAACCAGTGATATTTCCTTTTAGATGGGGACGAGAGGGATAAATTAATGTCGTGGGACCATCCGTTAATTACATGTGTTCCTGATTCGTCCACTTCAAGAAAATCGTCTTCCCATGTATCCCAATTACGCCGTAATTGTGATGTTTGGTCATGGCGTAACTCGCTTGAGTCATCCTTATTGACATCTTTCATAATCTCACGATCGCTGTCAAAAACATAGTTACAATGTAACTCTTCAGACATGTTACGGCGTAACTCCAATCTATCGCCAGAATTTTCACTAGAATCCAATTATCGTGTGAGAATTAGCTTGTATCTTCGAGTTATCATCTGCAAAAATGACCTTACATTCCATTGTGGGTTTTGTTCCTTCCGGTTTAGTGTTATTCTTCCCTACCTTCTCACTGATCTTTTCCACCATGGTTTCAAGGTTTTTTAGGGTTGTGTCGTGATTGGAAAGACTTTTGTCGATGTTTTCCTGGAATTCTTTTAGCCATTCATCTTGTTCCTTTTGTCTTTGGGCTGAACTTTCCAGGAATTTGTTTATTGTCTCTTCAAAGTTGGGCTTTCTTTCTTCCTCATTCTTACTTTGGTCATATCTCCTAAGCTAATAGCCTCTACCGCCATTAAAAACTACCGAAACAAGGGTAGCTACCAATAAACTATGCATACTTAGAAATAATTATCGGAGTAATGTAAAATAAAACAAAACAATTAAGGAATCATAACTAGGCCAACTCCAAGAGGTGCTTAGCCGCTCATATTAACCATACAAATCAATTCAATGTTTAACGTTATGAAATACACGAATCGAAAGTAAAGAAAAGAAAAAATTCTAATGCTTATCGTAGGGGAGTGATTTCTCCCTTGGAGATAGCTCCGTATGCTCCTCTAGATCTGACTTTGGCTTCTTTTTACGTTCTCTAATTGTTTTGTGTGAAATGGGAGGCTTTGAACTGCTAGAAATCATAGGGTATTTATAGGACATATCTTGCAGGCGTTAATAAAATAGTTACGCCGTAAACTTTAAATGCAGATGGTAACCTTAGAAGGGGTTACCGTATCTTCAATAAATCATGGTTACGCAGTAGTTGATGCATGAGTTACGTAATTATGCAACCTCATTTGACCTAATATGGTTATGACGTAATCTTTGGGAGAGTTACGCCGTAATCTTCTGATAAGTTGGTTTTCAGCCGCTTTAGTTACCGGTGAGAGAGGAGTTACGCCGTAACTTCTTCAAAGTGAGCATACTATGATAAATCTTCAATAAACTCTCCTATTCCGCATCTCTTTAGCTCCAATGCTCGTAATTTACCTGAAAGTGGAATATAATCGAAAACAAGCGTAAATCCATATAAATGATATAAATTGCAAGAATTATCGGGGGAAATTGACACTTAATATTTAGGATAATTTGATGTTATCAGATTTCCTCTCCTAATCTTTGGGCATATTGTAATGATGGGTGATCGAGGATTGTCGATTATGTATTGGTGGTAAGCAACTTCTTCCTTAGTCGGGTAAAGATTGAAATAGGCACTATTTTCCTCATTCACATTTTTATTTACTAAGTCATTACCCGAACTATTTCTAATCATGGAGCCAACAATCGGCTAATACCGCTTAGCGTCCCTAATTGTACTCTCAAATACCCCACGTAATTCTTGAAGCTCATTGTTTCTACTAATATTTTGGTTGCGACGATGGTTAAAGGGGTGTTGATCAATTGGTTGTGGTTTGAGTGGAAGTGGTTTATTTGGTGGTGGGTTATCACCTTCCATGATGAAAAGTGATGACATTACTAACAAAGTCACGAAGAAGGGGGATAGACTACAAGGAAGCTAAAAATGAGAAAAAAAATCTTACTTGATAGGAATCAAGC
>OU343219.1:26933618-26970088 GCA_910596185.1 Chrysanthemum makinoi
TATACACTTCTTTGACTCATGAAGGAAAAGAACATTTATTAAAGCATCAAACTAAGCAAACAAAAGAACATAAGCGAATTTCAAGATTCTCGCATTCAAAATTAAGAATGTGGTATTTCTCAATTTTCACTCGATGAGGAGCATGTGTCGTTGAACCAGAGAGCAAACTAAGCGACCCTAATTGTTGCACCAAACGCACCTAATAAATAAAAGTCGGGTTTAAACACCACCTTTAACCGGGTTCGCACAACTAATAAAACACAAATAAGTCGTGGAGATAAAGAAGATGGTAATACGAAAGTACATCAACAAATAAACGAGGGGAAAGCTAGTCGATTAAGGCTTCTAGTGAGTTAAAGAATTTAGTCGAAAAGGATAGCCAATCCAAGCATGATGTTTTCTTTTAGGTTCTTTCCACACAACAATTATAGCGAACGACACGCACATTAAACTCTTGACGTAAGCTAATTACCACATAAGTATTTGACAAGTCTTATGTTTGCTTTCTATTTCCTGCCCTTGTATGCATTGTAGTAACAAAAGAACTAAAACCCATTTAACTTTAAAAACATATTAGTTTGAAGTCTTGTTTTAACCATTTCATTAGACCCACATCCAAAAGGATGTCTCTACAGCATGGGTTTTGACTCTACTCAAACTCAAGCATAACTCAATTCAAGTATACAATAAATCCAAATCGATAAGCCATAAGAATTTAACTAAACACTTCCATTTTTCGAGCCCATGTAAACAACATATTCGGATAGCCTCACTATCAAACTTCACGGAAAACTTATTATGGGTCGATTTATAAACAACTTCACTTAATAAGATTTGACCACAAAATCTCAACAATATTTACAACAATACTATTTCAAAAAGATAAGAAATCAATGAAACCTTACAACACTTTGGAGAGTATATCGGTAAGCAAAAGTAGAAGCAATCCCACCCAATCGAATCTACAAGAAACCACAAGCACTTTGAATCTCTCTCTAGCTTTTGATTTCTAAGTTGTGAGTTGTGACCTCCACTTGTGAATCGATGGGGGTTTTTAAAGGAGCAAAGTGAGTAGTTTGACTTAGTACTCTCGGTGGGGTTGAGATAAGAGTCTCCTTTGGGTAATAGCATCGTGGTATTCACGTGGTCTTCCTCTGCCTTCGTTCTTCACCGTGGTCCAAAGGGGACAAGGTTTGTCGATTGTTTTTCCACATAACAGGGGAGCTACTGTTTGTTTGTCAATCTGAGGGTGTCAGTTATCTCCATTCGAATAGGGTAAGTGGGTTTTTGGAGATGAAGAGTTTTGGGTGTACTTTATCTGAAGAAGAGGGAAAGGAGAGTAGAGAGGAAGCGGGTGCGGTGAAGGAGTGCAGTGGTTTCAAATATATAAAAACAAGGAGGGTGGGCGGGTATATCGTGCAGTGGATAAGGGCGAGTTTGTCTTTATTTTACTTTTGTAAGTGTAAATTAGTTGTAAAGAAGTAGAAGTATTTATTTATTAGGTATTAGATGTATTTTGTACTCCGTTGATAACTTGTAAACGCATAACGCTCAACGTGAAAAACATATTATTTATTTTTCCGGACACGTCATAAATAAACTGACATGATGATGACACTTTTAGATTTTTATTAGTTCGCTTTTATTTCCTCGCGTTTTCTTTTATTTTAGTTTGGTACGCGTGCGGACTCATAAGACAAGAAAGTCTTTCTTGTGAGACTGATTTAGAAATCAGTGAAGATCAGGCATGGTTAAATAAGACTACTCGGATATGCATAATTTTTAAGCAAGAAAAGATGAAATATACATGCTAAAATGCTCAATTTAGATCAAATAAATTTGATAAACAGTCTAGTTCATAAATATGAAGATTTAAAATAGCGAAATTTTCCAGTGACTACAGCATTAACCTCTTTAAGAGAATTCGTCCCGAATTTTAGTTTCGGTGGTTGTCGGAGTTGGATTAGCAAACAGATGTGGGTACTTAACGCATGGTGTCTTCGGCCCCACGTGTACTCGGTCCTCTTTTGGAGTTCCATCTAACCTTGACGATAGTGGATGCGGCTTTTGTTTAAGCGACTTCCCTATCCATGATTTCAATTGGTTCTTCGACAAAGTTGAGTTTGTCATCGAGCTTAATCTCTTTTAGTGAAACCACCGAGATTCATCCGACAAACATGTCTTCAGATTTGAGACGTGAAAGGTAGGATGAACTCTACTAAGTTCTTCCCGAGATCAAGTTTGTAAGAACCGGCCGATTCTTTCGAATCTTGAAAGGGCCAATGTATCGAGGGGTGTATTTCCTCGTCGAATCGAACTTTTCCTTTCCAAGGTGATACTTTCAACATAACTCGGCTACCAATTTGAAATTCCATGGGTTTCCTTCTAACATCGGCGTAATCCTCTTTTGTCGATCTCTAGCAAATTGAAGTCATGACCTAATTTGCACAATCTTCTCTTGTCTCTTGGACAAGTTCGGTCCGATGAGTTGGGCATCTCCAACTTCAGCCCAACAAACGTGATCGACACTTTCTAACCATAAAGTGCCTCGAATGGAGCTTTGATGCCGCGTGGTAACTATTGTTGTAGGAGAATTCCGCCAATCCGCAAGTGTTTATCCCAACCTTTCCCAAAGTCGATCACGATGCTCAAGCATGTCTTCCGTGGTTTGGATAGTCCTTTCTCTTTGGCCATCGGTTTGAGGATGATACGCGGTACTCATATCCAAACGAGTACCTAAGGCCTTTTGAAGAGATTTTATGTGAAGTAAAACGACAGTCACGATCAGAAATGATGGAAATTGGTACTCCATGACGGGATACAATTTCCTTAAGGTATAGTTGAGCAAGGGTTTCCATTTCATCATTTTCCTTGATGGGTAGGAAATGAGCCGGATTTGTAAGGCGATCAATGATGACCCAAATGGTGTCGTAACCTCTAGCAGTCTTTGGTAGTTTTGTTATGAAGTCCATAGTGATTCTCTCCCATTTCCAACTGGGAGTTCAGTGTTGAAGTTAACAATCCGAAGGTTTTGACATTCAGCTTTGACTCGAGAGCGGTGAGACATTTCCAACGTCACGTTGCAATTTCAGCCTTCAGGTTTGGCCACCAATAAAGCTTCTTGAGATCTTGGTACATTTTGCGGATCCGTGAATGGAATATTTAGATTTGAGAACTCATGCATGATGAGTTCCCGTATTCCTCCACAAAGTGGTATCCAACTTCTATCGCCAAAACATAAGGTTCCATCCGATTCTCGCTTAAGCCGCTTCGTTTTCCAGGCATTCCAAAGATTCTCTCTCGGGACGATTTTCGTGTTTGAGAGTCAGCCTTGAGCTTCAAGGATTTTTTATGGAAGGGGTGACTTAATTGTCATTCCCAAGGATCTTACTCGAAGAGGTTTAGGTCGATCCTTTCGACTAAGAGCATCGCCTACAACATTTGCTTTTCCCGGTGATAACGGATTTCACATCGTAATCACTAAGCAATTCTAGCCATCGGCGCTTGTCGCATGTTTAACTCCTTCTGATCGAGAATGTGTTGGAGACTTTTATGGTCGGTAAACACCGTACACTTGGTTCCATATAGGTAATGTCTCCATATTTTGAGAGCCAAAACCACGGCTCCCAATTCCAAGTCATGGGTAGTGTAGTTCTTCTCATGAGTTTTGAGTTGTCGAAGCATAAGCATCACCTTGTTCCTTTGCATCAATACCGCACCTAACCCTAGGTGTGATGCAACTCAAAGAGACCACAAAATCTTCCACCTCCTCTAAGGCTAAGATGGGAGCTTCACAAAGCTTTTGTTTCAAGAGTCGAAAGGCTAACTCTTGTTTCTCTCCCATCAAAGTTCTTCTTTTCGGGTTAGCTCTCGTTAGGGGTTTAGCGATTTCAAAATCCTTCGATAAATCCTCGATAATAACCCGCAAGACCTAAAAATTGGCGTATCTCGGTAGGGGTAGTAGGGGATGACCAATCTGACAAATTCTATTTTGAAGGATCAACATGAAGACCATTACTATCTATCACGCGGACCAAGGAATTGAACTCTTTGAATCCAGTCGCGACTTGGAAAATTTAGCATACGTTCTTCTTTCTTGAGCAGCTCTAGGATGGCTTTCTGTTCGCATGCTCTTCCTTGTTGCGGGAATAGATGAGAATGTCGTCAATGAACACAATCACGAATTTGTCCAAGTAGGGTTCACACACACGGTTCATCCAGTCCATAATACCGGTGCATTTGTCAAACCAAATGGCATCACTTGGAACTCGTGAGTGGCCGTAACGTGTTCTGGAAGCGTTTTCGAATATCCTCCTCTAACTCGCTTGATGGTAGCGACTCAGATCGATCTCGAGTAGACGCTTGACCCTTGCGTAGTTGGTCAAACAGTCATCGATCCTAGGCAATGGATAGCGATTTTTTCACGTCTTGTTCAACTCTGTAATCAATACACATACGGAAAGATCCGCCTTTTTCTGACAAATAAGACCGGAGCTCCAAGGCTTAAGAACTCGGTCGAATAAATCCTTTTTCGGACAGCTTTAGTTGGTCGAGACAGCTTCTTGTAGTTCGGAAGGTGCCGCCTATAAGGTGCTCTCGTGCACGGGCGCCGCTCCCGGACTAGCTCGATGGAATTCTACTTGCCGACTTGGAGGAAGGCCGCAAGTCTTCGGAAATACCGAAAGTCTCTAGCCACGGGACGTTTTTAGTTGCTTCGTCCGCTTTTCTCCGCTACTTGTGCTAGAAAAATGTGGCATCCTTTTCCTATGTACTTCGCCGCTTTAACGCGACGATGATGTTCAATCGGGTCTTTACTACGACCCTAATGATTAGAGTTTCGCCATCGAATGTGAACGACTTTCTCGGCACGATGATTCTCGCTTGGATAGCCAATCCATGCAATGACAAAGATCGGCTACCAAGTTGGATATGCATAAGGTCTATATCGAACGGATGATTTGATAAGGATAGGTTGCAACTCGGGATAGTGTTAGTTCCTACTATTTTTCCATCGGCTAGCTCTACTTCATAAGTGGTATCTAAGGTAGTTGGGGTGACTTTTAACAAAGGTGCAAACTTAGAAGACACAAAGCTTTTGTCGGCCCCAGAATCAAATAACACTTTAGCTAAATGATGGTTGAGTGAAAACGCACTGCGAACGACATCCGGGTCTTCTTTGTCTCTCCATCTCCTAGCACATAAGCTCTTGCTCTAGCGTGGTTGTTGTTGTTATTATTGTTATTGTTCCCATACAGCTTTGGGCATCTACTCTTGACATGTCCATCTTCTCCACATCCAAAGCAAGTTATCCCAATGGGTTGAAGGTTACCTCCGTAGCAGGGCTTCGCAATCCCTTGTGGGTATGGCCCACCTTGTTACACTTTCCACACTTAATGGTGCAATGTCCCACATGATGCGTTGCATCGAAGTGCACAAAGGTGTGGTCAAAGATAGCCTCTTCCAAGTGGCGGGTAGCAAGATAAGCCCTTGCAACTCTTGTCTACGGTTTTGTTGATTGTGGTGATTGTTTCGGTTTTGGTGGTATGAGTTGGGATTGTTGTTGCGGTGTTGATTGTGATCGTTGCGGCCTTGGTTGTTGTTGTTACGGTTATTGTTGTGATGGAAAGAGTTGTTGTGATGGAAGTTGTTTGAAGTGTTGCCTCGGCGGTCATCAAATTTCCTCTTGTTGTCATTGTTGCCTTACACGGATCCATGTTTCAATACTTGATCCATGAGTTGATAGGAAATTGTGATCACTTCCTCCACGGTCTTGGGCTTTGATGCAGTAACATTGCCCTCAATGCTTCGGGTAATCCCCAATGAGATTTTCCAAAGAACTTGACATTATCAGGAACCATGGAAGGGCATAGAGCTTTCAATTCTTGGAAGCGCTTGAAGTAGGTCTTGAGATCATTGCCCTTAGTAGTCAGATGGTAGAATTCATCTTCAAGTTTCTTGATCTCGGTCCTTGACAGATATTGCTTCATCATCATTTGCTTTAGTTCAGTCCAAGTGGTTTTGTAGGCTTCCTCCATGCCAATAGGTTGGGCATGAGCCTTCCACCAAGACAATGCATCTTCCAAGAGAGTACCAGAGCAACTTCACCTTGCAATCTTCTGAGCAATCACTTAAGAAACACAGCCGATCTTTCAAACCAATGGATAAGGCCAAATGCGCCTTCAGCCTTTGAAGAAAGTAGGTTTGCAATTCATGAATCTTTGTATCCACATTTGCGATTCACCACGCTTCATTTCGTTGGCTTGATTTGGGGCTTCATTTGTTCGAGTGCCTCAGAAGTCTTGCAGAAAAGCAGCCACCATTTCATTTGTCACTAGCCTCCGAATTGCTCGGTCATCTCGGGAGTTTGAGTAGGAGTAGAGGTAGTTCTTGTTCTTGCCATTTTTCTAAAAACATACACTCAGATTTCAGAATCATTCAACATAATTGTGAATTATTATAAAAATGATTTCATAATAGTCAAAATCTTCACATTACATCAATAGAGTATAATCATCATAAGAAAGAATCACAACATGTAAGAACCACACAAGAGAATATATATAAATGATCACTTCGATTCATACAACCGATAAATAAGAAAGATCATCATACATGAGAGTATAAGGAAACAACAACCATAATGTCATAGGCCTATCATCCATACATAGTGATACGATAACCATACAATGTCACATAAATAGCTTGTTCGATAGTTTACAAAACATTCGAATACAAAGCCTTTATTAGTGCCACATGCGGCAGGCTAAAGTACTAGAAAACTAAATAGATGAATCACCAATCTAGAGGCTGTCGGGCGTGCCCCTCAATCGGCGCCTGAGGTCGGACTAGCTCGCCAGATCATCCACTCTCTATCTCGTGCCTCCAACCTCTCGCCTAGCAGTAGCACGAGTCTCCATGATCATCATCCTCTCGACCGTTGTCGCACGACTCCCTCCAACATTCCTCGCCCAACAGCCTAATCTATCTCGACTCCATCCTCCTCTCCAACACTGAATCGCTCCACTAGCTCTCGCCTGGGCACCAATCCTGTCAAGCACTCCCTCCATCGTGGTCCTCCCGTTAAGGAGCTCTCCAACCTCATCCTCAATGTTCTCGATACGAACTAACGGAACCTCATCAACAAATGCCACAACATCCCTGTTGATCCTCACTCGCAAAGACTCGGGCAGCCAACAATGGAATGGTATGATGAAGGGGTTCTACCGTGACAGGGAGAGTCTCAGCAGCAGCAAACCGATGCTCTCCAAGCTCCATAGTGCTAGGTGCACCCTCCTCCGACCTCCATCGACTAATGAGCGGCATCATGTAAGACCAACGTCTAGCATCGACCCTCCTACGGGCTCTCGGCTCAGAGGTACCAAACATGGCCTGGTAATATGGGTCCGAATGTGCGGGTGAGACGCTCTCTTCCCAAGAGATGTCACCGGATCAGTATGCATCACCGGGGGTGGCACGCACGAGGGGATGAAACCGCATGTGGTGGTCTGATAAATGAATGTGGTAGGTGGTAATGGTGAAACAGTAGGAGTGGTGGTGCAGTGTGTGATGGTGAAAAGCAGAGGATGATGGTATGTCGATGGTGGGATGAAAGTGATGGGTGCCCTCACCGCTTCCGAAGCGGTATGCATGAAGGTGCAGCACCATCCACCGGTAACGGAATGGCCGGGCTGGCGAGCTCGTAGGGTTTGAGAACCCTATCGCCTTCGCCCGCGAACAGGCAGTGGTGATGGGCAAGAAACGAAGACACGGAATCGGATGAAGTGTGCGAGACATAACGTCCGGAGTGATGAGCAGCCACTGCCGTGACCAGTGTAACGGTCATAAGTGGGGGGACCAAAGACAAAGGTAAACTGGTATGGCAAAGCAGGTGGACAACGACTTCACCCTCCTCGAAGGGCTCAGTCTCGAAGACAGGTGTAGTGAGAGCCCGTACCAGGGGTAGAGGCAGAGGACATAGTATCCTCCATCTCAGATCGGAGGTCAAGTCGATAGATGAGTAGCGGTCACATGATACTGTAGCAATCCAAAAGAAAATGTGCATTTGTAAGTATAAGTAATGTCATGCAATAAATAAGATTTAGTTAGTCGCATAATCGCCACGCAAATCTAAATGCCTAACTAAATGAAAGCTAGCATGCAAAGTTTTACTAGTCATGTATTATCCGCCAAGCGAATCTCATACATGCAATCGGTAAGTGGCGCGGAGGACGTGGAGTGGTGGTGTAAAACGGTCCATTTGAAAACATGGTTATAGTCCAATTTGTTTTGAAAATACAAGTTGGTTCTCTATAACCTGCTCGATACCAATCTGTAACACCCTCAAAATCACAATGTGACAGCGGAAGACTATTTGGGGTATTACGTAGAGGATCATAGTCATAAGTTACAGGAAACGACTCTAAAGAGACGTTTTAAATAAAAGTTGTTACCATTTCATAAATCTCAGTATTTTGGGAAACACAAAAGGGGATACCACATGTTTGAAATTACATAAAAGATAGTTTTAAACGTTTACGAAATGATAACTTTAATTGAAAACTACACCACTTCAAAGCGTCCCTTGACGTCCACTCCACGCCTTCATGATTTTCTAATTAGTACCTGAGATGAACATGCTTAAAAAGATCAACAAAATGTTGAGTGATATTTATATGTTTAAATAATTAGTTGAACACAAGTAAAAGATGATAATTGCTTCGAATACAATCACCATGGAAAACATAGATTATTATTATGCGCTAAGCTCATGACACCAAACTAACTGCATACACCTAATTACTGGTGTAAGTAATAATATTGCCCTCAGAGATGGAATTGCCAATTCCATAGTTAACCAAATATAGTGCGCCCCGGTTATTTCCGATAACCAGTCGTGGTCGTTAATTCCCATAGTACTATCCACAATATTCGCTCACCGCAAGTGATTAATGGTTCATGATGTAAGAGACTTATGGCAGGCAACTTAGGCTATAATAATAATGATCGCAAGATACAGTTTAAGAAAAGACTTGTGTTCTAGTTTATAGCATGCATATCCCTCGCGGGGTTTAAAAGAAATAAGTAAAGGCGAGGCTATGAACTCACCTTAGTAAAGCAGTATCCGAGTAGTAAAGAAATCAAGTAAGTGGTGCACCGAGTACCGTCACGCGACCTATAATTTATGTACCAATACTTTAATTAATACCTTTGTATTTTGACTCGACAATATTTATATACTCCAAAAGTTTAAGTTTTTTATGTGCATCGTTTATTATCGAACACGATTAATTTTGGCTCATGGAAGTACTTAGACACACGAAAGTATTAAAACGAATGAGTCGTGGGTTTGTCGTAACCGGAAGATGATGTACGAAAAATATCGTAAATAAATAGTAACGTATTTAAATTATAAATACGTCTTTTAAAATATGAGTATATATATATAAGAAGGAAACAATTCTTATTATAACGGTTAAGAAGAATACATTTCGTTTATAAGTCTTTAATCGAAAAATGGGTATAATCCGTTTATTATCACAAAGAACTAGTAGTTTGGTTACGAAAAGACTTGCGTAATATATTGTTTCGTTTTTATTTTTGCGATAGAATTGAAGTTAACTTATAAGGTTGATGTTGAAAATGTAATTACAAGTCGTTCGCAAACCATTTACAAAGCGTATAGAAGCCGTCATTTTAAGAGGATAGTGATTATGTTATTGTAAATAAAAACATGTTTTATCACTTTAAAATGCTTGCTATCATTTACAATTTATATGGTTTTTGCCTTTTAAAGTTTTTATGCAAGTTTACAAGATTGGAACCTGCGAGGGTTCGAAGTAGCATGGGCAATGGCAGCGAGGAGGGGGAAAAATAGCGTGGCTTGGGCTTGACGTGGGCTGGATGAGCAGCCATGGGTTTCGGCCTGGAAGTTAAAGACCAAACAGGGCCCAAGTTGTTGGGCATGATTGAGGCCCAGCTGCCAACCAAACGTACCAAACGCAAGGAACAGCTTTACATCTGAGGCAATTTGACAAATAAAAGGCACTTTAGAAAAAGGAAAGGCATTCTTAGTGCAGGAGGTAGGGACAAGTTTTCTCACTTATACACTTCTTTTGACTCATGAAGGAAAAGAACATTTATTAAACGCATCAAACGAAGCAAACAAAAAGAACATAAGCGAATTTCAGTATTCTGCATTCAAAATTAAGAATGTGGTATTTCGAATTTTTCACTCAAGGGATAAGGAGCATGTGTCGTTGTTGAACCAGGAGAAAACTGCGCACCCTAATTGCTGTACCAAACGCACCTAATAGGGGCTGAAAAGTCGGGTTTAAAACACCACCTTAACTGGGTTCGTCACAACTAATAAAACACAAATAAGTCGCGGAGATAAGCAAGATGGTACGTCGAGTACATCAACAAATAAACGAGGGGAAAGCTAGTCGATTAAGGCTTCTAGTGAGTTAAAGAATTTAGTCGAAAAGGATAGCCAATCCAAGCATGATGTTTTCTTTTAGGTTCTTTCCACACAACAATTATAGCGACGACACGGGCACATTAAACTCTTGACGTAAGCTAATTACCACATAAGTATTTGACAAGTCTTATGTTTTGCTTTCTATTTCCTGTCCTTGTATGCATTGTAGTAACAAAAGAACTAAAAACCCATTTAACTTTAAAAACATATTAGTTTGAAGTCTTGTTTTAACCATTTCATTAGACCCACATCCAAAAGGATGTCTCGACAAAGATGGGTTTTGACTCTACTCAAACTCAAGCATAACTCAATTCAAGTATACAATAAATCCAAATCGATAAGCCATAAGAATTTAACTAAACACTTCCATTTTTCGAGCCCATGTAAACAACATATTCGGATAGCCTCACTATCAAACTTCACGGAAAACTTATTATGGGTCGATTTATAAACAACTTCACTTAATAAGATTTGACCACAAAATCTCAACAATATTTACAACAATACTATTTCAAAAAGATAAGAAATCAATGAAACCTTACAACATTTTGGAGAGTATATCGGTAAGCAACAAAGAGTAGAAGCAATCCCACCAATCGAATCCACAAGAAACCACAAGCACTTTGAATCTCTCTCTAGCTTTTGATTTCTAAGTTGTGAGTTGTGACATCCACTTGTGAATCGATGGGGGTTTTTAAAGGATCAAAGTGAGTAGGTTGGACTTAGTACTCTCGAAGTGGGGTTGAGGTAAGAGTCCTTTGGGTAATAGCATCGGTATTCACGTGGTCTTCCTCTTGTTCTTCGCGTGGTCCAAAGGGGACAAGGTTTGTCGATTGGTTTTTCCACATACAGGGGAGCGCGCTTTTTTGTTTGTCAACTGGTGGTGCAGTTATCTCCATTCGAATAAGGTGTGGGTTTTGGAGATGAAGAGTTTTGGGTGTACTTCTTATCTTGAAGAAGAAGGGGAGGTGAGAGAGGGAGCGACTAAAAAGGGTGAAGGAGTGCAGGTGGTTTCAGAAATATATAAAAACAAGGAGGGTGGGGCGTTGGGTATATCAGGCCAGGGATAAGGGCGAGTTTGTCTTTATTTTACTTTTGTAAGTGTAAATTAGTTGTAAAGTAAAGAGTAGAAGTATTTATTTGTTAGGTATTAGATGTATTTTGTACTCCGTTGATAACTTGTAAACGCATAACGCTCAACGTGAAAAACATATTATTTATTTTTCCGGACACGTCATAAATAAACTGACATGATGATGACACTTTTAGATTTTTATTAGTTCGCTTTTATTTCCTCGCGTTTTCTTTTATTTTAGTTTGGTACGCGTGCGGACTCATAAGACAAGAAAGTCTTTCTTGTGAGACTGATTTAGAAATCAGTGAAGATCAGGCATGGTTAAATAAGACTACTCGGATATGCATAATTTTTAAGCAAGAAAAGATGAAATATACATGCTAAAATGCTCAATTTAGATCAAATAAATTTGATAAACAGTCTAGTTCATAAATATGAAGATTTAAAATAGCGAAATTTTCCAGGTGACTACATATCTTCTTTAAGTTCTGACTGCAACAGCCTCATGTTTTCTTTTAAGTTATGATCTTAAAATGTAACCATAGTTCTGACTCCGCAATGGAAGAGGCTATTATCTCAGTTTTGATTCGCCTTTTTACAGGAAGAGTTTGTCAGAATTCCTCGCCTACTTAACCGATTTTCCCCAAAACAAAATGTTCGGAGAGTTAAGAAGGTCTCTAAGGGTTCTATATAATGCTTCGAAGCGTTTGCGGTCATTCATTGGGGTTTCGCCCCAAATTATCAGCTCGGTCTTTGCTAATAAGTCTCCCATCTATGTATTATTTTAATCTTACATAACGACTTGTCTGCCAGTTCAAGTGTAAGCTTGAATCGAGAATGTGCGGTTCGACCTGACGACAATAGCAACGAAGCAATACCCGAAAATGCCATCGCCAAAACAGTTTTACCTTCCGAACGCAGGGCACTGACTATTGTTTTCCAAATAAATGTCTTCCCAGTGCCTCTGTGACCATATACAAATATCAGCTCCTGTCGATCAGACACAAAAAAAAATTATAATGAGATCATATATCTACTTCTTATTGATCAATTTCGTTACGTAAAACGATATTTTCTTTCAATAATAGTTCTCGATCATAGCACTTTTCCTCCATTAATAGTCTGTTGTTTAAGTCGTCAAGCAAATATAGCCGAGGTGAGGTTAAATAAAAAATATGTACCCTAATTAGAGCAGCCATTTAATATTACTTCCAGTTCATATAATACTTAACCTTCTAAATCCGGATGATTGATGTGGAGGCTTTGAAGACCAAGTGACTTAGATATTCTTAGAGGGACATTTAATATGAGTTCCAATTTGTATAATACTTTACCATTTTACTAATAATGATCCATCTTGAATAAACTTGAAACACATAAACACTAGGATGTCATAAAAATAGTAAAAGTAACACAAAGCAAGACACAAACTACACATACTTTCACATTATAAAAGAATCAAACCAAAAAAGCACACGAACACATGAGATACAACCAAATACATACCTGTAACTAGCAACAAACTAAGGACTTAATCTACACGGTAGGCTAAGGTATAAGTGTGTAATGAAATGTAAACATATAATGTGGAGTAACAAATAAAAGGAAAGGCTCAATAGGGTTTCTAGGGTATCTTACTCTAATAATGAGAGCAACAAAGGATTTTATACAAGGGTTAACTAACAAGTGTAGTTAGTTAATAATCACAAACAAATGTAAAAGACATGAGCTATTTGGGTGAATCCTTATAATTTTACTTATAAATTGGTCGACGGCGATTACACCAGTTTTTCGTAATGCAATGCTCATTTTTATGGCCTCGAATAGATATGCCAAGCCAAGTTCTAAAGTCTACTATAAGCCACCGACACACCAATATTTTTTTGAAATTTATGTATAATGAGGGAAACTGAAAGGCTAAAATCCTCACAATGATAAGGGTAATACGTGCGGGTTATGCGACTAGTAATCTACAAGAAATATGTCAAAAAAATATAAATTTAAACATATTTAGGCATTTTTTTATAAAATAAAGGATAAGTTAAACTCCAACTCTTTTCACATCCCCCCACTTGAGATGTACAATGCCCACATTGTACAAATATTAACTAAAATATTGGAGGAATAGAATTAGAAATGAAATACTCCCATGATATTTGCTCGGTATGATCCTTCATGATTCGAATGCGAGCAATTGTGTAACAAGGATTTCATAAATATTACGCCCATCAATGCAGAAAACCTGTAGAAATATACACCACAAAAGAACAAACAAAACTACTCTCATAGTGTGATCAGATTAGAAGATATATCCATGTCAGAAGGTGGATACCCCATATCCATAGAATGTTTAATACGCCATAACCACAACCTAAGGTATAATATACAAACCTAAATGATGAGTACATGATGAATTGATGATACTCCATATCCATGGAACAAGGATACGCCACATTGACTGCCTATATGAACTACTAAATACGAGTCAGGGTCCGAATATGCAGTATCCTCAAAATAGGGAATATGTTGTATCCGCAGCCTAACAATGTTTTATTAAGTACTAGATACAAAAAGAGATAAATAAAAGTCTTGCCCGGGAATGGAATATGCCGTATCCAAGAATTCAGATACGTCATATCGACTACCTGGACCACAAGTACATAAAGGAAATTAAATGGAAATAAGACTTTGGGTTGTCTCCCGAAACACTTTTGTTTATTTCTGAGTCTCTCTTCCCCTTTCGTCATTCTTGTAACGAATGTCCCTTCAGCCTTCATTTGCATTAACACAACGATTATCTTTGCAACATTCTCATTCGTTCTTAGTATCTCATCATTCTCTAATGCTTTCTGATGAGTGCTTATTCACTCATCGTTTTTACCCATTTAAGACCGCACCAAAAACACCCAAATATGCTCAAAATATGTTACAAATGTCCTCAGAGTGTGTTTTATGTCTTGCAGGTACAAAAGGATTGAAAACAGAGCAAAAACGAACAAAATCAAGCTAAAAACATAAAAGTGCTGAAACAGACGGAGCCGAGAAGTGATTGTCTACGTTCTTTGGTCGAATTAAGACCCGGGACACGTTTTTGGAGTGAGTTTGGGAAAACAATCTCAAAACGAAACCCTGAACCCAAATTACCAAATTACCCTTTACCCGAAACCAAATCCCCATTTTACCCTTTAAAAAAGTTTTTTTTTATTTAAAAGCATTCTTTTTCTTAAAAACCATTTTTAGTAAAATAAATTTTTAGTTTACAAAAAATAATAATAATAATAAAATAAAAAAAATTATATCTTTTTTTTCACCCCTTTAATCCTTTTTAAACCCTTTCACAAAGCTTTCAACCCTTCCACTCTTTTTGTACCTCACTTTTACACCATGGACCCCTCACCTCACCATTTGAACCACCCCTTTTGAACCCCTAAAGAAAACGTTTTTCTCTTTATCCCCTTTCCCTCTGTTTTTCTTTCCCTCTCTTTCTCTTTCCTTCCTTCTCTTTAACTACCGTGAAGAAAACAGTCCATATTGTTCACACATACCTTCTCCTCAAGAATTAACTCGCATTTTATGCACTCCTCAATCCAATCACAAAAATCCAAACATAATCCTTACATGTGATATCCGAGATGATCTCAAACCCTCCGCATTCATTCTACGTGAAAACGTTTGGAGTCTTAGAGGAAACCGTGAGATACTTCCTGCCTGTTGTGCCCACATGCTGTACTATCTCCTAACTCAACAACCATACAATCTCACCTACTTCTTCTCAAGACGAATTGTAAATGTCCAAGGTAGCAAGAACAAACTTATTCCATACGGAATGTTCTTAACACGCCTTTATCATCATATCATGTACTTCATCCTCAATTTCAAAGTCCTTTATACATACTTGTGAACAAAATGATGGAACCTTTGAACACATCTCACCTCACGTCATTCTTCATTCTGATTTCTCAAATACTCATCACCCATTCGACGATCCATCAAATGAAAACGCAAGAGAAACCTAGTCTTTTCTCCAAATAGAATCAATCCTTAGGACTCATATTTTACCTTGTAACATGATCATTCCTATGAAATAAAACGTTTATTGATCATTTGATATCTTGCTTATATATGTGTTCTTTGGAAATCATTAGTTGTTGTAATTAGATAGTACACATTCGCTGTTGAAGTATTATGTCTCAGATGACTGGATCCCTGACTCTCAAGTAGCCGGATCCCTTGAGTAAGGGAACCGTGGGATCGGGGAAACAGAAGTAGATTTCCTTTTATCCTCACTTCAATTCATTCTTCCAGACCTTATCATATTAGCTAAACATGATACTTTAGGATCACTTAAGTCTTCCTCAAGCTCAGTAGGTCTCACACTCACTCATAGCTAAACTTAGGATGACATTCAAGGTGCTTTTGATTTATCACTTCGCCAAAACTCGTCATATTTCTGCTCCAATGCTCACACATTATTACTCACATCTCAAAACACCTAGTTTGATATTTCTCTCAATTTAAGCAAATTGATTTTAGTCACCTTTACCTCAAAATAAGCCAAAAACTAGTTTTTAATTTCTTATGATTTTTAAGGAATTTTCAAAACTTCTTACCATCTGATCTCTAGGATCATTTGACTCCACTTGACACTCTCAAAACTCTTAGTGTTATCCTTGATCACCAATTGTTGCTCATAAAACCCCATTTCTTTTCATAAAAGACAATCATTAGCAACCCTCACTCATTTCACTTGATAATTTAAGTCTCATATCATTTACAATGTGTTCTTCAGTTTCATAAAAGGAGAGAAAGAGGTGGGAAATGAAAGAAACAGAAAAAATATTATGTTCTTGAGATTTATTAAAGAAAGAAAGGGACAGGAAATGGGGTATCACGTGGGTGATTTTGCTCCAAAATGTTCTATCCCAATATTGGGATGGTTGTGAAGGGAAGGTGCACAAAAGACATAACTACCCCTTAAACCATATCTCTGATCCATAGTCCTTTCATGTCCCACCAATCATTCATCACCATTTCTCTATCCGTGTTTAATTATTTTTCTATGCAATTCTTTCATTGTCATCATCTTCAGTTAATATATATTTTCAAATACCTAAATAATATCAACAATTCACGGTCAGATTCAAAGATATATTGAATAACTATTATGTAAAATTCATGGTGGATTAACGATGTTACATGGTTGTAGATCCGGTGTCCCCACTGTGTTGGTGGTTGGTAAATGATAGATTTAAAGGGCATAATTGTAAACTTTTTATTCTTTGTTTCTATTTTTTCATTTCCTTTCCTTCCATCTATAGAACACCAATTTTTTTGAAGTTTCTATACCCTCCTGTACTCTCCTTTCCTTCACTGCACTTTTCTTTCCATTTCTTTTGTAAATTTTTTGGAGAACACAGAGTTAAGACACCTGAGAAGATTGAAAACACTCAAGATGTGTAGGTATTAGACCTTACAAGACATCATTTTCTTTTTCCTTGACTGCTGATAGCCGGATCCTTAGGTTTAGCCTATACGGATCCCTCATTTGAGGGATCCATGGGAACGGGCTTTTTTTTTTAGTGTTTTCAGCAGTCAAGGAAAGCTTGAAAGCTTGAAATGATTGTTGATAGACGGATCTACAATTTAAAACATTCCTTGACTGCTGAAATGATCCTTGACTGCAAATCTGTAGTTGACTCTTGTGCATACAAATCATTACAATTTAAAGGATCTTAGTGGCTTAAGTCTTAAATTCACTTGTCAATTCCTTCCCTTTATAAACCTCTTGGTTAGTACTCTCAAGTCACCATTCACAATCTCATTCTCAGCATTCTAAAGCCTCTATTTCACTACCCATTTATCATTTAATCATGAGAAAAGCTCCTAGTGCTAACTCACCAAAGGACCTCCCAAGAAATTCGCTCGGGTTGTTCACGAAATCTCTCCAACCGAATTATCACCCGTTAAAACCACAAACGCTAGAATTCCCTCTCAACCAACTCAACCAATCAAACCAATCCCCAAAAGGATTGTTCCCACAAAACTACATTTGCCAAACACTACTATACCTCCTAAACCAAACACCCCTATTTCCACTAAACCATCACCATTAGTGCCTAGAGCCATATCCTTCACCACTCTACTCTCATCTCCACACCTCTACAACTTATAAGACTTGCCTTCTAGGCCATCTCATCCTCCACCATTGCCAACATTCTCCTCAATTGAGAGAATAGCGCAACAACAAAACTATGGTGTTGAAACAACACTAGCACCGGTATCTTTTTCTCCGTCACCCTCAAATAGTTCATTTTGGATTATGAGGAATCAACAACCGGATCACATGGAAGTAGACACCTTTCTACCACCACAAGCATCCTTAGTAGAGCCACCTCCAACTTCATCAAACATACCTTCACAAAACTCTTCTTCTTTCATGGAACCTCCACCCAACCTTCCATCTCAAACCACTCCACTCCTACCATCACCATTACCTAGCCATGACAAAGATTGTTATCATTGTCAACATGTTGAAAGTTTAATACATGAAGTACGTGACGAGCTATGTTTCATGTTTTATCACCTCCTTGAACGTTTCGATGAGGTCAACAAACCTAAACATCCTTGAGCTTAGGAATTCAAGTGGTGTTCTAGTCTTAAGTTTAAACTTAGATATGTTAGGAATCATAATTCATGATCGGATCATTCTCTTAGTTTTAGAGTTATGTATATCATTTCTCTCGTTTTATTGAATGATATTACATGATGTATGCTATATGGTTATAAAAATGCGTTTGGTACCTAAATACATAACTCATTTTGATGTTAACATCACATTTTAAATCCACATGAGCCATGAGAAAGGTACACGGATCCTGACTTTGTTTAGACGGATCCCTCCCAGGAGAGGATCGTGATCTCGTGCAACAGAAGCACTTTTTATTACTAATTTGAATCTCATTTGCAGGAAATTATGCATCATATACTTGTTATCTATCATTTGTTTTGTAGATTTTTAAAATACACATGAAGACTTTGGCACCCTCAACAAGGGGAGCTTTTAGTCAAAGCAAAACAATTGCAAAAACGCTTGCAATACTTTCACTTAGGATTTCGTAATTACTTGACGCCCTCACAAAGGGGATCACTCATCAAAGGGGAGCATGTTCATCAAAAGACGAAACCATTTGCAAACATAATTGCAAAACACTCGCTTAGTCTTCCTAATTACTTGACGCCCTTAACAAAGGGAAGCACTTCATGGGAGCTAAGACGAATTCTCTTCTCTTACTCTCTATTTTTCATATTATTACTTCTCACATTTTTTTCTCAAAATAATGTGTTAGTTTCTTTTCGACACTCTTTTTGTTTCGACAAAAAGGGGGAGAAGAGAGTAAAAACTCCAATTCAAACTTTTAAGAATTTTAGTTTTTCCTTAAAATAATCTTATGTTTTGTCATCAACAAAAAGGGGGAGATTGTTAATACAAATAAGCCGTAAAAACGTTTATTTATATTTTACGATCTTCTAATGTTTTGTCAATAACAAACGTAAAATCATTTTAATGAAACAAATAAAATACGTAAATAGTTTGAGCCAATATTTTACTAACAAACTTATATTTTCATATAAAACACTAAACAAGTAATAGTGTTTACATTTAATAGAAATACATATGTATAACAACTTGTGTTTACATAATATGGAAATGTACATACTTATATTGTAATGGGTAAAAATCTAAGTACTTGACCCATTGACTAGATACATTGAATGTAGTTGGGTAAAACCCAAAGTCCATAACCCATACCCATGGAGCTTGATCCATAACCCATGACCTATTGCATGATATCATGCATGAAGTCATGTTGGGTATTATCCATGGTCCATGACCCATGACCCATGATCCAATGTCTAGATACATTGCATCTTGTGTAACCCATGGTTCATAACCCATAACCCATAACCCGCTTTGCAACCTAAAATCCGGACTTAAGCTGACCCAGCTGCCGGATCCCTTGGATTGCACTAGCCGGATCCCTCTGGGGAGGGATCCATGGGAACCGGGGAACAGTAGAGAAATTTGCCTATAAATAGTTAGCCATTTCTCTCTTGCAACTCATCCCTTTTACGCATATTCTCTCTTAGTATTGTAAACTCTCTAACCTCATATCCAAAGGATCTTTCTATGTAGTTTTGTGTTTGTGTGATTCTCTAGGCTCCTCTTAGAGGCGACATCACCACCTTTTGAAGTCGAGCAAGCTCAAGTCCATGAGTTGCCAAGCTTCGTCATCATCAAGACTACTGAAGTGATCTTGTTGATAGTTTTTTCCTCCTTCCTAGATGTGTTGTGATGAAGGCATTAGTGAAAGATGCCAAAAGTCCGTGTCGAAGACATTAGTGAAAGGTGCCAAAGGTCCGTGTCAAAAGCATTAGTGAAAGGTGCCGAAGGATCGTGTCAAGAGCATTTGTGAAAGGTGCCAAGGGAGTACATTCAATATGGTGCATCGATGTACAAGATAGATAGGTTGGGTTAAAGGATATTGATATCCTTTATGTTGTAATAAGAAGGAGGCTCCTTTGGGGTTGTTGTGTATGGTGTAGTGTTGGGTAGTAGTTCCTCCTTTGAATGGAATCCTCGATTCAAATTGTACGATAAAGTGTAGGCGACGTTGTGATAGGTTTGGTTCTACCTCTTGGAAGAACCCTGTCTAGCCTTTCAGACCGGAAAGTAGGACATGTGTGAAGGATTCTCCGCCACATTAAGGAGCTTGTGTTGTGTAGTGCTTTAACTCTCGAGTGAACTCGAGTGAAAGAGGGGCAAAGAACGTCTTGTAGCCAACCACTATAAATACCGTGTGGTTTTGTGTTCCTTACTCTTTATCTTTTGCATTACTTATTTATATGTTTTTCTATCAACATCCAACATACACTAAATATATTGAAATAAGTCGATCTAAATAGTTTAAAACGAAGTTTTAATCAGTAAAACTATTCAACCCCCCTTCTAGTTTTCCACAGTTTCTTAAACAATCATGCGATGAACACATGTGACCTCTTTAGTTAAACATGTTATAACATGTCATAAATGGATCATGCACGTTATATATGCAACTTAAGAAGGTTGAGAATCTATCATAATCAATAAATGGGTCGTGTTTTGAACGAGATGATGTTGACCTACTAACCCGTCAACACTAATAGCCCAACATGAAACCGGATAATTTTCCACCCCTCGTCATAGGTTCTTTAAATCTATCTTACCACAACAACCAAGTTCGGTCACGTTTGTGTCATTTCCTTCATCGCAAAACCTTGAAACCAAACACCTACATTATTTATCTTTTGGTTAAGGGAGCCCATGACATAAACTCCAGCCTTTCATTTTGGAAATGACAATGCCTTTCTATTCATAATTGAAGTGAACTCAACCATTTTTTTCATGAAGTATGGTCCTACAGATAGCTTTGAAGATTTGTGGACATGTATCATGCATCGCCTCCGAAGTCAAAAAGATAAAGGAGCTAAAATATATTGAATGGTCCATCAAGTTTACATGAGAAGTAATCTAAGAGTCCATAACTCAAAGTCGACAAATTTATCCAAAAACCTAAAATATCAACCTCGCCATTGTATTGAGGGCCATTTGTGAACCGATTTGCACCCTTTTTTAACCTCTAGGTAGAGTGTTGGTTTATAAGCTAAAAAACACCTTCCCTCGTAAAAACATTACATACTAAATAAAATAAAGTAATTAACCACCAATATCTTGAAATTTTTTATAATGACTAACATTGCAAACCATCTTTGATATGTTTAATTTTCAAATTTAAAAAAGACGAACAATACAATGTTAGTGTAGAAGCTTTTTTTAAATACAGAAGATTTTATGTGCTATCACTTTAAAGCATAAAAGAAAAAGAAAGAAAAATATGTTCACATGTTTTTTATATGAATGTCAAAAAATTGGTACCTTTTCAACAGAAGTTTGCTTTAACTACCGAAAGTTTTCATAATATACATATACGCTTTTTTCACTCTCCATTTTTTTTTTTTCTTTTTTAATAAGAAATAACATATTAATTATAAGTCTTTTGGTAAGAGAATGAACAAATATATAATTTTGTCACATAACAATAAGTTTGGTCTAGACAAATGGATTTACCGAAATAAAGAAAATAATGGACTAATCGAGCTTTCTGGAGTATAAATCATATGACGATCCATGGATGTGCATGAACTCGAATAAGACGATATTATGTTCAATGTAGAAGATTCAAGAGAATAGTTCTAATTATGTCTGCTTCAACCATTTATTGGAGATTATACGCATTTCTTAGTTTTCAAAGATTCACTTCACACTATATAAACTATTCGTTCTTAGCACGTTTGCCAATTGGGGTCGTTACAAAACCATGCATGCTTAATTTGACAAAATACCGAACACCAAATGCACCAAAATACCAAATCATGGTTACCTGCCAAACAAATTGTACGACGAGTTGTTAAAGGTCCGGCCTCTTACTTTGTGTCAAACCCACGTATTCCTTAGCCTCTTGTGTGCTGTGGAATTCAACATTAGTCATACGTGTTTGCCTTATTACGGATACCTTTTGTACCGCATGATTTTTTTTTAAGGAGCTGGTAATTAAATTACAAGATGTATGAAAGAACATTGCAAGAATTGTTGCGACACTCTATCCAATTTAGTAAAACTCTTAATAGGCATTCACAAAGTTCTGCAATTATATGTCATGTCCTAATGTATAACCAGTTTAATAACCTTGTAGTGTATTGCTCTTGGTTGTAGACTCATGAGTTCGTGTTTTTGATAACACACAAGAAACATAAACTTTGTGAAGTCAATCTGCATAAAAGTGTAATCACTTCCCTGATGTTGTCTCAGGCACGTGAAAATACGACAATACCAATGCTGGGTGAAGGAGTTGAAAGTGCTATATGGCCGAGTATGGTTAATGTCATGGCCGAGTATGGTTAATGTCATGTATGAGTTGTGCAATACACGTCTTGTTCTAATATTTATTTTTTTGGAAGGATGTCACTGAAATTGTAATTACCTTACCTAAAACCAAAGGAGAGTCTTAAACTAATTATTTTGGTGTAAATTCAATGATATCAACTAAAAAACATATGATTTTCAAGATTGAGATCTTACCTAGAATCATTTCAGTTTTCGCATATTGAGATAGTAATCGGAGAGTTAGAATCCTATTATAGTACAATATCATTTTCTTAATAGATGTTGTAATACTATACAAAACTGAAAGTTAATATATATCAAACACAAAATTATATGTTTCATGAAAATGTTTGCCTAAATTATAATTATCGAATGTTTAAAAGAATTAACCTCTTGCTTTTTAAACTCTCTAAAACTTAATCCATAAAATTGTAGTTTTTTAGCTTATGGTTCGATCAAAGTAAGATTAGATCGAAACGAGATTTTACGAATATATGATCAAGATCGAGATCTTGTTGGGGCCCTACACTTGCAAACATCCTATGTTAGGATTAAATCATTTTTACTTCGTAGAATTGTAAAATCATATGATCATAAGCTAAATATCAGGATCTTAACAATAACCGAAAAAATGTTTAGCTTTTCTAATATATGTTTGGTGCTATTTTGAAACATTGATCACCTCATAGATATCAAATCGAATTATCTTGAATGGATTGTGTGGACGTAATACTTTGAGTTAGTTATGAATGATAGCTTAATACTTGTGAACTTAATTCCAAAGTCAAATTATGCTCTTTTGATAGAATTATGTGGCATAGAATGGTTCGATCAATTCCATTCTAGATTGAGTTACTACGGTTCTATAATATACAATGACTTGTATATATATCATGTGCACCCCCAATACATTTAAAATCCATTCCAAACACTTTATTCTTCTATAAAACCACACATTCTTTTAGCAACATTCACTCAACTGCCAAATAATCATCGCTAACCATGTCGAGAGCCACAACTCTCTTCATTATACTATCCCTCCTTCTTCTCTCCTCCACACTCTCCTCTTCCGCCCGACCGGAACCCATCACCACTGCTGCCACAAAAACGCCAACTGAGGTAAGCTATTTTTCATGGAATCTATATTAAGTTATGCATTGCTAGCTTGATCATGCCACTTATGCTAGATTTCAATATTTAAAATTTTGTTTTGTGTTGTTTGCAGGGTGTTGAGGTTGAAGAAGGATGTGATGGAATTGGTGAACAAGAGTGTTTAATGAGAAGGACCCTTGTTGCTCACCTTGATTATATTTACACTCAGAAGAAGAACCCATGAGAAAATAATTATATTAAAAGTTTGAAACTTCATTTTTATTACTTGTATTTGTGTAGCTATGTACGTATATATGTTTCTACTTATATATTTTTAAGGGCTTTAAAGTTTTTTTCACGTCATTTTATAAGCCTTATTTATATTAACTAGCTCTTGCTTTGAAAAAAGCTTGACATGCTTAAACGACGTTATGGCAATAAATAGACTATTGTAGCTATATATGAACAACATTCTATGAAACTTATGTACGTTATCGTAAAATATGTACCTTTGAGAATTTTAACAAGATCGCTAAATTTCAAGTTGAAGTATTAGCTAACATATGATTATAGTAATCTTCGTAGAATATTGTGCTCACAAATTTAATTACTTAAAAAAGTCAAATATGCATTTTGCCTACCATGTTGGAATGACAGGTGTAGGATTATATATGTTACCATCATACAATGTATGCTACTAACAAAATAAGGAACATTTTGCTCATGATAGAGAAATGTGCGTTGAATAAAATTGAAGATTTAAGAATCGACCAAGTAGTTGGTAGTTGGACGAGTTACTCGTATGTTGTGTTAATCATATAGAGCAATAGTTGGCAACCTCACTTGTCATTTCAAATAATTTCTCTTTCATTTTGTAATTGGCTTGTATGAAAAAATGAACAAGCCACATCATTACATGAAAAAAAATTTGTAAACTTTTTGTAAGTATAGCATTTCTCAATCATATATATGCTTGTAACTCTCAGCAAACTTTCAATATTCATCATAGACAACACACATGTTGTGATGGATTCAGGGACCACTTTGAAATGTATTTCCTGACTTGTATTACAACGGGGCCAAATAGTACCCTGGCTTACAAGAGTTTATTTTGGTAAACAAAGTTACAGCCTGTAGGTGGTGCGGCCAATTAAATTGTTGTGTGTTCAAGTCCAGTAAGGAAGGTTCAATTGTGTCATATATAGCTTAGAAAACAGTGGGTAGCTTGAGCTTCATAGGCAAAATTCGACGTAGCTGTTAACTAAGTTAAGGTCGGACTGCAATAAATAATTCAGCAAGACTTCTCAATGCAAATTTGATCTTCTTTCTAGAAATTATATATGACAAGTATTTACAGTGAAACAACATTGGTTTGAAAGCTCAATCTATATGTCAAAACTAAAATTGATAAAACAAGTTTGACTCGAATTCACTAACATATTTACACTAATTCTCTATCTTATGTGTGCGATTCAATGACTTTTAAGGATTAGCTACTCGAAGTGCATTATAGCGTAGTTGTAACAATCGAAATAAAACAAACTTTATTTTGAATCATGTACTCTGCTTTCTTTACGATTGGATAGTGCTATGATTTAGAACTGTCTATATCTTAAGTTCTTACAATTTTGATATTTGATATCCTTCTTTCTAATTATATCTGACATAATGTTGTTGTAATCTTGAACCATTATTTGTGCAGCTGATATTGTCCGAACTCCAAAGTAGATGTGGATTGAAGTTAGTAACTACGGATAAGGTTTTATCAACGCATTTAGAGAACCCAGGCAACCTGCATGCAGAGATGCATCAATCCACCGTAAAAACACATAAAGACACACGCACACCCGTACCTACATAAAACTCAGACCTCGTCTATTTCAATAGGAAATAAATAAATAAATAACGCTTTACCTTAGTAATTCTTTAAAACAAACGCTTTTGATACCTCATATCCGGGCTTATATATATATATATTTATATATATATATATATATATATATATATATATATATATATATATATAAAGTTAAAATAAAAAGATAAATATTCTAAAAAGAATAAAAAGATTTATCTTTTAAAAATTTCAAAATTCCAAAAAAAAAATTCCACAAGATCGGTATGTTATTATAAACTTTGTGAAAATACTTTTTATAATTTTGAGTTTGATTTTTTAACGCAAAACAACTTTGGATGCGCAAAAAAATTTGATGCACAAAATTTTCAACTTGTTTTAGATATATGCAACGTTATTTCTGATTAAAAGTCAAAAAGTTAATTTGCAGAAAAACCACTTTTAACAAGAAAAACGATTTAATGCGAAAACGATTTTTCATAATTTTTTTAGAAAAATATCAACTTTTAAAAAGTTTTTCACAACTTTTCACGCACCATCATACTGGATCATGAAATTTTTTAATTTTTCGAAAACTTTTTGAAAAAAACCTTTTTATCTTTTTTACAATATTTGCTCTTTATTTGATCTATATATATATATATATATATATATATATATATATATATATATATATATATATATAAATTAAGGAAACCTCGTACAAAAGATACAACATTTTTCATCTGTTGTTGTTAAATCTTTGTGTTGTTGCATTTTTGTAATATTTTATAAGTGGTTAATTAGTACTCCCTCCGTCCCATATTAACTGTTCACTTTGATTTTTCTAGGTACTTTTCAACTTTGACCTTAAATATTTTTAATTGTGTTATATAATACTTAATGCAAAATATATGAATAGATTGAGTTTTAAATGTATTTTTTATTGGTATAATTTTTATTAAATATTATATAAAACAAAAAAAAATATTTAAAGTCAAAGTTAATAAAGAAAGACTTAAAAAGTCAAAACAGGACAATTAATATGAGACGGAGGTAGTATTATGTTGTGATCTTGTGGATATCGAACTCTTTGAACACCACCAAACAAACAAAGAATACAAACAAAGCTTATGAAATATAAAGTGACACACGTGGTATTCATGATTAGGGTAGTCGTGGACTCGTGGCAGTTCACATGGTCAAACCATAAAGATTTTGAATTTAAGTGCACAAAAAAACAGAAAGTTCAGATCGCATTTAGATAAGATGGGTATATATAAGTGTCGAAACCCAAAGCCTTAACTTGATTCTCGAGATTACACCCCTAGAGGCCGGACTAACTACTATGGGCGAAGCCCATGTTCCGCTTGGAGCCTATATCTCAGAGCCTTCCTGGCTAAGCTTCGTCAATCTTCATATGCTCTTCTTAAGAGTAGGAACCCAAGAAGCTTATGTATACTCAGAGTCGTATCTCTATTATGTTGCGTTAGATTAAATTCAAAGCCTTTCAAAGCCTATATCAGTCTCCACAACTCAACATATGATACTTATATTTGATATTTTGATATAACATCTACAATTCGTTTATTGATTATTTCAACTAGTGAAATAATTGAAACTGGCTATGTACTACGTTTGATTAAATGATACAACTAAAGTTGGATATGCTTTGAATTGAAGCCTCCAAGCTAAGGAGAGATATACCCGGCGAGAAAATCAAGACTCTATTCACTCATGCGTCAACATCCAACTTGCAATGTTTGAATCTCCGATCCGATCCTAAATATGCTTTTAAATCGGAGTATGTACGTAATCTTTTCTTATTTTGAGTTCCTTGCGTGAATTTGACATAAAGTTTTCTGTTCAAGAATATGATTCAAGTTTTCTGTAAACATTGCTCTCATGAGGAACTAGATAAGAAAATTCCCCTTTTAGATATGATATTAAACTAATGATTTTTAGTATATCATGTAGGCCAAACTTGAAAGGTTTTATGGATATTTAAATATTAGTATGTCTGGATTCGAATTCGAGATTTCGGAATCTTAATAACATTGCGTATGAGAGTTGATGTTAATAATTAATATATAAAATGTTATTATTAATTATTAGTCACGAAATAAAACATAACGATAGTTAATATTTAACGGGGTTTTGACTAACGGTTAAGAAATGAAAACTACGGGACTAAGAATGAATTAGTGGACAAGAAGGATCTAGAATCCCTTTGGGGAGCATGGCTCGGTCAGGGCTTCAACCTAAGAGGTGAGATTCTTACCAAGTTTGAGAAACTATAAATACAAACCCTTGTATTCATTATTCTCCTAACCTTTGATCACCAATAGACCTAATTTCTTTTCTCCTCTCCTCTTTCTTGTGTGGCCGTCGTACACCCTCACCATAAGGGTTTCGATTTGCTTAACTCAAGATTAAGTATTTGGTTTTATTCGTGATTCAAGAACCTAGCTTTTCACATCAAATCGCTATTAGTACGTGTAACAAGAACGAAGAACAAAACACATTTGTGTTTGTGGAATCTTGGTGGTCGAACTTCTTGGTGGTCGAATTGCATAAAACCCAAGTTAGGGTTTCGGGTTTTGTTCTTGGTTCAAGCTTCGTTTGGTTTACTTGAATTGCTAAAAGGTACGCACTTTCTTGTTTGGTTAATTACTTACATGTATTATTCCTATATATTTACTTCCGCTGCATGCTTTGATGATGTTTACTTGCTTTTATAATTTGTTATGATTAGTATATTCCAACAAAACTTGTGTACATTACAAGAAACTAAGGTTCAAACCTAGTTGAATAAACATCTTGAGATGGTTATAGAAGAGTTCGGAAACGGCCACAGAAATACCGGATAATTCGCTAACATGAGTGGCAAAAATAGCTCGACTTTTTTTCCCGTCCAGCCTAAATAGGAATATATTCCTCTCCGCCTGCCGGTTTAGACTTATTAGGCAGAAATGAGATATGTATTTAGGTAGTGTATGTCCACAAAGACGAAATAAAAATAGGACCATTTTGAGAGTAATTAGTGATAGAGAAAGTTTAACGTTGAATCAACTTTAATGCTTATTAAGAGTCAACTTGTAGATAATTGACAATTGAATAAAACTCGCAAAGATTTTATGGAGCCTTGTTGTACTATATGGCTGTAAATATTAAACCTTTGCGAGGCTGAGAAACGGGTCAAACCTGAATCGAACCGATCAAACCGATCAAATCTGACCTGCATCAATCGAAAACCAATTTTGAGGAAAACATGAATCGAGAACCGAATCGAAGTTAACCTAGTGAAACCGAAACCGAATCGAAGTTAACCTAGCGAACCTAGTTTAGATAGTTTAGGTGTATTTTTCTTAGTTTTGACACGGACCGAACTGAACCGAGTAAAAACATAACTGAAAACCATAATTATATAAAACCAAAAACCGAACCGAATAAGGTCGGTTCGGTATAGTTCGGTTTGATTCGGTTTTCGATTGACTTTGCTCAGCCCTAACGAACAATGTCTTAAAAGAGAAACTGAATACTCAGATTTATTAGGTAGAAATGAGATACGTATTTCGATGTTAGGTACTGTATGTCCACGAAGACTTAATGAAAATAGGACCATTTTGGGAGTAATTGGTGATAGAGAAAGTAACGTTGAATCAATTATAATGCTTATTAAGAGTCAACTTGTAGATAATTGACAATCGAATGAAACTCGTATGCAAGATTTTAAGGAGCATTGTTGTACTGTATGGTTGTTAATAAATAATACGTAATAAAGCTTGGCGAAGAATGTCTTATAGATAAACTGAATACGACGCCTTACAATGAATTCTGGGCCTGCTCTTATATATTGGAGTGCGACCACAACAAATATGACATTTGCTCGTACTATAATCGTCATGCTTTTTAACAAGTGTGCTGTTAAATTTATACTAACATTTGTCGATATGAGTTATCGACAAATGAATAGTAAGCTCATGCTGCCAAATACCAAAATGCTCTTCTAGCTTTAAAAAAACCACAAAACAGCCCTTATAATTTACTAAGAACTAAAATAGCCATTAAACTCTCAACGCTTTATTCCACAACAAATGTGTAGATTGGCGGGAACACCCTGACCCCGGGTGTCTTTTGGCATCAGCCATTGTCCACCCCATAAGGAATAGCTCTGACAACTCACAACGCTTTATATTTTAGTATCCTTTTAAGTTTGGTGATATAACAAATTGACCCCTAACTCCACTAAACTTTATATTTCTACTCCTTTACATCATTTTCGTAATTATCATTAACTTTTTCTATTGAAAAAACATATTATTGTTGAAATAAACAATGACAATGTCGTTTTTTTTTCTTTTCTTTTTTTTTTAAATGCATAAACAATGACAATGTTAAAACGACTAGGCCTCTAAGAATAGCTTGAACAGAAAACCCTCATCTATTTATCATATATTATTATATCACGCTATATCTATTAAAGAGGTTGGACAAAAAGGAAAGTTAAAAACAAAAATCACAAGTGGGTTATTAGATAAACTAGACTAACTCGAAAGAGATCAGTGTTGCTTTAATGCTCCTCCCTCCTTTGATCTCCTTCACACCTTCTAAATCTAACCACCAACATCCTGATTGCTGACATCAATACTCTATTTACTCCATCCTTAGCAGGTCTATTATCAGGTGCTCAATAAGTGTTTGATGTAATGCTTTAAAGAAAAACCTATCAAAGAGTTTTAGATTGTTGGTTTGTTAGTCGTTTGTGATGCTTAGTGCTACGAGATAGGAGGATATTAGCTCTTTATTTAGCACGTTTAATGAAACAATCAAGGGGATGGAAGGAACGAATGTGTCTAATAAAGAACCTGTTGATGTGGATCATGGGCACACTACGAAGCCAGTGTCGTACGTGAATGCAGTTCAAATAGAAACGCCAAAAACCAAAGTTAAATTTTGAAAACTTGGGATTCAAGATTGTGTGGAGGGTGCTGATTTAACCATTCCACAGTCTTCGGTTGCTAAGGTAAATGAGGGCTTGTAAACTCACTGTATGGGTACTTCATATGTAAACGACTTGCATTCCCAATTGTTGAACACTATGTTTGGACTGCATGGGCAAAGTTTGGTATACAGAAAGCAATGATGAACACAAAGGGTTTCTTCTTTTTCAAATTTGCTACTAGAAAAGGAATGGAGGATGTCCTAGAAGCTGGTCCTTGGATGATTACAAATACACCTATCATTTTCCAGGAGTGGACTACTAGTATGACGCTCATGAAAGAAGATCTCACAAAGGTACCGGTGTGGGTTAAATTACACGATGTCCCAATGGGGGCGTTCACTGCTGATGGGTTAAGTTTAATAGCCTCAAAAATTGGGACACCAAAAATGTTTGACACGTACACGACCACTATGTGTGAGGAATCATAGGGACGGAACAGTTATGTTCGTGCTATGATCGAGGTTAGTTTTGAAAAGGAGCTAATTAGTAGTCTTATGGTAGCTGTGCACTCATTAGAGAAAATGGAATATACAAAAGAAACTATTCGAGTTTAGTACGAATACAGACCACCTAGGTGCACGACGTGTAATATCTTTGGTCACACCATTGATAATTGTCCCAAACATGTTTTGGATGAACCACATGCTCTTACTACTGATCCTGATGAGGGTTTTCAATGAGTAGGGAAAACCAAGGTAAAGGGAAATCAAGTGGAAGTAGAAATGATAGCTCGAAGAATGTGGGGGGTGTTGTGTTAAACAAACCAAAGCCTATATTTTTCTACCGCCCAAAGAGTAATAAACCATATCCTAATGGTGTGTCTACTTCTAAGAATGAGGTTTCAACTTCAAAGAATGTAAAGAAAATCAACAAAATCAAAACGCATAATTTTTTTGCAACTCTTTCTGGTACTGATGTCATAGATGATGATGGGAGTGATGATGAGGTTACGTTCATGAAACCAAATAATGTGAAAGAATCGGAGGGGGCAAGCACTCCCATTCAAGAAGGTCTTAATGGTTTGTGCTGCTTCTTGGAACATACGGGGTTTGAACCGTACCCCAAAGCAAAATGAGGTTCGACAAGTGGTAAATGAAAATCACTTGATTATTTGTGCTATTTTGGAATCGCATGCGGACATTTCGTGCTTAGAATGCATTTGTGCTAGGAAAAGACTAATTTCAGATATAGTTGATGTAATGATAATATCTCAAACGGATCAATTTATGCACACACAAGTCTTGTTTTAAGCTGAACGCAATGTGGCATATAAAACAAGATATACTATGGCAGAATTTAGAGGTGCATAAATCGTTTGTTAGTGGTCAACTGTGGGTTTTAATGGTTCGCCCCTAATTAGCATAGCCACGAGGGAGTTCAAGGAGTGTGTTCGTAACATAAAAGTTATTGACGTCAATGCTTCGGGTTTTCACTATAATTGGAATCAAAAACCGAAAGGTGGTGATGGTATTTTAAAGAGAATAGATGGTGTAATGGGCAATATGGAGTACTTAGAGCAATTCACAGGTTCCTACGCAATCTTCCAAATCTGATCACTCGTCGGCAGTTCTCAAAATTCCAAACCTTTGTAAGTCGAAACTAGGGATGGCAAAAGCACCCGAAACCGATGGGGAAAACCGAAACCCGAACCGGTTGGGTCGGGTTCGGGGGGTATGGATACGGTTCGTGAAATATTATTTTCTTTTTCGGTAATAGTTCGCTACTACGGTTCGAGTAATATCCACGGTTTACCCGCAGACTGATCCGCATCTCGTGATACCAATTTGTACCTTTTTTTTTTTGCTAATTTATATGAGGTCCAAATAAGTTTTGAGCTCTTAACCTTGTATAAATTTTTTTCTACTTTACTTCTTAATAGCTTATATCTTGGTAATTACAAACAATTTAATTAACACTTACGCTTGACGCTTTAATTCTCACGCACATGACACGTTAACTCTTTCATCTTCAAACTTTACAAATATTGAGTCGTTTTCTTTAACTTCTAAAAACTTTGAATATATTAGAGTGTTTTGGTTTGTTTTTAGGTTGAATTTTTTAACTTGATACTCGCAAATTTGTACAACAATGATTTAATCAGATAACCTATCTGAAAAACCAAACCCATGGATAATAATAACGGGTACCCATCGTTATTGGGGCTGCCGTGTGGATATTATAACGGCATCGCACGGGTTCACTAAAACGCCTGAACTCACCCAAGCTATCCCTAGTCGAAACCTAAACCTTTTAAATTTGCAAACTTTTTGGTTTTTAAGTCAAGTTTCATCGAGGTGGTGCAACGTGAATGAGGTAAGCGAGTGGAGGGTCACACTATGTTCCAAATCGTTATAAAGATGAAGAATTTGAAAACACCTTTTCGAAAGCTATTAATGGAACAGGGAAATCTCTATGACCGTGTTGTTAGATTAAGACACGAGTTAAACGAAGCTCAAAAAGCTTTGGATAGTGACCCTTCTAATCAGGTCCTTCATGAAGAGGAGAGTTTATATCTTAATGTATTCAATGAAGCGGTGTTAGATGAGGAAACAAAGAGCCAAGATTGAGTAGTTGGTTGTGGGAGACTCGAACATTTATTAGTTCTACAAAGCTGTAAAGAGTCAAATCCAACAAGTCGTATTGATTTTATTCGTGATATGAATAATGTGGACCACAAGGGAAATTATGTTCCAAACATTTTTATACAACATTATAAGCACTTCTTGGGGATTGAAGGTGATACTACAGCTTTAAACAATCCTACTTTATTTAAAAAATGTTTGGATACTGGTACTCGAGATCATATGGTTCGACCTGTCTCGAATGAAGAAATAAAGCTTGCCATGTTTTCTATTGGTGATAATTGGGCTCCTGTTCCCGATGGATACTCGGCTACTTTTTTCAAGAACAGTTGGGAAGTGGTTAAAAATGATGTTTGCATAGCGGTTCGAGATTTTTTTACTAACGGTAAGCTGTTGAAACAAATTAATCATGCCATTCTTGCTTTAATTCCCAAAGTTAGCACCCCTTTACGCATTAATGACTATAGACCGATATCTTGTTGTAACGTTATTTATAAGTGCATAAGTAAGGTCATCACTAATCGTATTAAAGAGGGGTTGGAAAGCATTGTTAGTGACAACCAATTCGCATTTGTCTCGGGCAGAAGGATTACTGATAATATCCTTATAACTCAAGAACTAATGCATGATTACCATAGAGATAGAGGCCTCCCCCCTTTTTTAAGTTCTATATTCAAAAAGCATATGATACGGTGGATTTGAAGTTTCTTCAAACGATTTTGATAGCTTTTGGGTTTCATATGACTATGGTGTCGTGGATAATGGAATGTGTATCTAGCACATCTTTCTATGTATGCATTAATGAAGAGCTCCATGGTTTCTTCAAAGGGAGAAGAGGTTTACGAAAAGGTACCATATGCATTGCGAAAAGCAAAAAATTGTTAATGTTTGTTTTGCAGATGATTTGTTCCTTTTTGCGTATGGTATTCTTGGTTCGGCTAAGATACTTATGGAGGCTTTGGATGATTTTAAAGTTCTTTCAGGGCTGATCACAAGCATCCCCAAATTCATGGCATACTTTTGTAATGTTTTAGACCATGTGAAATTGTCAATTCTTAGTATTATGTTGTTCAAAGAAGGTAAGCTTCCTGTGAAGTACTTGGGAGTGCCTCTAATTTCGTCTAGACTTCTTTATAAGGATTGTAAGATTATTGCTGAGAAAGTTCAGAATCGGATTGGTGATTGGAAGAACAAGTCTTTATCTTTTGCGGGAAGACTTCAGCTGGTTAAATCGGTATTATCCTCTATGCATTTATACTGGGCTTCTGTTTTCATTCTCCTGACTCATATTATTCAAGAGTTGGAGCAGCTTATGCATGGCTTCATATGGTATCAAGGTGAAATGAAGAGGGGCAAAGCAAAGTTAGCGTGGGTAAACATTTGCTTCCCGAAATATGAAGGCAACCTTGGAATTAGAAGATTAGACACGTTTAATATTTCGTTAATGGTTACTCACATTTAGAGCATCATTTCTAATAAAGAGTCTTTGTGGGTTCGTTGGATTTCCTCATATAAACTCGTGGGTAGGAGCTTTTGGGATGTGGCTCCTACAGCGGGCATGAGTTAGGGGTGGCATAAGCTTCTTCAAATTCATATTATAATTAGGGAGCATATATAGTATCGTATTGGTGATGGAAAGAAGGAATTTGTTTGGTTTGATAAATGGTGTGATGATTCTCCTCTTCGTGCCTTAAAACGGTTAGACAAATCACCAATGTGGGTTTTGATTTGAAAGATAAAGTGGTGGATGTTATTGAGGGAGGGGCTTGGAAATGGCAGCCAAATTGGATCCAAATTCATGTTCCTCTTATTTCTCCAAATCTCAAAGACAAGCTTCTATGGCATGATATTAATGGAGATCTTAAGGAGTTCTCGATTAGTCGTGTATGGGATACGATTCGGCCAAGAAATGATGTGGTCCCGTGGCTTCATGTCATGCATTTCTTCTTTGGCTCGTTATGTTAAAGAAGCTTAAAACGCAAGATTTATTGAGGCAATGGGATGTTAGTCATGATACTAACTTAGACATGCTTCAATGTCCTTTATGTGAGACTCAATCGGACTTTCATGAACACCTCTTTTTCGAGTTTGATTATTCCTCACATATGTGGTCGTACATGAGGGGTTTAGCTTTTATGGATAACATTCCTTCGCGTATGGAACATATTGTTGTTGCTCTTCTTCTGATATCTAGCAAGAGTTCGGTTAAGAGTGTCATTGCTAGATTGGTTGTTACAGCTTCATCTTATTTCATTTGGCAAGAGCAAAACAATCGCATTTTTAAAAAGTCGAGTCGTAAAGTGGAGCAACTAAGAGACGTCATTATTACCATCATAAGGCTCAAGTTGATGTCTCTTCGTTTCAAGAATTCTGCAAACGTTGCTCGTTTCTTGGATCATTGGCAGATACCGAAGTACATTCTTCCCTATGGCTTGTATTTTTGTTCGTTTAATATTTGAGTTTCTTGGTCGGTTGTGTTTTTATGGGGTGTGCTTTCATAGGGATGCATGCATGGGAAGTTCTTTGTTATTATTTTATGAGGATGGTATAACGTAATTGGTGTAAAGGTTTGGCATGTCAAACCTGTAGTCGTTGCTTGTATGCTTGTTTTGAGCGTTTAGGTTAATATGCTATTTCAGCCATATTTTTTTGTCCTTAACGTTACTTTTGGTGTTAATATTTACCGATAACAATATAAATAATGAGCAATAATGAGGATGGCATAATGGATGATGGTATATAGAGAATATGGATTTTATAAATGAAGATAATTTACATGGCGGCTTATGCTCTCACATTTATAAAAACACATATAAATGTGTTAAAAACAATTTTAGATCTCATACTATACTGTTAACTGGAATGCATATGAGATTTAAAGTTGGAAATGGAGTGAACATATCCATTTGGCATGAGAGATGGGATGGTAACCAAGCTCTTGGCAAGACTATCAACAGAAGGGCAATTTATGCTGCTGGTTTTAATGACAATAACAAGCTAAGTGATTTGATTGATGAGAATGGATGGAGATAGCCTAGTGAATGGTACAGTAAATATGTTATCTTGCAAAGTCTACCTGTTCCCAACCTAATTGATGAGCCTGATAGACTTGTATGGATTACTAATACGGAGCAAGAGGTCAAGTTCTCTATAAGTCAATGGGAAGAGTTAATAGGTTTGGAGAATAAAGTTATATGGTCAAAATTGGTATGGTATTCACATTGTGTTCCTAGACATACTTTCATCTTGTGGCTAGCAACAAGGAAAAAACTAGTTACTCAAGACAAACTACTAAAGTGGTATCTTCTACTGACTATGGAGTGCTCATTTTGTAAGACTGTGCCGACTCTCATGACCATTTTTTCTTCTAATGTGGATTTTCTTAGAAAGTATGGGCAGTTATAAAGAATAAGGTAAGGATCTT
>OU343219.1:26970188-27015188 GCA_910596185.1 Chrysanthemum makinoi
GTATTATTAGGCGTGCCCTACAAAGGACATGAAAGAGCAAAATGATCTACGAGGCTTCAGTTGGAAAGTCTAAAAGGAAAGGTTGTGGATACTAAGATTGAAAACCATTGTGAGCGGAGAAGCCCGAATGTTCGGCCGTTTCAAACCAAAATGTCTATTTCTCAACCTCCTCCAATTCAGTAGAAAAATGATTTGTCAAAACAGTCACTCCACAGTCCACCGCCTATTAAAAGAAATTATCAAAGCTTTTGAAAAACTTGTTTTTGATAAAGAAAAAGTTATTTCACACAGCATCTCTAAGATAGTACGAATGTGACAACAAATCAGTTAAAGAATCGTAGGTTCTAACAACATAGTCCATGATCACTATCTAGAAGAAGGTAGGAAAAGGCACTGATTCGAAAGGCCAATTCTAGGTGCAACATCTAGGGTGATGAATTCTACAAGATTTCAAAGGCAACATAGTAGTATTAAACCATTACAAGGAACACTCTACAAAAGGTAGGGATTGGCTTGCATCTAAGAGTAGTTAGCGCCAAAAGAAAATGCTATGCCAGAAAACAACAGGAATTCTAGGTCTTTTTGAAACGAATCAATTTCAATTTGTAGTGACAAAGTTAGCATTGTTGTTTTTAAACAAGAATATTGAATTTGTGCGTACTACATGTAAAAAATGTATCTTTTCAACTAATCATGATGCATGTGCCTTAAAATATCTCAAGAAAGATAATTCCGTCGCAGAGCCTGTCCAAAACACAAACAGCCAAATAGAAAGCAAAGTTGACAAGATGAACATCAAAAAAAACCTAATAGGTGGATCTCTTGGCGTAGTTTTTCTAAAAAAAAGTCTTCGTGCATCGATAAAGAAAACAACTCACAGATCTTACCTTAGGTGAAACCACGGAAAAGTTTTTCAACTCAATAGGTCTTAGATGGATTGCGGGAAAGATTTTTGATACTTGCGCAACCGCAGAGATATTAGTAGAAATTCATCATGTTAAAAGTCGAATCCCCTTTACAGATTGATAGTGATCACCAGCATTGAGAAACATGTACTTCTAACATTGTTTGTGAAAACTCTTCTTCTTTGGTTGCGGTGAATCAATATCTCTGAACCCGGCTCATGAGAGGTTCCAATTACGTAAACTCTTCTTCATCTCTTTTATCTTAACTTTTGATTTCCATTTCTTTTTTTAAAAAAGTAATAATAATATAAATATAAAACTTTCAAAAAATACAAAAACAATAGAAAATCAAAAATCAAAATATTCTTACTAGCATATACTTGTATAATCAATATTACATGCGTTTCTAAATAGCTCATTCAACAATGTCTGAGGCATGTACGAGATGCTTGACGAAGTTCTTTAAATGTTTTTCAAAACATGTCGTTTCTCAAAATTTCTCATATAATGGCTTTAGGTATCTGTCGATGCAGGACTTCAAAATAATAGCTTTGAAGTATACATCATTCTGAAACTTCGGACTTGTTATAATGGCAAACTACGAACACATGGATTCCAGGACCAGCTCAAAAGAAAGGAAAGTGTTAACCAAATCAAGGTTTTAAATATTTTTTCAAGCACTTATCTAAAAACATAATAAACTTGTAAGTATTTCAACTTGCAACCCGATCTTTAAAAGAAAGGAAAGTGCTACATAAAAATGATTTTCATAAATATACGGTACTTATCCTAAAACAAATGAAGATAATTCTTCTTCAATATCTTCAAAAGATTTTTCAAAATCTTCATCATCTCACGTACATTGATTGAAATTTTTCAAAAAGATTTATCAAAACCTCTCACATTTGGTACCAAGATAACTCCCTCTAAACCATTAGTGATTCTAAATTTTCCATGAAAAGAAAAATATGCTTTAGTTAAGGGAGTATAAAACAAAAAATTGTTCCAAAATTCATACTAAATGAGTTTCTCTCAAATGCTTTAGAAAAACATATCTTTTAATCATTTGTTTCAAAAACATCATGGATATGCTATTTTTTTGGGGGGCGTGATTAAAATGTGATCAAAAGTTTAATGATAAGTTGTTTGAATCTCAAAGAGCTGTTTCGGATGAAACGATGAGTTGAGGAATCATGTACCATCTGGCTTTCTATAACTTGGCCGGGGCGGGTAATAATTTCCAAACTGGTTCTCTGGTGATGTAAGCGTGTCTCGAATGGTCTAGTTCATTTTAAAGTCGATCAATTCAAAAGGTGTGAACTTCCCCGCCTCTGCAATGCGATTTGGTTAAAACAATATAAGCACATGTGAAGGAGTGTTTTAGAAAACAAAACTCTCAAGGTGTTAACAAAATGTTTTGATAATCATAAACACTTTGAAAGATTTTCAAGAAAAAATGGTTTTATGGCAACAATAGGACAGTCATGGAGTTATAAGGTGACTAAGGATAGGAAGTGCGTCCTATGATCACTTGAGCCGGGAGGATCTACCAGGACATCACAAATAGTTAATTAGAAGTCCTTAGGAATGATTGAAAAAGAGAGTAATGTGAAAAGAGAAAGAAGGGGTTGAAAAATTAAAAGAAATGTAATGAAAGGGTGAAAAGAAATAGCCTCATATTCAACCTTAGAGGCAGAACCGGGTTCAATTCATGCGCTCTTTTGGTTGTCACTAAGATGACACGGTATTGAAGACAAAGGCGTCATGGACCCGTGTATACTTGCCTTAAACCTTGGCAGCCACTCATTCCTCTTAAAAGGGATTTGTTTCATTCTCACTGGGAACCCTACATAATCTATCGACCTTCTTAGAGATGCGTTGATATTGAAGAAGAGACCCTCTCCACAGTCTCAAAACCGGAAGAGCCAAAAATGCACTATTTGAGTCTAGAGCCACGAGATTCATCAAAAGATCTCATAGGAACACATGACATGACATAAACATTGTTCATCTATAAGGACACAAGTGATATATAGAAGTCATGAATCTTAGCAATTTTGAACATTTATGAGAAGTTTCACGTTTGTGATCTTGATGATTGAATGGAAACTCACCGCGAGTCAACATCAGCGTACGTGACGGGTCAACCGGTAATTCGGTTGGATGCGGCAGGTGTGTCTCAAGCGGTCTACGGTCGTGAAGTGATGCTTGGTGTGTTTCGGCGACTCATCGAGCTGCCGATGTACTTGGTGCTATCAGCGTTATCTCACTGTGGGACTCGGTTCGAGCGGCCTTTGAGAATTAAGATGTGTTTCACTATCACATTAACACCACGAAATTCAAACTTGTAAGTCAGAATCGGCATTACTACTTATTTTTATGTTTCTTAGCATGGAAATTTCAGGAGGCGGATGGATCGTCTTATTTCGTCAGCATCTCCGTACCAGCGACACATGAAAGTTCTCATCACAATCAAAGGCTACACAAAGTTTAAAGACTTGAGAACTACATCATTGGTAACCAAAATACAAATAGAAGTGTGAGCATGGTGGAGAAAGCCATGGAACACCTAACCAACAGTTGACAAGCGGGACAACCATTATCTGATCACAAAGCATGAAGGAATAAAAGTCAAGACTATTCTATATCACCACAAGTTGGTACCAAAAAGATTAAAGACCTATTCAAGTGGAGCATCTTTTGAATGACCACCCATAGGGTGTTAGCCTTAATAGTTTTTATTAGAGTGATGGTCATTCGCGATTAGAACTTTAGCAGTGTTAGATATCGTGATAGAATAGTCAGCGGAACGTGGATTGGGCTAGTAATGGGCATAAGTTATGTTAAGCTAGCTGTCTAGTTCAGTGAAACGAAGCCCGTAAGCCCATACAAGGCCCGTGGCAAGCCTTAGGAGCGTCGTCTCTCTTTACTATAAACACCGAAGTCTCATTTGAAGGGGTGTGTAGTGTGTGTGTTGTTTTCTTTGAAGCAATATAACATCTTATTGTTTTTGTCTTTCTTCTCTCTACTCTCTAAACATACACGAATATACATCAATCACATATCTTATCTTTCTCTTTCTTACGCATAACTGTTTGGTTTAAACGTGGTATACTTGTGTTCATAACGTGGGTATTTGATAAGGTTGGTATATCTTTGGTCATAACAATTAATTTTACTTCGACAAACGGTATTTGTAGGGTTACATAATCTTGCTCGGAAAATGTTTTTTCGTGATCACGTGGTAGCGTTTAGTTATTGACAAAATCCGGTTGCGTTGATATTTGTGTGTGTTTTCTATTGTATCCTCAAGTGAGGTTAGGTGATTAGGATATTTTGTCTTCGATACATTGTTTCAAGGCTTCTTTTATAGTGATACCAAAAAAAGAATAAGATGGATAAGCTTAAAAATGAAGATGTTCAACTTTTGTAAATTTTATTAATAATATGTAAATTAAGAGCCATTTTTTTCCTATAGCTGAGTACCCGCGCCTAGCGACAGCGATGCCTAGTTTTCGCAGTGCCTAACTTTCGACAATAGTTTGGGGGAGAATAATTTCCCCTCTCGACAAACTATATTTTAAGCGATAGAGAATTTTTAACGAAAAATTGTTTTTGATGGCATGGTCATATATCAACGACTATATATAGTTTTCAACAAAATTTTGGTAGCGTCGACTTGCACGTGTAAGTGTGTTTTCATATATATAGTTTTCAACAAATTCCTAAGTGTGTTTTTCAAACGGCAGCGAGTTATAGTATTTGTTAAAACTCATTTGCGTCAACTTGTGTGTAGGCATTTTATATTGACTTGTATACGGTTACACGTATAACATGTCATATTTGCGGCAACGTTTCAACTTTCAACAGCCATTTATGCAAATTGATAATATTTCTTGCACGCAATGATGAGTAATGAACACCCTCAACTTATCCGAATTATTCTAACATGTGGCGAGGCATGTTAAGCGTATGAGACGGTAGACGCCTTCGAAAAAAAAGACGTCCAGACCCACATATTTTATTTGAAAAATGTATTTTTTATGAGTCCGGACGTCCTTTTTCGTGGGTCCCCCATCCTTTTTGTATGCGGGCACATGTTAGAAAAACCCATATGTTATATAGCAACTACAATCTTAAATAACAATTTTCACATATTTCAATTTTTACGATCCTTAATACATATATTACTATTTTTTAGATATAAGTTGACAATTATTTTTGAATTGAAAATTTCAATAGTTAAAAAGCTACGGAGTATATCACAGTACACACTTTTGCTTCACTTTTTCTATATCTTGAATTGAAATTTTCAATTACTTTAAAAATTCTTCATAAAGTCCGAAATTAGCAGCAGTCACGTGATTTTTTTCGTCTTTTTTTTTAACTTTGACCTTAAATATTTTTGTTTGTGTTATACAATATTTGATGAAAAATATACTAATTAAAAATACATTTAAAACACAATCCATTCTTATAATTTGCATCAAGTATTACATAACACAAACAAAAAAATTTAAGGTCAAAGTTGTAAAAAAAAACCGAAAAAGTCAATAAGAGACTATAATTTTGGGACGGAGAGAGTATATCACAGTACACATTTTTGAATTGAAATTTTCAATAGTACTTTTACTTTAAAGTCTGATTCTATATTGTCTTGTTTTGAGACTCATAGGCTCCAAATTTTGTTTATATTTTTCTGATATTAATATTCTAGTCCGTTCAAAATGTTGTCCACTTTTACACTTTTTCTTACTTCCCGGTTTACAATGCAAGATTTGACCAGTCCAGTCCAGTCGAATATTGTGCCACTTTCTTACTTTTTTTTGTAGATCTAACGAAACAAAATTCAAAAACTCTTAATATATAGTACTACAAAAACTAACTACGGGCATGTCTAAAATGTCAATAAAAAAATAGACACCTTTGGATCTAACAAAACAAAGTTCAAAAAACTCTAGATCTAACAAAACAATGTTGTAACAATTATTAGAAAATCAGCCCTCAGGAAATATCATAAGCATCATTGGCTTTTTGTAAAGTTCATATGTTTTGAAATAATAAGATGATTCAAGATCATGGCTGCAAAAGTGGAGGTTGAAAAAGGGTAAATATTTGCATTTTGCCCCGCCAACCAACAAATAAATTTGTTGTTCCATACATCCATAACATGGTTTGTAATATAAAAAACAAATCATAGGCTTCAAAAAACGTTATTGGCCTCAACATACAGAAAAATAAACCATGGTTGGATCCCAAGAGCTAAACACCACAAAACATCCATAAAGACGGCCAGTTTGCGAAAAAAAAATACAAGAATCTCAATCCATAAATATGGTCATAACAAAAGCACAAACACAGCAACAACCAACTCCTTCCTTCTCTAAACAACCAACAAAAGCTACGACAACCACAACCAATATCTTTCCGGATTTACTACCGCCACTATTAATAACATCATTTTGTATAAGTGTAACAAAAAACTCAAATAAACCGAAATAACTTTGGTTTAAATTCCCTGTAAATTCACTATTAATAACATCCTTCCGGATTTACGAATCTATTTTTTAAGACCAAAAAACGAATATTTATGAAAAAAAAAAATACGGATCTATTATTTTTAAGATCAAAAAACGCGTATTTAACAAAATAATTTACGGATCTATTTTTTTTAAGACAAAATACGCGTATTTAACAAAAACAATTACGGATCTATTTTTTTAAAGACAAAAAAACGCATATTTATCAAAAGAATTACGGTTTTATTTTATTTCAAGACCAAGATCTATTTTATTTTAAGACCAAAAAACGCATATTTGTTAAAAAAAATTACGTAGATCTATAGAAAAAGTTCGGATCTTTAAAAAAAATTAAAAACTTACGGATTTTTTTTAAAAAAAGAGTAATTAAAAACATACGTATATAAAAAAATAGATATACATAAAAAAAAATCGGATCTTTAAAAAAAATGAAAACTTGCATATCTTTAAAAAAATTTAAAAAAATGCGGATTTTTAGAAAAAAAAACTTCATAAAATACGAATCTTTAAAAAAAAAGATTTATCAAAAAAACGGATCTTAAAAACAAAATTAGACATACAAAAAAATCAATAGATGTACAAAAAAAACGTAAGATCTACTAAAAAAAGTTGCGGATCTTAAAAAAATACGGGTCTTTCACAAAAATAGATCTATCAAAAAAAATTACGAATCTTTAAAAAAATTAGATCTATAAAAAAGATTATATATATAATAAAAATAACTCATATTTATTAGAAAAAACATACCAATAAACGTACCAAAAACCGTGAGGAGGGTGGTGGCGGCGGCGGGAGAAGGGTGGCGGCCGGTGGTGTAGGGTGGCGGCGGGTGGTGAAGGGTTGTGTAGGGTTTGGTTTTTGTGGAGAGTTTTTTATAAAATGAATGTGTTTGTGAGAGTGTTTTTTTAAATGAATGAGATTGGGGTTTGGTTGGGATGAGAGTGTGTTTTTTGTGTGTTTTTTTGTTGGAGAGTAGGGTTGGTTGGGAGATGAGAGTGTTTTTTTTTAAATGAGATGAGAGTGTTTTAAGTGTGTGTTTTTTGTTGGGTATTGGTTTGTTGGGATTGGATGATAGTTGGTTTGGTAATTTTTAGGATCGGATGTTGGTTTGGTATGTGTAAATTCAGGCTTGGATGTAGGTACGGGTGACTGAATCTTAAAGATGGAGGGTTGGGTTTTGGTTGGGGATATGCATGTTTTATAAGTAGTATAGATATATATATATATATATATATATATATATATGTAGTATATATATATTATATATATATATATATATATATAATATATATTATATATATATATATATATATATAGTGTAGGTTATTTTGAGCCAAATAAATTGCGAGAGCTGTGAAGCGTCTGGACATCTATTTTTCAATAAATGGCTACAAATAAAGGTGGCATAAATGTAATTAAATAAAACTTCAGGTTAAATTTTAAAAAGGATTAAAGGGTGTTTAAGTAATTTTGTATCACCCATTAAATCCATGATCTGCGAGTTACACCACACTATTTGTTCTCCCTAAAAAAACCCTAGCCACCACCGTCTTCATGTTTTGCTATACAATCAGACACCACGATCAGAAAAAAATCTTCTAAAATCATTATTTCTTTATCGCCTCCAAAAGTTATGTTTTATCTAGAAGAATAAAGGTGCCATGGTGTATTGATGTGTGATCTGCTCCTCGAAACCAACAAAGTCAAAAAGATCTTATCCTACATTAATCTTTTCATATTACATGAATTTAATATGCAGGTTATTATTTTCTTAATTTAATTTTTAATAATGTAATTGAAGGATTGCAAAGTTATTCAAGGATTGTAGATAGCAAAAACATATATGCATAATATATTTTTGAATCTTGTTTTGATCCGAACAAACTTGATTTCCGATCTGAAAAAACATAGATTAGATCCGAGTTTTTTTTTTTTTTTTTTTTTTATCTTGTTTCGATCTAAATATTTTTTTGCTTAAGATCTGAAAACGGTATTTTATGTGCACATACATGTTGGCAGTGTTGACCTTGTTGAATCTTTCCTAACGGGTGACCTTGTTTCAATGTAAAATTTATTTGGCTTAAGATCTGATTTTTTTGTTTTTTAAATCATAATGGGTTGTTTGATCGGGTCATAACTTTTGAATACAAGTTTTATCCCAGAAAGTGAAAGGATATCATCCGTGATATACGTACTTGAGTGAGTGAATACTATATTGTATATAACGATCATACACTTTTTGGCTACGTATGTATCAAATCTTGATGTCTTTAAGGTTATTGGACTCATTTTGAGGTGACAACTAGTATAGAAAATAATAATTACCATAAAATATTTTATTCAAAATGACTAAACAATAGTATAGTGAGTTACTATAACATGAAATAGGCAACGGTTCAATATTATTTTGTTTGCTCTTATCGTCTCGGTGTCTTGCATGTGTTTTTGAATATCGTATAGAGTTTTATAGTTGTGAATTTAAACCTTCACATGTATATGTTTTTTTCGAGTTTATGAACTTGTTCTTTTGTTTAATTTGAGTTGTTATGAAAGAGATTGTGCATATAACTTTTGTTATTGTTATGATTAAATAATTCCTCTATTATTTGTTTGTGATTCTGATTCGAGTATCATGAGCAATATAGAAAAATGCACATCGTGATATATATAAGAGACATATGGGCCGAACTCAACTACACATATCATCTAGAGATCGAGAGTGGTACGATGAGTAAAAACACATCGTGTACCTGAAGCAATTAAAAACATGTAGATTTCATGTGTTTTTGAACAAGATGGCGAATACAAGTGTCTTGTAAAAGATGAAACCGTATTAAAGCATTTATTATTAGCACATGTCTTGTACGCCATATATTTGTAATAAAACAAATTCATGTAATGTTTGTGTTGCGATTTTTAATAAAGTTTTGTTGTTGTATAAAATTGCATAAATGTATTAATAAAGTTTTATTGTTTGTATACATACTTATGTAATTTTTTTTATGAACATGTGCAAATACAAAACACATGTGCATAAGCGAAAAATACAATTATCACATAATCAAAAACAACGTGTACCTGTGATGTAAAAAAAAAAGCATTAGAATGGGACCTAAAAACATTTTTTCTTAAAAAATCAAATATAAAAAAAAATAATTTTACCATATACCCTTTTGAATTAAATAATAAAATTAATATAAAAAAATCGATTGGTTGATCTTTGGTTCTGGATTCTGTTATTTTCTTGTTTCTGATAACCCTCGATATATATACTATATATAAAGATATATATGGTATATATATATATATATATATATATATATATATATATATATATATATAAATATATATATATATAAAGGGTTATTTTCAAAACAAGAAAGAAATTAAGCTAACGGCATCTTAATTTTCATATTAATTTTAGTATTTAATTCAAAAGGGTATAATGGTAAAATTATTTTTTTATATTTGCTTTTTTTTTAAAAAAAACCTTTTTCTAGTTCCCGTAATTCTAAGCTTTTTTTTTTTCACATTATTGTGCATTTTTGCATTATGTGATAATTGTATTTTCCGTTTATGCATATGTGTTTTGTATTTGCACATGTATCTATAAAAAATATTACATAAGTATGTATACAAGCAACAAAACTTTATTAATACATTTATGCAATTTTATACAAACAACAAAACTTTATTAAAAAATATTACATAAATATGTTTTATTACAAATATATGAAACATGCACATGTGCATAATACAATGTCATTAATAGTTGGTTCATCTTTTAGGGCATGTATTCCTCGTCTTGTTCAAAAACCCATGAAATCTAAACATGTGTTTTTAATCCTTGTGCACATGTGTTTTTACTCATTAGCCACTTTCGATCTCTTTGTATGCATATGTGCAGTTGAGTTCGTCTATTTGCCCTTATATATACGTATGTGCATTCTTCATATTGCTCATTGTACTCGAACATGTAATCACAAACAAATAATAGAGGAATTGTTTAATCATAACAACTAACAAAAAATATATGCACAATCCTTTCATAACTAAACAAAAGAAACAAGTTCATGAAACTGTAAAAACACATATGCATAGAAGGTTTCAAATTCACAACTGTAAAAACATATATGCACACTTAAAAACACATGTGCACACTGAGACGATAAGAGCAATAACCGTTGCTTATTCCACCATTTGCAAACCAAAAAAACTCACGATACCAAATAAAAGATGCACATGCATGTAAACTTTTTGGCGTATTCACATGGACAATGCACATGTGCATTCTTCATCTTTATCATTTTAAGTGCATTTGTAACAAATAAGAAAAAGTAAAATAAAAGCCAACATCATCAGTTGCAATTAGTGATAAAACAAAAAAGAAATGCTAGTTTACAAAAGCCATTAGTAACAAATAAAAAAAAGTAAAATAAAAGCTACTAAAACACCATTAGTGACATAAGCCCACATGACAATTGCATTGTTGGCATACATCAAATATCAATCAGTATTTCTTAAAAGAGAAATGATTTAGATGTCTAACTTATGTGCTTAATTTTGTGCCTAATGCATTCATTGATTGACACATGGATTTCATAATTTCTCTCTTTTCAAAACTACCATTGATCTTGCCAAGTGTATGATGATGATTTTTAGGCATAAAATTAGGTTTGTCAATTAGGCATGCCAATCACTACTCTTCTTAAAAAGTTATGAAACCCATAAGAATACTTTTGCCCGTTTGGTTTGTTGCAAGGAATGACAATGGGTATGGTTTGAATGACGATTGTTTATGTTCGGTTGATAAAATATGGTATGAAAAAGTGTATAGATATTTGAATTTTGTAGTGGTAAAAAGATATTACGGGAATGGATTTCATAGACACCAATGGTTGTAATGAATCTTATGATATCCCATTTCATTCTAGAGCATAAAGCAAAACAAAAGCAACAACATATGAATCATAGTTTCATTCTTATGGATAAACGTCACATTGACTTATTTTTCTGCTATATGATATAATAATCGATATAACAATATATAGTGCTTTGTTTATCAACAACAACTCCCTAAACAAAATACACACATTATTATATATGAACAATAAAAGCGAACAACAAGTAAAACTCAACATAACTCAAACCCATAAAATATTGAATTTTCCTATCCTTTTCGTAGATCCATTTTCGTAGGTCCAAAGCATTTGTTAAAACCAAAAACTATAGACATGTTCATATTAAAAAAATAATAATAATAACTTTTAATTAATAAAAAAAAATTAAAAATTAAAAATCAAACCTGAGATGACATTAACACCAATGAAATCACCAATCAACAAAGATGAAGAACCCAAGATGAGTAGTAACAAAAAAAACATTCCATCAGCACCTACTTTCAGATCGAAACAAAAGAAAAACCATACTTTCAGATCTAAACAAAAGAAAAACCGTTCGATTTACAAATAGTGGTGAAAAAAATTATTTTGGCCAACACAATATTTGAGTTCGGAAAGAGTAGATGCGTGTTTGAAAAAAAGGTTTTGCACTCTTTCCGCACTATTTGTAATTCGGGTAAATAAAAACCCATACTATCAAATTATTTTGGCTAACACAATATGTCTTGTATTAACTGACTCCCCATATTAGTTACATCTTAAAAAAAAAGAAGAAAAAAAAAGTAATTTAAAAGTGCTAAACAGGAATCGAACCAAAATAATAATCACTAACTATACAACCTAAAGACCATACGTTGAAAAAACACAAACAAAAAATCCACAAAACTTTTATGCATATAGTATTATATAAAACTCACATCTGAGTTCCAGAACTTAAAGCAATCGAAGCAAGGATTTTAGATTAATATAAACAACACACGTACCTATAATCTTTGAATGATTAGGGTGGTTGCAAAAAAAACATAATAATAAAAAAAAGTGATGGAGGGCCACGTTATATTAAGTTACGGTATAAGTGGAGGCTATGATTTTTATTTAACCTAATTATGGGGTAGACGGTTTTGGATTTTCGGATGCTATTTTTATGGAACATCAAAATACCTGATTTGCCCCTGACTTCAATTTTTTTTTCAAAATAAGCTATAAATATTTTCAAAAATGCCATCTTGCATTGATATGATATACATCATGCATTATTAGAAGTACAAAGGTGGTTCTCGCAGTTCTCGCATTTTTTCTGGTTCTGAAAATAACCCTACACTATATATATATATATATATATATATATATATATATATATATATATATATATATATATATATATATATATATATATATATATATATATATATATATATATATATATATATATATATATTAAGTTTGGAATATCACTAATGAATAAGCAATAAAAGGAAAAATAGCTGAAGCTAATGAATTTCATAATACACTAAAGAAATACAATAGGTAAAATTCAGACGAAATCTATTGACAATGTCAATGTTCGCATGCTTTTGTATCACTTTCTTTCTAAATATTGATTCTAATACATCTGGCAACGCCTCTTCATGCTTGTCCTTAAAGCGCTTCTCTATCGTTTTTTCAGCCGTGCCACAAAACTTTAAGAATGTAATAAACATAAGCCTAAATTCTTACCTGCAAATATTGATTAACTTTTAGAAACTAAACAAAATTCTTAACTAATCCCTTAAAAGTATACAATTTGAAATTGCAGATAAGTTTCAATCACCTACACATTGTTTTGACTATGAATCCATTTCACGGAATAATAATCATGCTAAACAAATTTACCAAATTCCTATTTAAAAAAAGGTTTCATTCTGGCAGGATGAAACTCTGGGCACATGCCGCAACCATGTAGTTGCGCAAGACATACAAAACCATTCTTTACTCTTATCATTAAAGAGTGGCTGCACATGTAAGTCGGGGTTGTAGCCTTTTATAACTGAGTCATCTTTTAGCAAATAAAAGAACCAATCATAATAATGACACTTTATAACACATTAAATAAATCCTTGTCGACTTAATTAAGTGCAAATTAAGTAAAAACTACAACTCACCTCAATTATTCTATTTGGTAGGAAACATTTTTTCAGTCCATTCTGATACACTTTTACCTCGGTTGCTTTGTTGGTATCCATTGGGTTCAACTCGCCAACACTGATGGGTTTTAGTTGTATCACAGACATACTTCCCGCAAACATACTCAGTCGTGCTAAATAATGGAAAGCCACATTTATGGGAACATGTAAGCATGTATCAAGAGTGGGAACTCTATTTTATAGCATACCGTTGTTATTAACAGGCCACTTTTCCTTTGGGTTTTTTTTTTGCAACATAACATCTAATCAATTATATTTGTAACCAAGGCATACAAAACTTTGACAGCCACATGTAACTATTACGACGGAGTTCAGAATGGTTACGCAACAGATGGGGCAATACTAATTTTAATCAAGAGGCCGATACATACAATATTAAACACATGAAGCACGTGATATATAGCAGTTACATGATACAATCATTACTAAGCTGTTAGACATTTATGCATCAGACGTTAACTACCAAATGGCAAAGCTTAATAACATCAGCATTTTTTTTGTGCTAAACAGGATTAAATATCATAAATATATACATAATTGCAATAACGCTACCGCATAACAGTTATGCCTATAAACACAATCTATTAAATATAAAACGATGAAGAAAGTCACGAAGACTTTAAGACAGCATATAAGCTAGTGTACAGTAAAAACGTGAATCACAAAGATAAAAGGCGTTGTTACAATAAGCATAGAAAAAACCAAATAGCAGCAAATATCATAACATTAATATAACATACACGACTCATGAATTTAACTGCATCTGAATGTACAGGTTAAGTTGCATTTGTTAGATCATGCAACAATTTAAGTGTAACTGAATCTATAAGTTAGGTTACCTGTGGACAATAATTGCATGCGCTCATTATCTGCACATGCATTGCTACACGCACTCTGCAATGGTTCGTTTATACCTACCAGCATAATAAAAAGTCAGCATAATTTGGCAACCATATCTATTGTTCAAATAATTAATGTCCGAGGCATTTTTTGATACACTACTAACATGCCTGGAAATTCCAGCTGTAATGTGAGTTTTTGGTGGGCCATCAGTGTCGGCAAAAGATAAATCCCTACTCGTAAGTCTTGTATAATCAGCAAAAAAATTAGAGGCGAAGTAGTAAGAAAGAAAGGAAACTTCCAGAAAACCTTTGGTCGTCGAGGGCTGATGATTTGTCGTTTTTAGTACAAAGATATTTTTCGAAGAAATACAAAGGTATGTATTTCCCGGGTCGTTCTCCCAGCGAGGGATGAATGGAGTTTTAACAACTCACGTCGCGTGATTCGGGATTCGAATAGGTAAAAAGGATTTTGAGTGATTTCTAAACTACGGTGCAAGGAATAATAAGGGAAAGCAAGTAAAACAACAGAATCTATGGTGAAAATAAGGAAATACGACTAAATATGCAAATTATAACTAAAAACGCGAATAACGTAATTAATAAAACGCGAAATAAAATGCAAACTAACCCATTTTAACTCCTAAAAGTGAAATTCTATTTTTCTACAGCTAAGAATGTAATTTAAAAATTATTTGAAATTTAAAACTAATTTTTTTAGTTTTTCTTGATTTATTTTGAATTAAAAACTAATTTTAAACATTTAAAATAGAGCTAAAATACTAACAATTAGGAAAACAAGCAAGAAAATTACAAAAATATTTTTCAAAAATCAAATTTAACTAAAAAGAATTTTAGAAACTGGAATCACATTTTTTTGACTTTTTCTCTATTTATTATGAATTTAATACTGTTTAAAACTAAATAAAATGCTAGAAAATCTATTTTAACTAAGAAAATTCTGGAAAAATACTTTTTATGACTTTTTGAATAATCTAAAACTAATAAAATTGAAATTTTATTTTTCTGAGCTTTTTCTAATTTATTTGAATAAAATGCTATTTAAAAAGGCTTAAAAATGAGATTAAATGCAGAAAAATAGAAGATGAACAGGGAAAATTATGAAAATTTCCAGAAAACTATAAAATAATATAGATAACAAGGTAAAAATAACAGAAACCAATTTGGAGCACAAGAACTATGATTTGGGCACACTACTTATATGAATAAGTACTAAAAATAAGCAATAAGCTAATCACAAGTTACCATAGGCTACCATAACCTAAAACTGATCTAAACTATCCAATATTAAGCTACTGCAACTAAACTAGACCTAATAAGCACAACCTAGAAGGATTTAAGCTACAAAACCATAATATGCCAAACAGCCCTTAAGGGGCAACTTTGAGCACTACAATAGCTAGCTAGAAAAAATTACAAAAATATATAAAAATCACCATGAAAACCACCACCAACCAAAGTGTCTAAATCCAGAATTTCAGCTAATTTGGATTCAAAATAAGGAAATTAAAAATCAAAACTATAAAGGATTTGGGGCATGAATCGATTTAAAAGCAATAAGAAAATAAGCTATAAGCTTCCTAAAAGCTACCAGAAGCTATAGGAGACTAAAATAAGCTAAATTTACTCAATATGAACCTAATGCAACTAAGTTGGATCAAATAAGCTCTAACTAAAGGCACTTAAGCACAATAACAGGTTTTAAGCTCTACATGCCAAACGGCCCTGAACAAGCTACTTTAAGCCCTGATTAAGCCAGCTTATAAAATTCCTAAAAATATTTTTGATATTTGTCGTTTTCGTACACAAGATATTTTCCGAAGAAATACAAAGGAATGTATTTCCCGGGTCGTGTTCCCAGCGAGGGATGAATGGAGTTAAACAACTCACGTCGCGTTTCGGGATTTGAATAGTTAAAAGAGATTTTTGGGATTTCTAATCTACGGGGCAAACAATAATAAAGGAACGAAATAATAAAAACTAAATCTATGATGCAAATAAGTAAGTGCAACCAAGTATGCAAGTGATAACTAAAAACGCTATTAAACGTAATTAATGAAACGCGAATTAAATGCAACTACTTTAATTTTAACCCGTAAAAAATGAACTACTATTTTTCTACAGCTAAAAATGTTATTAAAAAAATTATTTGGAATTTAAAACTATTTTTTTAGGTTTTTCTTGATTTATTTTGAATTAAAAACTAAATTTAAACATTTAAAATAGACTAAATATACTAAAAATTAGGAGAACATGCAAGAAAATTACAAATCTATTTTTCAAAAATCAAAATTAACTAAAAAGAACTTTAGAAACTGGAATCACATTTTTTTGACTTTTTTTCTAATTATTATGAATTAAAAACTATTTTAAACTAAATAAATTCTAAACAATATTATTTAAACTAAGAAAATTACGGAAAAATATTTTTTTGGCTTTTTATATTTTTCTTAATCTAGGAAAAATGAAAACATATTTTTTGGAACTTTTTCTGATTTATTAGTATTAAATGCTAATTAAAAATGCTTAAAACTCAATTTAAATGCAGAAAAATATCAAAAGACCATGGAAAAATAAGAAAACTTCCAGAATATTATAAAATAAAGCTGAGAATCAATGAAAAATAAAATAAACAACTAATGATCACAGGAACTATGATTTGGACACACAACTGTGGGGAATAAGCTACTATCAATAAGCTATAAGCCACTAAAAGCTACAATAAGCTACCACAGTATAAAACTAACTTAAACTAACTTAACTAAGCCTACTGCAACTGATTTAAACCATAAAAGCACAAGATATAAGCTAAAAGCACAAGATCAGGTTCTAAGTTTAATAAGTCAGCGGCCCTCTTGGTCTACTTTAAGCCACGATTAAGCCGACTTATAAAATTCCTAAAAATAAACCAAAAATACCCTGTTAACCACAACCAACCAAAGAGCTTATATCCAGAATTTCAGCTCAAATGGACTTGACTCAAAGATTTTTAAAATATAAAAGTTGAACCAATTTATCACTAAAAATGGATTTTGACTTTTTATTGAAAACCTTTTAGTTTGATTAATCTGAAATTTGAACTTGCAAAACAGATTGTAAATGATGTTATTTGATGCAAATTGACTTAACTAAGCTAAATTATAGTGATATATACCTACAATGCAAATTGACTAACTCCTAAACCTACTAATAAGCATTTGGGATCAGCTTATATGCAAAGTTGACTTAGAGAGTGTAAAGCTACAAAATAATGACTGAAATGGGAGTAAACTACCACTACAAGCCTATATTAACTAATCTTATCAACAGATTTAACCTCAAACACAGGAAACCAACTTGTTCTAAACACTCTATTATGTGACTATCTGCAATAAAACTCAACTAAACTTAATTCTAAACTACAATCAATCTCAACTTAGACTCAGCTTATCAAATATGATCTCGCAATGTGAAATAATCAACAAAATAACTCGGAAACATGTTTGATCTAATAATGCGTTAGAGAATCGGAATAATGCAAACAAGAGCGTAACATATGCAAAAATGTTATTAAGCTACTAATGACAAATACAATGATAAAATAAGCTGATAACAACTAAATGAACTAAAATAAACATAATCTAAACAAACCAATTACTTATCAAGTTTAAGGAATCAAACAGAAATGGGACTTACATTTGTCCTGTCACAATGACATGCAATTGAAACCAATGAAACAATAACCCAAATCTAAATATCAACCCAAATCAACTAATATCAACCCAATCCAAGCTTATATCAGTAATCCAGAAGATATTCATTAATCAAACCAGAGTTTGACTTTAGTTGACTGAGTGAAGTTAAAGAGTAGATTCTGAGTATGATTGAGAAAAAACTTGTAAAACCTTGTAAATCATTAATCAACAACTGAAATTTAGACTTTAAAACAGAGATTAACAAATGAAATATTAAACTGAAAATTGCTTCATTAATAAAATGTGAGTACAAAGAAATTCAAAGACAGAATTTAAATTCAAATTTTAAAAACAATTTAAAACTAAAACTAAGCTACTCAGTAAACTACTCCTACTCTACTCCTAAACTACTTTTTAAATCCATCTGTGAAGGAAGGGGTATATATAGCCTGCTGAGAAGGATCCAGAAGAGAGCCTTGTGCTTCTTTAAATGCATTTAGAGCCCTTGATCATATCTTACACGTTCCTCATCAAATTAGAACCATTGGATCACTATTGCCACATCACTTCCACCAATCAGAAGGCAGGGATTGATGGGAATGACACACGGATTGCCAAGCTGGCATCCGTGTGTCAGATGGTGTCAGGTGAAGTACGGTATTACCCTTAATTGAAGTTAATTTTTCCAATTAGGATCAGGGGCATATTAGTGTTCTTATGTGCTGGGGATTTGGGGGTAAATTTGGCGGTCTTTAATTTTTAATGTTATTTTGGTTTTATTGACCCATTGACCGGGTATAAGGGATAAACGGGTTGTAAGTAAAATAGGTAAACCGGGTATTGATTTTGGGCCTTATGGGTTTATTTAATGGACTTGGTTTTATGACTACAAATGGATCCATTTAGCATTTAAAGGACTAAAAGTGCCAAAACTGAAAATCCAGGGACCATTAGTGTAATTCTAAAAAAGTAATCCAAGGACCATTTTGTCAATCTTCTAATAATCCAAGGGCCATTTTTGCCATGTTTGAATCTTAAGGGTATTTCTTGCCAAATGATGAAAGTTAAAGGACTGTTTCTGCCATTTCTCTAAACTTGAACATATTTTTCAGAAATCTTCTTTTCAGCATAAAAATCTTCAAAGATGCTCAATTCTGACCTTCCGGCTCAGCTCTAGCACTCTTTATCTCTCGTGCTCGGGTTTTTGTCGGATTTGGCCATCTTTTATGTGTTTTATCATATCCGTACCTGCACAAGCATAAACTCAAGAAAACAACAAATATTAGCAATAAACGGCTCTTTCTTGGTTATTTATGTCTGATTTGATAAAGAAATGATATGTGTTTTTGCACATATCAGCTGACATCTATCTTTTTCATGCGAACTGCTACAAGCCTACAACCCACCTTCACTCGTCACTCATACCTAAAACAATAACAATTATCAGTACATTAGCATAAGGTAAAATGTAGCCTCAACATTCAAAAAACAGAAAAAATAGTGTTGTTGGCAGCATGAATGGAATATCATGCAGTTAAAGAAATTATGGAAAAAATATTTTACTACATGTACTGATTATTAATAAAACGGAAAAAAATCACAGACAAAAGATTTTCTTCAAAGTGCTAACATACTACGACATCTTACTTGAAAAGCAGAAGCTACCTTATTCAAGATCCTTTGTGGTGTCTCTCTATCTTACGTTTGATTACTTTTTCTCAAAATAATTTTCTCAAGCTCGTTTGCTTATGAGTGTGGCTTATTTTCATCATGTGTCACAAACGCTTTTTGCCTTGTTCTTTTATAAAGGATCATGATCCACACATACCTTTTTTTCCATTTAAATCCAAAATACTATCTTGTTCGACTTCCAACCGGTACTCTCTATCTCCTTTTCTTTCAGATCCATTACCAAAAGTTCCAAGATGGGCGGGTTGGGTGGCAGGGTGTAATTCCTTTGATTGAACCTACAAAATAAAGTGTAAAAAAATATTTTAGATAAAGTACACAATCAGTTTACTTACAGTTAGGGTCCCATTTTTTAGCATTCTACGTTATTTACATGGTTATATGACTGAAACAATATTTAATACTACAAATGAGAAACAGATAATGTCACTATACAATAAAGATAAAGTACGAAGTTCAATACCGGTATTTTCAATGACAAAATTCATATCTTGGTGCACTAACCTATGTAGATCAAAACACCTTGCTACATTGAACGGGTTAAAGCTGATGGGATAAGAGGGTTGTTTCCAGATAATCGGTCAAAAGTGGTTGGCGCGTTGGTGGTTAACTAAGTAGATCAAAACATTTCATTCTACACGCTGGTCCATTTAAGGCCCCACTTCAGTCCCTAAACAAAACCATTTCTGTTGTATTTCGTCACCCAAACCCACCCATTTCAGATCCCAACCGCACATACTTCACCCCCTATCTAAGCACTTAAACACACCCATGTTGGACCCCACTACAACCCTGGATCTAACACCCATTTCAGGCCCCCAAAATGACCTATTTCAAACCCGTTGTTAAGTTTTTTTTAGCCAAATGATAAGTTGAGCACAAATAAGGTTTCCCAAACACCCTACAGATAGGTATCCCAAACACCCGTAATGACTAATAGAAGGTGACCCGATTTAACCACTCTCTTACAGTTACACACCTATGTACCACACCCATGTCATGACAATACTTAATAAGTGTCATCAAATGGTTAAATATATTAGCAGGTAGTCGTTCAGAATACCTATCATCATTAGTCACCTGATTAATCAGCATTCCACCCGAACACAACTCCGAAAATAAATGAAACGACTACGGCTCCTTATAAACCTCCTTCAACGTCACCACACCCGGATGCCCCGGCAATTAAATGATAATCTGAACCTCTCTATGTACCATGTCTTTCCCTTTCACCAATGTCTTATCCGCAAACTCCACACATCTACCCTTACACCTATACAATAAAAGGTTCACATTAAACATAATTACATGTATTCTTTGTATATCACAGTTTTTATATACATACACATCAAAGTTCCAAATCGCAACACACCTTCAGATGGTGATTGCGATTGCTAGTTGCTCCTCCCCTGATCAAGTTGTCCAATAAGTTAAGGCATAACTTTCAATTTTCTGATTATCATTTTCATAGTTGATGTCTTTGTAGTCTATGCCGTGCGGTTCACCATGTAGCTCACTTAGTAAAGTATCCTGTCCAGTAGGCATTTATGTTGCTTGCATATCTAATAAATAGGTTTGGTGTTCAATCATTAACTACATGGAAGTATGATTGCCTATTGAAAGGTTTCCAAAATTATACTTACGGAAAATAGTCTTCTTCCTTGAGTGGCCATGAGTCGGTCTCAGCATATTTAGTGTTAGTGTATATAGATGGCGTTCAATAGAGAGAATTGACACGGCCATCCTCTATTATGCGTACGTAGTCAAATCTCCTCATATTTAGCATCAGTTATAGATGGCGTTGAATAGAGAGCATTGACACGACCATCATGTATAATGCGTACGTAGTCAAATCTCAAACCACATAATTATGCAAAACGATGCTGATGAATAATGTTGAAGAAAGTATAAGGCAAACATATATGACATTCAGAAAAGATTGAGGTTGATAGAATAACTAACTTTATTGACATAATGAATTAACTCGTCCATATTACGAAACCATGACTCCACATACCGATATTTGAATTCTGCCCGCATAGTCCACATTACATGATTCGAGCGAGTAATGTTTGCCTGCAAGTGTAAGATAAAGCATAAATTCCAAACCTAATTTTGCTCAAAATCAATTCAATATGAATGTAGTTCACCTTTGAGAGGGCTGCAGCCAGCCACTCGTGTGTTAGCTTCTTCTTCCGCTTCATGGGCTTTTTTACTTAATTCATAATATTCTTCTAAAGAAAGTGTAACTCCAGTTTCTGGATAATTTTTAGTGGCTTCACTCCTATTAAGTGCAGCAATGGCTGCAAGAGATAGCTTTTCTGAAGCTTCTGCAGCTTCTATTTCCTTTTGCACAGCAAGTAGTCTGCTCGACATTGTACTTGCTCCTTCTTTTGCTTGCTCTTATGTTTCTTTCACTTTCTTTAGCTCTTCACGGGCTTTTCAGCCAGTGATTTTTCTTAATCCGCTTCTTCAGCTGCTTTTTGTAGTTGTTTTGGAAGCTCTACCATTTTTCCCGGCCTCTTTTTCTTTTGTTTGAATGAGAGCAATTTCTGATCTTGTCCTATTTAGATTAGCTTCAAGAGAAGCAATCACCACTGCAGCCATCCCTTCTCTCTGCTTAATTGTGGCAAGTTCTGCCTTCTATCTCTAAAGCTCGGTGTTTAGTGAGCTGGCAGCCATTTTCAATAATCTGATTTCCTCGTTTGCTTTTACAATGTTTTATTTCACCTCTTCAACATTTTTCTTTGCTGACTGTACATCATTATTATCAGTATTATTACTATTGTCTTGATTTAACTTTGATTCCATGTAAACAGCTAATTCAGTTTTTAAGTCTTGAAGTATAGCTGAAGCATTATGTATGTAGACAGCTAGTCATAACAATTTGAGCATAAAACGAGAATAACAAACTCTCAAATTCTTTATCAAAAGGACCCCAAATACTTACCTCGAGAGCATCATTCTTGTTCAAGTGGATACCCTTGACAGCAAGATAACCAATCCACCAACATCCTGGTATCAGGCTCTTTCATAACTAAAATTAAAAAGTCACATAAAGTGACCAAACAATAATTTCATAGTGACATCTGAGTGTGTGTGCCAATGGTTTAACAAAACATGAACCACATTGCACATTTAACCAATGGTTCAACATTGTCAGCTTATTTGTCCCACTTTTGCAAAGATACATAAGCTCTTAAGCCTGGTATATAAGCTAACAATGTTGGAAATACCGATTCCATTTGCTTATCAGCTTAACCATAAGGTGTTTGGCTCTGTACAAAGACTCAAGAATGTTTATTAGCTATACCCAAACACCCCTGAATAAACAATCATGGAACTAAATTAGATTAAAAAAAAAAAAAAAAAAAAAAAAAAAAAAAACACAATTTCTATCACAAAGTTTAAAGAAAGAACACATACCCAATAAAGCTACACTCCAATTTGATTTTTACCTCAGTAAATTTATACCTTCACAATCAAAGCCCCAACAATATTTCGAAAATGAGAGGAAATAATATAAATTTTCAGATATTATAGATACACATATGGTTACAAAAATTATATTATATAGGTTATAATTTATCTATTGATAAGCATCTTGACATTGTCCAATCGCGCTATTGTGAACAGAATTGGCTTATTCTTGTCTTTCAACACACACCTATGTAACACTCAAATGTTACTTTCAATTTTAGATGAATGGAAAAAGAGTGGCAATAATTTCGCGTTCAGGCCGATGACGGTTAGTTGCTACACGTGAATATGACCGCCTCTTTGAACATGTAGCTGCTGCAAAAAGAACAAACAGGAGAAAAGCGTGCAATTTTTTTGGATGCAAGCTGAATATTTACTCTTGTGCGTAAACGTTCAGACAAAAATCAAGACGATCCTTGGCTTCTTTAGGCTCATCTGACAAACGAGCTTAATCGTATAGAATCAGTCACGACCTGAGCTCAAATTTTACACACGAGCCGATCGTGAGCTCGGCTCTTTTACAGCCCTGGTCATGTTTTATCTCAAATGTGTCCCCCAAAAACTATTATTAATGCATATGACCTCTCAACATTTGTTTTATTCACAGATTTGGGTTCTGATAACAGTTATTTCCCCAAAAACTATGTTTAATGCATACAACCTCCTATTTTGTTTGTAATCCTAACTAACACATTTATTATTCATAGAAAAACAAAAAGAAACAAATAAGCATAGAAAAAAAATGGTTTAATTAGCGCATGCCGGTTTGAACACAATTCCATTTTGACCTGTTAGACAAGAAAAACGATAAAAGAGTAAGCATACCCGGCTATGTCTTGAAGAAACACTCCTCTTGATCTGAAGCATTTCACGGAAAGTATCCTCATTGCCATGGTTTACTTCAAATTCATGCCACTTTTTCCAAAAATCACCATCAAACCGAGGGTCTGCCAGCCTAGATGCATACACGTATATTTGACGCACACGATCGATTTCTCCTAGACTTTTTTCAAGATCAGCATACTTGATGCATATCTTCATTGCATCTCTCTCTGGGAGTCCTTCAGAAGAAATTGCCTGCTCATAGATCTCCCGAGTTTTTGGAACACCATATATTTTGGCCGCACGGGCAATGTATATTTCATACATGCTCAACTGTTCGTTCGGTGGGACCGCCTTTGTTGCTTGATCATAAACTGCCATGGCTCGTTTAGCTAGACCAAAATCCTTTTCTAACTTGGCATACTGAAGATATAATGGCTTTACAACTTCAACATGAGCCTGTTCAACAATCATTGAATCAAACCAATAAGTTACAATCAAATTAGATGAAAAATTATAAGCAGAGAGTGAATAATACTATCCACATAATAAGCATAAATGCAATGCACAATTGACCAGTAATGTACCATTTCAACAGCATGCTCAAATAGCTCTCTAGACCTCTCAAGTTTTGACTTCCCGTATCTTTTGACAAACTTAGAGAGATAAGTAACCCAAATGTCTTTCACATGTGGATATTTGAAGATCTTCAACCCTCTTTCATAGACCTTGAAAGCATCCTCGAAATACTTATGATCCTGGAGCACATGTAAGTTAAATTTTAGTTTCAGAAGCGTTAAGTAGTAAAAAAATAACATGAATAAAAATAAGGTTGCGAAATTGAAAATTGTGGATATAATGAAGAAAATACAAGTGACTTTACATGCCTCAAGGAGCAATGCATAGTTTATAATAATTTGCGGTGTGGCAATCCGAAGATCCAAGATCCGCTCATAGACAGCACGGGTTGATTCCAAAGTGCCTAAACTTTCCTCTAAATCCACATAAAATGTCCAAAGTCTTAGAGACTTGTGCAACTTTATTTGTACTGGTTCACTGCCATCAGCAGCCACTGCAGTAGAAAATTGCAAGATAAAACAGTGTAAGTTGTAACTCCAGAGTCCAAGCTATTAGATAAATTTTTGGATCTTGGCTTGTGCTTTCTCTTTCTCATATGGGCCGTCGAGATCACCAATATTGTCATGATATTCCTATACAATTATTCAAATTCAAGAATTAAAAGAAACTTACTTTGATCAACTGTATCAAAATCAAGAACGAATTTGAACCTCGGTTGATGCATCCACCATTGCATGAATCTGAAATTGAAATATAAACAAAACTAATGTGCATAAAAAACATTAGGGTGATTGAATCAATAATCTCCACGCTATATATTACCTAAATCATTGACAACATACAATCATTAGAAAATTGTATAAAACCAACATATTATTCGAGAATCAAACAACAATGAAAAAACAACTTGTTGTTTGATTTACTCACTTGAATATTTGATTTGATAAACAACATAAGCTCCATGCACAACTACTAAACAACAACCTTTGGTGAATCCTCGCGTATTGTTTTGAATATAGCTCGATTCATGAGCATCAGAGACCTGATGATGAAAAAAAAAAAAAAAAAAAAAAACACGATCAGTATAAAAAAACTAAGATCACAGCACGTTAGGTTTTTCTGAGACTAAAAAAAGAAGAATGTCGGAGTGTTATGTTTATCGTGTAGGAGTTCTGATTGTATGATCGTGTATTGTTTTTTATGGGCTTAGGATTTTTTTTTATCAAATTCAAGTTGCATGGTTTATAGATTAGAAGTTGCATAATATATTCAAAAAAATGTGGTGGTTCAGTGGTTAACATACCACATAATTTCAGCATGGTCTTGAGTTCGAATCTATAGAGATGTTATTTTTTTTAAAAAAACATTCAATCGAATTTAATAAAAAAAATGCTTACGTGGACAAAATGAGATGACATGGAAATATGACATGGCATTATGGGATGTCAAGTGGCATTATGACGTGGCATGCCTCCTCTTCTATATAATGTATAGATATATTATATATAACAGGAGACATTTGGCATTAATGCCACCTCAATGCCCAGTAATTGTTTTTCATGCCACATAAGCATTTTTGGTCCAACTAAGCAATTAATTGTTAATTTTCGGATTTTTTTTTTTTTTTTTTTTTTTTAATTTTCGGATTTTTTTTTAACATTTTTTTAAATTGTTTATAAAAAAGGTTCCTTGCAAGGATTGAACCTTGGTTGTTTTGATAAATAACTTGTGTGTTTACCACTTATGCAACAAGTTATTTTGATTATTATGTTGCATATTATAATCTGTAAATGCCTATAATTTTTTTAATTTAATTAGCTATTATTTAATTTTCGGTTTTTTTTTATTAATTTTCGAAATTTGTTTAGACAAATTCGGATTTTTAATAATTATTTTTGTAAATTTCGGATTTTTATTAACTATTTTTGAAAATTATTTATAAAAAAAGGGCCTTGCAAGGATTGAACCTTGGTTATTTGGATAAATAACTTGTGTGTTTACCACTTAGGCAACAAGTTATTTTGATAATTATGTTGCTTATTATAATCTATAAATGTAAATTTTGGATTTTTAATAATTATGTTGCTTATTATAATCTATCTTTTACTTTTGATAATTATGTTCGGTAATTGTACAAAATTATGTATATTGCATGATTCGAACATGTGATCTATGCTTTAGATCGAATCTATCTCACCAAATGAGCTAAGATTTGATTTGTGTTTTAATATAAAAAACACAATTATTATTTTCTATAAATAATCCTATGTAATTTGTTTACATGTTGATATATTTAGTTTTTTAAAAATATATGAAGATAGACTCCAAAATATTTGAAGATATACTCCCATATTAGTCAAAATCATAAAATAAATCAAATATACGTAACATGGATCAACTTATAACTCAAAACCCTAAAACAAAACGTTTCTACAATCTAGAATGTCGGTAGACCATATTTGATATTAACACATTGATTTAACATTGATGATGAGGTATTGCATACTTATTTTGCATTACGAGGGCTTTGAATAAGTTCTGAAACGCGTTTATAGGCTTTTATGGAGCATATCGACTTCAAGGTCGATTCGATGTCTTTGTGCTCATGAAGTCCGGGATTCACTAGGTGGGGTATCTAAAACTTATATACTAATGGGCGTTCATGGAATCTGTTGGCTCTTCTTTTTTTTTTATGGATGTATTTAGATTGAGAGTTTGAGTGTTTAAATATGGATCATATGTGCAAAATTTAACATTTATGTTGTTGTCGGACAATACAGTATAGGCGTTATTGAAAATATGATTTCATCCTCTTTCTTGGACCCATAAAAACGTGTTTGTTCTTTTTTCTTTGCCATTTAGTACGCTTTCATAATCTTTTCTATTTTTTCATTGTGTGTAGGCGGCATAACATGATTGTGTTCTGTTTGTAGGTTTGTGTTGTGTTAGTTCAGGTCCAATCATGTTTACCATCTATTGGTTTTTTAATATTTCTTGTGCTTCTATTTAACTTTTGCATCATTTGTTTTCCATTCTCTTTTGCGACTTCTCACAGTGTTGTTTTTTGTGCAATAGGATCTCAAATGAGTGGATTGTCACTTTACTTGTTGTTTATAGTTGTATTATATAGAATCTGTAACATATCGTGTCTATTTTTGTTGCAGCTTTCGTTCCAGCTGTGGACAAGCGAAATACAAGATATGCTAGAAAGCATGGTTGCACTGCTTTCCGAGGCAAGGATTTGAGTCTTTGCTATCGATTCATACACGGGTGTAAGACTTCATTTGCTTCTCTCAGGTCTCTCTTTTTATGCAATATATAGCAAATTGAAATAGACGATTTACAAATTAAAAACCTTTTTAGTCTTGCATTAAGCCCCATGCAGTGATTTGAAGTATATGTCGGAAATTTGAGTTACTAACATCTGAAAAAAAATAAACTTTGATGCTCTTATTAGCTAATGTTGATATATTTTTAGTTAAGGAAGGATAACACGGCTAAACCAGTAGCCCCGATATGCAGTTTGATATAGAAGCAACTGATACAGAAACAACACAAACAGAAAATAACACAGGAGAAAAGAAGTTTTATGGATTTTTGTCAGATTGCTTCAAGAATATGGAACGATTCTGAAGTCCAAAAATTATGTACCATACATGGTTGGAAACACACACAAAACCTCTGTGTTCGTTCTTATTCTACAAAAAACATGTCTTTTTTCCTTTTGATTTTATGTTTCAGGAGAAGACAGGGTGCTCATACATAGAGATTTTTTGTTTTGAGATGCAGTATATAAGGTATCAAAAAAAGTATGCCTCCCCTCAAAACCCTAATGATAAAACAATACAAACCATCTCACACACGTTTGATAATATCATTCATGTTGATTTTTTTAACTTATGGCATGTAGCAATTTAATAACAATTGTGTTTATTTTAATTTTGTAAGTGTATTCAGCCATGCAGTTGTCTTCTAAGGTATGTAATTATTCTTACATACGTTTGGTTATATCATTCATGTTGAATTTATCTACTATCAAAAGTTGGTGGTCTTCTTTGTTTTTTCCCCTATATGTCGTCGTTTATTCCAGTTTTCCATCAACTTCATCGCGGAATTTGTCCAAGACGTATAATGAACTACTTGCTTTTGAAGTGTATATATAATGTTTATGTAGTGAATATTCAATTAAGATACCTTAGTTTAACTAACTTTCACATTAATTTATGCGGGTCGTTGCATTTTATTGTGAGAATGAAGCATTGTCGGTAGCTAGAGATAAATCTGAAAGCTTCCATGTAGCAATAATAGAGGTATTGAATATCATTTATGGTGATTAACCCATCCTTGATTGCATAAGTTTGACTTTAGTCTGGTCTTGGTTTATTTGCTTTGATCTGCGTTACCTTTTATCATAGGTGAGAGCATATGATGAAGATGTACTATTTTACGAAATGAGCTAAAACCTTGCCTATAACCCGGTATGATCCATGACCTAAAATCTAAAATCTATAACATTAACTTGTATTGTGATAAATCCTATATTTCCTATGTTTTGATGTTACATTGTTAACTACATCTATTTACCTTTAAAAAATTTGTGATCAATTCCTTCCATTGCTTTTCAAGAAATACATGGTATATGCTTTATACAAATAATGCATGCAATAGTGTTTATGCAATTGCTTATTTGTTGTTATCTATGTTCTTAGTGTAAGTAAATATGGAAATTACAGGACTTTAATTTGTAGTAACCTTCAGGTTATTCATTTGTCGAGGTTTTGCTAAGGATGAAGGAATGGGTACCCATGTTTCCACGGAACAACGATGAACTAAGGAGTGTGAGGGCTTCGGGCTAAGCAATGTTTCTTTCTTTTTCTGTAAACTTATTTATTATTACATGTCATTTTTGATTCGATCGTGATAGGTTTCATACATATTGACCGAGTTTTTTCATGGCGAGTGGGAGCCTTGTGGTAGGCGCTTTTCTTTCTTTTATATAGCTCACCTCATTTACTATTACTTTTGTCATTTTGTGATTCACATTTATGGGTTCATACATATTGATTGAGGTTTTGATTTCAGCGAGCAAGTCCCCTTTGGGTTATTAGTTGTCGCAGCGTATAATCAACATTAGCAAGTCATCATAGACTCTTGAAATATATGGCTACTATAGGTGTTAGAAGCTGTCGGATAAAGTACCACTAAATCGTAAACGATAATGGCCACGGTACCAATGACCCCAAGGTACGTGAATTTATTGGCTCGAATGATTATAAAGAGAGGCAAAAATCGGTCTTGATCGACTAATGTAAAGGGGCGTTAACATTCTTATTATAAATAATATATAATTATTGTGTCTCGACAAAGTTCATGTGGTTAGAGAAATTGTTGGGCTTGAACCACGGGAGACTTGACATGTTGCAATATCAAATACTTTGTGTTAGTATTTGGAAAAGCTCAAGTTGTTTGGGCTGAAGGCGTGACAGCTGGGTAGTTTGTGTGACAAAGTTCAGGTACTTTGTGTTAGTAAATGTGGTTGTGTTCTTGATTCAGGAAGCTGGTGACCCCTGAGTTCATGAGGCACAATTTCGTGGTGAGTTTTCACAATTATGGACCTATATCTGGTCTACGTTCATGTTTAATAGGGGTGAATTGCATTTTTAGAGTTGTTAAAAATGAAATGATATTAATGTTTTTGTACTTACATCAAAACATATATCCTACAACAAAACTTTCATTAAATTTTGGTAGTTGTTCATGAATAGAAGTTCTTATATTTAGTAGCTATCCAAGGTGGTAATTATCTTATTTTAGAGTCTACTGAGACCTTACATGTAACATCCCGCCTACTCAGACCACAATATTGTCCGCTTTGCCCGCAGGCTCACGGCTTTGTTTTTGTGGCCTCATTTGAAGACTTCGGCAGTCAGCCAGTCCGCATACTCTACCATGAGCACGCTTAACGCGCCGCCAGAACTCCACTCGCAATAGACCACAAAACGCGTTGTGTCATTGTAAGGCGAATGTTATCTTATGAGCCCATATCTCTCGAGCCACGACCGATGTGGGATTTGCCTAGGGTGTCACAATCACCCCCCCTTAGGGACTCATCGTCCTCGATGAGGTTTGCCTACCATCCCGAACGGCTCGAGTGGCTCTCGATACCACTTGTAACATCCCGCCTTACTCGGACCACAATATTGTCCGCTTTGCCCGTGAGGCTCGCGGCTTTGTTTTTGTGGCCTCATTTGAAGACTTCGGTCACTCACCGATTACTACTCTACTCACATGAACGCGTAGCTGCCAGGTTCCTCGAACTCCACTCGTGATGAACCACAAAACGCGTTGTATCATTGTAAGGCGAATGTTATCTTATGAGCCCAGTATCTCTCCAGGCCACAGCCGATGTGGGATTTGCCTAGGGTGTTACATTACATATGCAGAGACTCATAGGTATGTTAAACAATATTGGTGAATGAATTTTCTTCTAACTGATTCAAGGTTTGGACGGGATCAGAGGTGTTTAGAAATTGGCGAGTATGAAATGGCAAATGTAGACAAGCTGAGATTAGAACAGCAGCAGCGCCGGGTAAGAGCTCCAAATAATACAACTCCTTGCTCATGAGAACTAAGAAAAGGTTTTATGGTCGTGAGAAAAGTTTTTATATTTAATACCCAGACTCAGTTAACCGCCTAGAACAAAACTGACACTAGAATCAGTTTTTTGATAGTTTTGACTTACAGTGACGTCTGTGAAGGGAGTAGCATCTCCTACTTTACCCATATGCGCTGCAACTTTCCCCATAATACACTCGATAAGTTGACCAATTGTCACACGAGAAGGAATAGCATGAGGATTGACGATAATATCCGTGTGATGCCTTCAATGTACCATTCTTGTGTGTAAGTCATACCAACGGTTCCCTTTTGACCGTGTCTACTACTAAACTTGTCTCCGATTTGGGGTATTCTAACTGATCTCACCCTCACTTTCACAAACCTCAACCCGGCCAGATTTGTAGTGATCAGTACTGTAATCAAGTTTTTAACGCTAGCGCAGAAGTATTAAAAAGACAGGTGGTCGGGTTGACTTGGAAACAGATGTTACCCGATCAACCATTCCGCTTTTCACTTAACACTTGCTTGTGGTCACGGAGTGTAACGAGAGGCTTGCCCCTAAGCTGCATCATCTCGAGCGATAGGTGTTGTTTTTCCAATAATCACATCCTCACCTCCAACTCGTGTTCCCTACATTACAATTTGTAATTTTATTTAAAAATGAATCCCGATAAATAAAAACTCTGCATCTACTACTAAAAAACACTCACTGGAGGAGCAAGACCATCATCATCCAACTTATCATAAGAACCATGCCTCATACCCTGTAAAAGAAAAAAATCAGACCAGCGTCTACATACGTGGCAAAATGGCAAGTTAGATTAAAGAAGAAGAAGCACTCTTTGAAAATGAAACACTGATTGGTGTCATTAGTTGATTAGGTTTTAGGCGGTTGTCAAGTTGATTACAACACAATTAGAGATCTTTTCCTCCTCCGGTACTTAAACATATATTTTGCATTTGCATTTTATATTTACTACTTTAATGATCTCATAGCTTTTCTATTCTGAATACATGTAGTTATATCTATCTTATGAATGTAACCGATTTTAAGTATTTTTTCCCATTCAATCTTTCAGATGAACCTAATAACGGAGGCAACGACTTTCCTCTTTGATGTGCTTAAGCCCGAACATGCTCACCGCAAACCATGGTACATGTTGCGATGCTAATTATGCTTACTTCGCTTGATAGACGTCGATCGAGACTACCCAAACATAGGTATAAGTGTTTTAATACGCATATGATTATTTTCCGATGTGTGTAAGACTTGAGATGGAAACGAAGAGAGTTGAGGTAACAATTGTGTGTTTTAATCTTAGCGGGCTACTAATACTTACGTTATATGACTTTAATAAGAGAAAGAACCAATTATTAGGGTGTTTGGGATTGCTTATTCTTGAAGTGCTTATCCGCTTATTACCGCTTTTAGTAAGGAATCCATAAGCATCGCGAAAACCAAAAAAAATGTAGCGTAATCTTTAATGTTATATGGTTAATTTGACACCACAACTTTAAATACCAATCGTATGTTAAAAGTTTTTAGAAAATGTTGTATGAGAATATGTCTGAATTACTAACGTGTGAGAACACAATTTTAAATCGGGCCACTTATAATTATGTGAGTCGAAATAGTGAGCACCAACAAGATGTGGCATGCCAAATAGAATAAAAATAAGCAATGTTCTTATGCAGGTTTAGTTGTTATTCGTGTTGCCAAATAGAATAAATTTGCCGTTGAATATGTAGCAGAAGTTGAGTTGGCCTCAGTCCGAGTTCGTGCTGGTTTGTGACCAGGTTAAAGAGGCAATAATATATTCTAGAAATTAGGGTCAAGTTGTGGGTTGTGAGCTTAATTGTTTAATTGTGTTTTAAAATCGCTGCATGCTCTAGAACACATACGGATGCAAATCGTGTATTGGACCATGTACTACTCAAGGAGAGATATATTACTATTTGTCATTCAGTTAATCAAGTCATTTAATTATTGTTATTATGACGTTAATCACATATAGCAGTCATGGATTTTTGGGTTCACTTAAATAAACTTTACTATTACTTAAGGTTGTAATAGGATTTGATATTGTATATGGAACCTTCAACAATGACAGTTTTTTAAATAATTGTAATAAACAGAAAAATACTTATGGAGTTTCTTTTGGAATGATGTTCTAACACATGTTTTTCTAGGATGCTTTTTATGGTGATCTTGGCTGAGCATTTTGGCATGTTGAAACGGATTGGGGTAAACACGAAGGTTGTCAAGCTTTATATTTTCTCTAATATTCGATAAACATACATTTCTTTTGGTTTCTAATGCATTGAAGGTTGACAGTTTGCCGACATGTGGAAGAAATTATTTATATTTGCAGCATACTTGATATTTTCTACTCTTTATGAGCTTTTATTATAACATATTATGTTATAAGGTCCAAATTCCTAATAACCATACACCAATGTTTGTTGTACAAACAAGATAATAAAAAACTGTTATAGTTTTTTTTCATGATACAACTTTTAATATGACGAACCTCGAGCAATGATACATTTGAAATACGTTTTTATTTTTGATGTTATTACAAGTGAAGTTAATGTTACATGATAAATCTATTGCAATGTTTTTGATTCAGAATCGAGTTTAGGACTACGACTTTTCTCTCAAATGGTATTTTAAGTAGTATTATTTTTTATTTATCTCTGTTTACAATGTCTTTTAATAAACTTTGTTATCAATAGTTATAATTGGAAAGAAAGTTAGGTAACTAGAAAAAAAAAAAAAAAAAAAAAAAACCCACAATTGTCTTATAATATTGTCAAACAATTTTTAAAAATGTATTTAAGTTATTTAAAAACAACAAACAAATAATTATAATTCATGGACACCTAATCGTATTATACTATTGCTTGACAATTTTTAAAAATTTATTTAAGTTAATTAAAACCAACAAACAAATCATTATAAGTCATGCCCGCCCATTGGGCGGACTTCGAATCTAGTATATATATATATATATATATATATATATATATATATATATATATATATATATATATATATATATATATATATATATATATATATATATATATATATATATATATATATAGGGTAAAGTTAAAATAAAAAGACAAATATTCGTAAAAAGAATAAAAATATTTTTTTTTTTTAAATTGTCCAAAAATTTCAAAAAAATTCCACAAGATCGGGTATGTTGGTGCATAAAACTTTTGTGAAAATATTTTTTATAATTTTGAGTTTTCATACGTTTTTTTTAATGCACAAAAAACAAATTTTGATGCGCAAAAAAATTTTGTTGTATAAAATTTTCAACTTGTTTTAGTTAGATGCGCAATGTTATTTAGATGAAAAAAAGTCAAAAGAAGTTGGGGGTAAAAACCAATTTTTGATGCACAAAAAATGATTTAATGCGCAAACGTATTTTTCATAAAGTTTTTTCGTAAAAAAATATCCACTTTTAGAAAAAAGTTTTTCACAACTTTTTCATGCACCATCATACCCGATCTTGTAGAATTTTTTTGGAATTTTACGAGAACTTTTTTGAAATAAAAATGGGCAAATGATAAAAAATATATATATATATATATATATATATATATATATATATTATACTTGACATCATTTGCTTTTGTGAGTAGTGAACAATTTTTTTTGCTTTTGTGGGTAGTATACTTTCAAATTCATCCTCTTTAGGGTATTTTGCAAAAATTTTGGACATTTTTGCCCCTCTTAGCTAATAGAAAATTTTTTTTCCCGAAGGGTAAAAATGTCACATGGTACCCTAAAGATGAAGAATTTGAAAGTATAGTACCCACAAAAGCAAAAAATTTTGTTAACTACCCACAAGAGCAAATTGTGGCAAGTATGATACTTTTTTTTACCATTTGCCCAAAAAAAATCTTTTTATCTTTTTACGGATATTTATCTTTTTATTTGTTCTGTATATATATATATATATATATATATATATATATATATATATATATATATATATATAGGTAAAGTTAAATAAAAGACAAAAGTTAATAAAAAAGATTTGTTTTTTTAAATTTCTCCAAAAATTCCAAAACAATTTCACAAGATCTGGTATGTGCATAAAACTTTTGTGAAAACTTTTTTTTTAATTTTGAGTTTTGATACGTTTTTTTTAATGCACAAAACGAATTTTGATAAAAAAAAATTTTGATGCACAAAATTTTCAACTTGTTTTAGTTAGATTTAATGTTATTTTGATGAAAAAGTCAAAAGAAGTTGGGTCAAAACCAATTTTTGATGACAAAAAAATGATTTAACGCCAAAAACGTATTTTTTATAATTTTTTTCGAAAAATATCCACTTTTAGAAAAAGGTTTTTCAACTTTTCATGCACCATCATACCATCTTGTGAATTTTTGGGAATTTTTCAGAACTTTTTTAAAAAATCTTTATCTTTTTTACGGATATTTGTCTTTTAGTTCTTATCTATATATATATATATATATATATATATATATATATATATATATATATATATATATATATATATATATATATATATATGAAATTTTTAGTAATTATTAATTTATAGTTTTGTAGGGACCAATATATATACACTGGGGTTTCAAAAAAATTATTATCTTATTATTTTATCGATAGGGGTCCAAATTTGTATTGGTCTCAAGTTGGGACTGAACAAATTATTAATTTTATCGAGCTTATTAATTTATCGAGTATTAATTTATAGAGGTTTTACTGTAAGGTCTAAAATGCTAAAAGAACGTTTGCGAAAGCAATGGCTAATCTTGCAAAGAGTCTTCAATGACTTTCTTTTCATAAACGTAAAGAGGGGTGAGTTAGTAAACAACAATATTAGTGGCTTGTGGTCTAGTGGTAGATACTTAAGTAGTTAAGTGAGCCACAAGTGAGAGTAGTACCGGGTGGGTGACCTACTGGGAAGTCCTCACTTATGGATCATAAGCTCCACTGATACCTAGGCAATGAAGAGAGAGCCTGAAGCCATTAGGCGCAGTGTTCGAATCCAACGCCCCGGTTTCATCCGAAACTTTAAATATATAAATATCGTAGAGGCGGCACGCTTCCGGTGGACGCCGTTATTAATCTCCACTACGCCAATATGGGCCCGGTTAAGACAACATTGTCTGGGTACGTGGAGGATGAGGGCTTGCTTTAGGGCAGGTGTGACTCTATCCAAAAAATGAAAGTCACCGTTCAAAAAAAAAATAATAAACATACAATAAATTATTGTTTCATAAACCCAAAGATTCTCTAAAACTTTTAGCAATATAAATTCTTTAAAAAATGTTCAACAAATAACTAACCTTGCTAAAATCATTTGACTAATAACTAAAATCATTATACGAAGCCTATTAGTCGTGTTAAATATAAGAGCATTGATATAGGGACCTAACTAAAGAGACATAAAAGGTGAAAGGTGATTTAATGCATAAATGACTTATACAACTGTACAAGTCATTTATGCATTAGCTCACTTTTTAGGCCCTTTAGTTAGGCTCATTTATCATTTTCCTAAATATAAATATAAAAGAGCGTTAAAAAGTAAAAACAGATGACCTTCCATCATATGAAAAAACACACTGGATTTTGAACGGTCTTTGCACCACTTATAAGTTTATATAATCTTGAGGTTTTACACAAATAGAAAGTCTAAAAATCAACTTGGTTCGAGCAAAAAAGGTCCAACAAAGTTAAATTCAAAACATGTTCTTTACACTACAGACATCGCCTACAGATCTTAGTACACCTTTAATTACAACAACAACATACCCAATCCCATCAAAGCGAGGTTCGAGGAAAGTGGAATGTAAACAGATCCTACCCCTACTTCAAGATAAACCTAAAAGTATGAGACTACCTTTAGAAAGACCACTTGCATGTGTATGTATGCAAGTTTGCTGAAATATAAGTGCAACAGTGAAAGATTGCAATAACAAAGATAAGGAAATCTAAACACGGTGAAAAACAAGATACAAAGCTATAGACCAAAAAAAAACATCTTAAGATCTAAAGAGAAATAAAGGCAAGTGGACAAAAAAAGCAAAGACCGCATAAGAACACAGTATATATAGGGAAAAGAGAGCGCACAAAAGGCCGAAGGGGACATCAACATAAATATAAAAGCATACAACGCAAAGAAGCATAACGGTTTAATTACTGACTACAAAAAAGAGCAGACACTGCATAATGGAAATAACATTTAAGAATGTACAAGCAAGACTTCCTTAACCATCAATGACATGTACTCCAGTAACAAAAAAATAATTGTTTACAATCACCAGACACCAGAGAAAACTCTCAAAATTCTCTGCCACAACCCATCTCAAATAGCGATAAGAATATCCACAACATTCTCAGGGGCTACTACCGAGACAATGAAGACAAAAACATAAAAAAAATCAATAAACACTCAAAATCCGGACTTGTGTATGCATGACACACCCCCAGCCACAGGGTACATTTTATCCTCAATGGGGCTCTTTGACCCGTATAGACTAAACTACAAACATAACCTGATCAAAAACCAAGTACAAACAGGCATCATCTCTCTGTGGATTTGCCAGACGACTCAGACTCAACTCAAAATACATTCATATCCAGAACCCATGCTTTCTGTTAAATTCTTTTTCAAGCAGAAATAACTCTTTCTACATGGACTCCAACCAGACTTCAAAGGGTTCTTGAATGTTTGACAACCAAATAATTGGGGCACAAAATGCAGAAACTGAATAAAGGTGCCTGCATCACGGTACTGCAGATGATGCCTTCTCCAACTTCTCTTTCTCGATCTCTACTCTTCTCTGATCTGCATGCTGAGAAACACCGCTTGCAAGTGCTTGGTAATGAAAATCAAGTGTCTGCGATAGGTTTTGGAACCTCATTTGATCTACAGCTTGCAAAGCTGTATATTCAAAACATCAAGTTAACAAAAGCTTTCCATGTTAGCCAACTAGACCTAATAAACTTGAAAAGTTTTAACTACATCAACTGCTTAAACATATAAATGGCCCAATCAGTAAAATTGGGCTAACAGGTCAGAACGGGTAACTTCCGAGTGTGGGTTGAAACATATGAGATCATGTTGTGCTGACCTGCAACGACTGTCTTTTTTTTTGTGAACTATGACTACAAAAACTAAATAACTGGAATAACACAAGTTTTTTCAGTATAGCATTCTGTATCCCCTTCCAACGACTTTTGACCCATTTGACCTGATCAACCAGTTTTACCCCTTTTCCTTTTTAGCTTAATTAAAAACATTACTCATTTTATCATCTTTTAGAAAAAGAGAAACCCCAATCAACCAAATTTAACAAAAATGGGTTCTACATGAACATGTCTCAGGGGAACTGGAGTTTTTAGATTTTGGGTGAAGTTCCAATCATATTATCAAAGGGTATAAAAGCAAACTTTCTAAAAGATACTGGCAACTCAGCTTTACATGATTATAGTTCAGTGTCAAATCTTATATGTGCTGTCAAGTGTCAACTCCTTAGAGGCTTCACCTACAGGCTGTAAGTGCTATAGTTTGACTGATACTAAAGAAGGATAACATTTTGTGAGTACTAAATTTCAATGCAATTTACCTTTTGCAGTATCCATAAAGAAAATAAATGGATCCACTTCATCGATAGGTGAATGCAGATCCTCGTCATCACTGAAGTCATCATCAGAGTCATCATCGTCATCATCAACAGGTCGGAATGACTTTGCCTGAATGAAAGTTTGAAACAGTCATAAATTTCATCTTAGTAGACTGTAGATTGATTACAATATTGTCAGTTTGTTCTCTTTTAAATACATAAATATGTGAGACTTAACAAACCTGTGCAGCCAATCTCTGAAGCCTCAGGCTATCAGCTTCATCGCCATCCTCTGCATCATCTCCCATGTCGTTGTCAGATCCATCATCTTCATCATCATCTGTTTCCAGACCATCATCCATGCCATCATCATCTTCGGGCTCTTCCTTTGCAGCTTCTGAGCAAATAAACACACTACTATAACATGGCATAGAAACATATACTATACCTGTAATAATGATAAATCAAGAAAACACGACATGCAAAGTTATCAATATTACATTCCAGAATAATACCTGCTACTTGATCCTTGTAGGCAACAAGCAGTTCAAGAGTTGCTTTGAAAACACGCTCCAAGGCCTCACCTGGCAACTGATCCGAAGGAAGTGTAAGCAGAGATGTCAAACCCAAACAGCACACCTTCTTGTCATGTTCCCTGAAAAAAAACACAAGACATCAAGTTGGGTGGCAAAATGGGCAGGTTGATTAACAGGTCAAAAAATGTCAGGTCGATTTCAGCCAGAACACAAGCACTCTTCTATTTTATATGATGTTTAATGTTTTCTATCTGATTACTTGATTACGAAATTACATTATCATAACGGTTATCTAAACTTTTTAATAAGGTGCGTGAAAGGTTTTATGCATTTAAATACATTGCGGGTGACATTCAATCTGTTTGTCCAGGGTAATCAAAACACTTGGGAGGTAAAAATAAAACCCAAGTCGACTAATTTGTATATAGAGGGGTTAAAGTTGCCACCTCCAACATCAATGTGCAACCATACAGTGAATTAAAAGACTATAAAAGATATATCTCAGCACAAACAGCAGCTACACAAAGTACAATACATGTCGCTAAAAAACAAAAAAAGAATGGCTAATTACCTCTTAAAGTTTGCCCGCACACCACTCTTTTTAGTTTGTTGCAACATCTGGAACCAAAGGTTGAAAACTTCTGTAGCAACACCAAGCTTTTGCAATATGTTGAGTGTCAAAGACGCATTATAGTAAAGAGCATCAGCAATCTGCATAATATACAAACGTCTAAAATTAAGCAGCAGAATATCAAAAGTAATAGCACTCTGCGAAATATCATTGGTTTATGTAGTCAAGCAGCATGTTTCAGCATCTTGAAGATCTAATAACATAAAAAAAACTTAAGTTACTTACAACTTGCACCAGAAGGCATTTCAAGTATGGTCGCTCAGCTGTGTGCAAACGCTCAACTGTAAGTCTAATATATGGCTCAACCCAGTGATCCACCTGACCCCTACAGTTCTGGAACACTACTTCAATAAGCTTGGGTGCAGGTTCAATGTCATTGTCCTCCAAGTTTTTATCACTCATTAACTGTCATACACGCATAATAAAGGAAATTAAAACAGAACAGGAGACAAGTCATTTAGCAATATTAAAAAAATAATAATAATAAATAAATAAAAAAGATCAGTCTTTTGCTAAAGATATAAAAGTTAATGTCTTGAAAATGGAGGTATAAGGCACGACAAGCTTTTAATTACCCAATATTAATAAAAATCTAGGCTTTATTCTCACTAGATATCTGGAACAAGTACAAGTAATTATAATTCCTGAAAGCCACCAAGTGTTTTGGTTGAAAGTTTGTTACTAAAACATTAATGTAAGATCAGGAAAAAAACAAATATCTGGAGAATGTAGTTGGATCACAATAAGTGTAACTGTATGCGTACGTAAATAGAATAGGAGCAATCCAAACCCAAAAAAGTCTCATTATCTAGACCAAAGCAAATAGTTTTTAGATAAAACATTCATAAAACGAAGCAGCATACATTTGAAAGCACATTCCACAAACTTTGTTGGTAGTCTGGCTGCTTGCATGTCAGATAATGCACTGTACTTCGAGATATATAGTTGTCCAGTGGGACAAGGATATCTATACCAAAGAACCAAAAGATATAAATAAATAACAAAAATATAAATAGAACTTCCAATTTCTAAAAGTACAGGGAGGAAGTAAATATACTTGGGAAGAAGTCAATAGCCCAGTCAGCAAGAGCTTCCATAAGCAATGGCCAAAGAGTCCACATATCCATGGATATTGTTGGTGAGAAAAAAGTCATGTATGATACAATTTCCAAAACTTCTTCAAAGACATCTACAGCAGAGTTTGTAAATGAGGTATAAGAAAATGAGCAGGTGTTAAATACCTTACGGTGCGTATGTCAACAGTCCGGGTACACATGCGTTACTACAAGTTGAAAGCATGTGGTACGTGATGGCTACACGTATACTTTGAAGATGAGAGATATTAACAATGACAGCTCATAAGTGTGTATAAAATCATTAATGATGACAATATCACGTAAAGATTGTTACATTTCAAGTACAAAGATAATCGGCTGCTATGTATCATATTACTAGTTTATCATAAAGGATTAACTAGAGAAAGAAAGAAAAAAACAGAGTTTACAAGCATGCAAATCTAGCAAACAGATTCTTTTTTTTAAGGTGGCAGATGCCAAATTTTTTATTGATTGTAGTTTACCATTTTTCAGGCATTTGAATATCTTTTACGATGCATTTTCTACTTCACCTCCTTCATATGCACAAATCATTCCCAAAAAACTCAAAAAAGAGGATGTATTTCATAATTCATTCTCCACAAGTTCTATTTCACAGATGATCAGATTTTTTCATGTTAACAAAGCAGCTAAATATACAAATAAAGTTTACATAAGAATTACTTTGTGATTTGTATGTGAGGTGAACTTGGTATTGAGACATCTCGTTTTAGTGATGATAGTCACAAGTGTTTTACCCCTTGGCCACCCCTGAGTGGTTTAGCAAAACTCAATGTTTAACTTAACACAACTTATATCTTTTAACCATAGATCGGATATCTGACACAACTGTTAAAGAGACCACAACCTATGTTGCGATTTTTTAGTTTTATTTTTTTGGGTAAAGGGTTTCCCCAGTAAAATACTTGTTGCGAATTTTTAGTAATGATTACTGGGGGGTTTGGGAGAAGTCAGGTAGGCTGAAAACTGACCCCAGAAAAGAAATTTGGCTTCCATAGGACAATCTAAAATGGTTCATTTTGGGACAGAAAAGTATATTATAGACAGTGAGTAGCACATATGTGTGTATATATGCATATGTATGTATGTGTACCAGAAGTGCCCACATAAATGTTACCTTGGCCATCAGTTGTAAGCATGCGACGCATTATTGGTAGCAGAGTTGGCTCAATGTGAGCAAAAATATGAGGAAGCCTGCTCACTGATTCAAGAATCGTACTAATGGCACGTAAACAACCAGCAGCAGCCAAAGCACCAGGATCATCCGCATCCTCTTCAGCTTCAGAGGTATTGATACACTTCCAAAATGCAGCAGCCTATATCACATCCACAGAAAAGTTCAAAAAAAAAACAAAAAAAAAAAAACTTGTAGCAGACTTTGGCAAATGAAAATATTACCAGACTTTGGCACAAACCAAGAGCATAGGGTGCCATCTCCTCTCCAAACTTGTCAACAATAGTCTCAAGTGTAAACACAAGATCCTCGTTTTCAACTTCATCCATTAGCTTGAAAAAATCTATAGACAAATCATGTGCAAAGAAATAATAAATAACCAATTAAATGACATGAATCAGCAAGATTAATATATACATACCATCAAGTAGTTGTGGAAGGATTGGTCTGATTTCATTTAGATCTGCAAATTAGATATAATAGTCTTATTACATTCTGGATGTCTGAACGAATTGAAACACCACACAAATGAAAACAGCTAGCTGTGCATTTGCATGTTACCTTTGCAGGATTCAACAAAAGAGCGTAATGCAAAAACAGAATCAACACGAACAGGAAGCTCTGGGTCACGCATCCCAGCAACAACACTTTGTAGTGCTTTGCGAAAATTACTTGGGTCAGAGAAATTGACATGGGCATACTGTCCTGCAACCCATGCAGCCTAACATTCGAAAATTAATTTTTTTAGAATGTCGTTTTCCAACAAATATGCCAACAGAAGTGTGATAGAATCAAAAGTTACGAACTAGCAACATGATGCTATTTTAAAACAAACATAGAAGATAAACTATGAGACTCACCTTTGCTCTGAGATGGCCAACAGGACTGACGAACTCCGGGAAAACATGCTGCACTAGCATGGGTTCGAGCTCAGATTTATATGGTTCAGTCTGCTTCAGCTTATCACACAGTGTTCCAATGGCAAGAAGTGCACCATCCTTTTGTCGATAAGGCTTAAACTCAACCGATGCTGCTTCATATCTAATCAAAAAAGACAATAACAAAGATCAATCGTCGGTAAAATTGCAGAATTTTGCATATGTTAGATGATATAAAGGTAGGGATACCTCTTGAAAATCTCCACAATGAATAATATGAACTTCTGAAGGTTCTCTTTTCCACGTTTTCTTACCAACTCACTCACAAAGTCCATTGCTGCAGTCCTAGGACTGTATAGGTCTTCAATAATATCTGCAGAAAAGTATGAAAGCTTATTAAATAGGTCTTACAATGAAAGTGAGCAGCAATCATATGCGGAACACTAACCATAACCCTTCCTCACATATTCATGTGGGTCTTCCTCCCACAGGGTTTGATCCTCGTCATTGAAACACATAAGAGGAAATATTATCTCGAAAAGAACAACATCCAGTCTTGGTTGGAGAAGTTTGTACATGGAAGCCTTGGAAATACTGCATAGATGGACATGTTAACAGAAAATGTAACATACAAAAACACATGAAACCAACTGAATTAAATTTATAGATATGTAGCTTAATTATGCCATTTACAAATTGTAGGAAGCAGACCTATTGCTCAAATATTGCAGAATAAGGTTGGTAACTCTGTCAGGTAAATAGTCACCAATACGGATTGCATTCAGCAAGTTGAGGTGACACTCCAAAATTTTTCCAGCATAGTTTTCCTGGAAGTGTTGTGCAAAAGCTTTGTTCTCTGCGTTTTGCAACTTCAAATCTCCAAACCTGGATAAATAGATGTCATTTAAGGCAGTCTCAAAGTTAACATTTAAAGTAACACTTGACCCATGACTCACCGAGTATAGAGGCGGTTTAATATATGGACTGTCCACTTTTTTACTTTCCACCATCCCCATGACTTGCGGAGCTCTGGATCGGTTGGCTGTCCCTCTAGTGGAACAGGTCTTTCCAACATATTTAAGAATAGAACCATCCAAGCGTTGAACATATTTGGGTCAAACAACTTCTTGGGAATCTCCAGCTGAACATCATTTAATGCCATTTTTATTATTACGAGAATAGTCAATTACTTGACATGTATATATTAAAACTTAGGAAGGGAGTCAAAACCAAAATAAATAAACTTCACAAATGTAGACTCACATATATGGATGACCAGAATATTTTGCAAATGAGCTTAATCAAATCTGCAACTTCAATTGGTGGATTTACTATCTGAACAAGCTTGTTGAATATATTCAGCAAATGAGGAAATGTCTCATCAACAACATGATAAACTGGAACCCTGTCCTCATCTGACTTGAACCTATGAAAACCAGATCACGTGCAATGCCAATAAAATAAGTTGAATTGCTTGATAGGTATCAAAACTGTGTCTCATTAACAAAGTATCTGCTATACTGTCTGCTCATATGTTCCAAAATGAAAAAGTAAGTTACCACAACGTAAATATGACTTAAAATATATATCCTTACTGTATCACTTTATCACCTATAAAATCAAGAAAAAACATACGCTAATACTGATCTATCTAATTGTTCCAAACAACTGAGTTATGTTAGATTCACATAGAAAAGAATGATATCCTAGAACAGCTCATCTTCAGCAGACAAATTAGCTCCAAATGACAGCTATTCTGCATCAAGTTGATTGTGAATATATGAGCATAAATACTCAT
>OU343219.1:27017688-27075305 GCA_910596185.1 Chrysanthemum makinoi
ATGATATGTCAAAGGAGGTAGAAGCATTTTTATTTACTTCTGCACTGCCACTGAAATTTCTACAAATAGCAGACTATTTTGCAAGATTTTGATTCTTTTTTAACCCAACAGGATAGCCAATGATCACAAAACATCTTTCAATAGTGTGACCAATTATACCATAAACTTTCCACAGTATATTAGGATTACGACCTTTATTGTTATTCCTTTTTTCAAAGTCATTAGACTTAACAACAAAAGCAACAGGTTGAACTTTACTACCAGATAAGACACCGCGACGAAGTCCCCTATGAGACTTCTCCCTGGATACAACAGCAAAACCATCTTTGACATCAGACAAATGATCTCTAACAAGTATATTACTTCTAACAAGTTGATACACATTATTTAGTCACATTAAGAATTGCATTAGTCTTATTAACTGATTATGTTTCAAAATATCAAAATTAACAACACAAGTACAAGCAAGTAACAAAGTCAAAATATCAAATTCTCTCCACAAAGATTTCAACTTATGATAATAATCAGGAATAGACAAATCATTTTGTTTTAAAACAATGATTTTATGTATTGGATTAAAAATTACATAACCATCCATTTTATCAAAAGTTTCTTTGAGCTCGGTCCATACATCAGAAGCAATTTCTGAATATACTTGACCCAAATATAACTCCTGAGACAAAGACCCTAGAATCCAACCAAACAGAATTGCATTACACCTCTCCCATTAGCCAAATAGGATTAATAACAGGTTTAACATATGTACCATCAATAAATCTAGTCTTATTTTTACTTCTTAAAGCACTTTTCATAGTAGTATGCCACATTTTATAGTTATTAGTTCTAGTTAATTTGAAGTTAACAATAGGCACATTAGATTATTATCATTAGCATGCAAAAACAAAGTATTGCCAGCATCAAGACCACTAATCGACATGTCAGTCATAATTACAGACAATTGATTAGTATCACACCCTAAAATATCGTAGCGGAAGAAGATATACGGGGTATGACTTCATAACACAAAACACAAGGTGCAAGATAATAGAGAAATACTAAATGCATAACACAAAAGATAGGTCATAGTACCACGTTCCCATATATCGGGATAAGTACTATAATGAAAACATAAGTTCTCAAATAAACTACATCACAAGAAAAATACTAATGCATAACTCCACGGGTTATAACCCGGTAGGGCTTTGTCTTAGGTCTGATAAGCTGGTCCAATATTCAAATCACTTATGCAACTTCATCCTTAACACCTGAAAATGGATACTCGAAAACGTAAACATAAAGTTGGTGTGCTTATAGGTTTATGTGTAAAACCACGAAGCTGTGAATGATATAGCGTAGGACGATAGTGAGCAAGATATACAACTATAGGCACTTAATAAAAACAAAAAATGTTGCGACAACTGAACCTACCATGATTGCTACACACAAACTGTTAACAGCGGGCAGCTACCCCAGATAGTACCATCAAATGCTTCGGCTCCAAATGGAGTTAAACAGTTGCGCATGTTTGAACAGATACGAATAAAACATATAACATAACACATAGTCGCAATCAAACACACATAATGTCAAAAAATCATGAAAATGGTAAATCACAACATAAAAGCATTTCAAAATATCATTTAAGTATCATTTTCACCCCAAAGAAAATAGAATGAAAAATGGGCTACTAGAACTCACGTCAAACAGCGAAGTGAAATAACATAAATGAACGATTAAGCAATATTGCACGACGATACCCGGCCACGACCTAATAATTAATGTCTCGACTCAGAAATATAATGTGTAACTTAAAACACTGTACATGAGTTTCCAAAAGTATTCGTTTTCATATCATTGGATGTATGGTGGTTAGTAAGTTTGACTCGTAAAGAAAATTCGTCAAACTATATATATATATACTAGCAGGGTACCCGTGCGCTGCAGGCGCCATACAACTAAAATATTCAACAATTTTTTTTTAGTTCTGTATTTTACAATACAAAAGAAATACGGACGACAATTTTAGTTTTGAATACTGTTATGCAATAACAAAAATTTTCATATAAAAATTGTAGATTATCCACGTGATGTGGTGACAATAATGAGTTGGTAGTAGGTATATTCTAAAAGTATGAGGTAAAAGTAGTTGACAATAGCCCGTAGTCATAACACCATAGCGAATTTTAAAAATCACTTACATTATACTAAGAAAATTTAGTTCTAAAAAATAATGGTTTCTTAAATTTGTCCCACATAGATGGATGATACAAGTAAAAGATTACTTATAAAGATAAAGTAAAAATAAATATTCAATAAATCATGTGGGTTACTTTAAAGAGTATAATTATTAATATTCAAATATATATATAGTTGTTTTGAAAAAATCGTCCGATTTTTATAAAACAAAGTTTTTAATTTTTACGGTAAGTTTTATTAAAAAAATTACAAAAATCGAATATGTTGATTCTCGAGGCACTCTTGCGATTTAATAATATTTTTTGAACATTGTATTTAAGTATGCATTTTTAAACTCTATTGATTTACCAATATCGTTTTCGGACGACTTTTATGGGCTAGCCGAACCGGTGGTGACTCCGGTTCCCAGTTGAACCCGTTGGCCCGATCTGTTTTTTAAAACTATATGTACCATCAACTTGTTTACATATAAATTGCATGAAGATTTGTGTGTTTTATTAGTTTGTACAATATGTATAATAACAAGTATTTTTCATATTATGGGTTATTTAAAAATAACATTTATTAGGTATTTATGGTTATAGACGTTTTATTTTCTTATATTAAATTACTTTGTATTTTTTTATTATTTTTTTAAACAAAACATGTCTAAAAAGTGCTTTAAAGTGTTGCAACAAAGGCTATTATAGATGTACTTATTAAAATTTGCCATTATTAGCAAGTGTTGAATCTTAATTTTTTAAGCCTTCCTTTTTAGGAATGTCCCAAATGCTTTATAATATAGTATATATATAGGGGAGAGTTAATGTGAGATCAAGCTTAAAGTTGTAAAAATAAGATCAAGTCTAAAAAACCACTAAAACATTTATAAATAACAATTTTAGCAATAATACTCATAAAAATAATATTTTAATACAAAATAACATTTTAGCAACTAATAACTTAATGATACATGAGTTTGGATTAGTGATACACCTGATACACATTACACTAATAAGTATTCCAAAGTCTGATACATATACAATAACATGATACACATTACACTTCTAATCAAAGTGTATCACCTAGATTTCGTAAATTTGAAAAAGAAATCTATCAAAACTTTAGCAATTTTAGTTGTAGTTAATAAAAAATTTATTTTTGTTGTTAGGAGAGTGTTGCTTGTCAAATTTTAGTTGGATCTCATTTTAACAACTTTAAGCTTGATCTTATTTGATCTAGATTCTCTCTCTCTCTCTCTCTCTATATATATATATATATATATATATATATATATATATATATATATATATATATATATATATATATATATATATATATATATATATATACACTCTCTTATAAAAGAGCAATAAACACAACCTAAAACCGAACCACGCTCCTAACCTTAATTTAAGATTCAGCCACCCGAGCCTCAAATCTATACTCACATGCATACTCCCTTCCAAAAAACAAGCCAAATCCCGAACCTCATTTTTAACACTCAACCACTCATTCCTACTTCATATAAAAGCACCAAACACACACACACGCACCACATATTTACTTTTCTTTCTTCTCTCTTCTCTTAACCTAAAACAACCGGATCTCCCACTTAACAATAACAGTCGCCGCCACCATCGTTACCTCAACCAAAAAACCAGCACCGTGGCTCCCACCACCTTTGGAAACCACCACCAAGACCCGACACCACTGAAAATCTACTTCTCTGTAGAATTTTTCAAATTTTGGGGTAACATTTTATTTTTATTTTCTATAAATCTATGTATTCTTCAAGTTTAAAGGTTCTTCTTTATATAAACATATGTATTCCTTACGTTTTGCAAGTTTTTATTTTTATTTCTGTACATATCTATTTTTTTTATAATTGAGTTGTAATAATATGGATCTGATCTAAGTTATATTGTCGTCTTTTAAATGTGCAGGGGTCCCTTACCAACTAGACCAGATAGCCAGTGAAGCTAATAACTAATCAAAGTTGTCAACGTTTTTAGGTTTAAGAAGCAGTCTGATTCCCGGTGAGATTTCGCTATAGCTTTAGATGTAAATATTTCTGAAGTAAGCGACTCTGCAGAAGATGGAAAACAACCTAATTAAAAATTTGAATATTATGTGCGTTATAGTTTAGAACTTTAGATGAATCAGAAGTTGAGGAGCCAACTAGCAATAATAATTGTGAAAAAGAATTTGAATATTACGTGCGTGATAGTTTTGGTGTTTTTGGTTGGTGGTTATAGTTTTCGTGGTTTTTGTTAAATTAGTTTTGGCTGGTGGTTTGTGCTTTGATTTTATTTTTTTGACGATGGTTTTTCCGGTGATTTGTACGGAGATTTGATGAGATCTAGCTGATGATGAAATATTCTCCGGTAGGTAAGAAGATGGACAAAATAATTTTAGGCAAGTTTCGAGTTTTGTTTTTTTGTTCTTGTATAGCTTGAACTCAAACAATAATGTACTTGGGTTGTTTTGTTTGTTTTATTTTAGTCTTTTGTTTTTAATCTCAAGATTTATGAGTTTGAATACAACCTCTAACAAAATTTGAGGCTATTTTGTGTAGGGTTTTTTTGAACACCAGTCATGAACCAACGGTTTGGCCCGCTGTCGGTCTTGAGACATGAAAGCTCTGGTTTTCGTGTTCGGTTGTGTACGCTTTGCTTTGAGGTTATATTCCAAGTTTCAACCGTTTGGTGCCTTGATATTGTTTAGGCATTTCCGGATCTGTATCTGTAAGGATCATTTGAGATCTGTTTTTATCTTTATGTTTAATGTTTAATGTTTAATGTTTGAGCTTCTTAAAAATAGCTTTTTACGATCAAAAGTATAATGGGGTTCTTTTGGAGTTTCGATATTCGCATCGGGTTATTCAAGTTATTTCATTAAACAAATGCTATCAAAATTTTAGGTTCTTATGGTGGCTGACAACTTTTTGCTAATGTGTTTCAATGGGACCATATACCTTAAATAAGTTTGAATTTTGAATTCTCAAACAAAGCATTTTGTGGCAGAACAAAAGATAACCCAAGGACCCAAAAACTGTAAAAGGACAATGTAGGTTGGACAATGGGTTGGGTTATTTTGACCTCCCCTATTTTTTTAGATTGACCCCCCTATTATTTTTGAAATTTTTTTATTTTTTTTTATTTTTATAATTTTATTTATATCAAAAAGCTATAAACCTGAAAATGCGGAACAGTAAATATAAAGTTTAATAAGTCAAACGTTTAAAACTGTCAGAAATACGAAACAGAAACTGACAAAAAACTGTGTTGTCTTGAAAAAAGTGGGGGGACAAAAGGAATATTCCCTATCCCTTGGACAATATACGGTAATACATATGCTTTATGGCTATGATAGACATAGGTAAACATGCATAAGTCAAAAAAAGTTTAGACAAGCAAATATCATACATAGTTGAAATCACGGGCTTTTAGTAACTCATTTAAATGACTTCTCTATTGCTAAATATCTCATTACTAGGCTATAAATCATTTTTGTGATACTTCAATGGTTATATTTTATAGAATGATGTACGTATGGAAAAACACAAAGGTTAATAAGATTATTCAATTTTGTAAAGAAATTCATAAAACGTTTTATAGCCACTCAGATTAATACAGACTTAAAATAGTTGAGATGTACAGGTTTAGAAATTATGTATTACACATAAAGTCACATTTATAAATAATTTAAAACATGTGTTACAAACTGTTATGATGTACATGTTTAGAAATTATGTTTTATACTTGTGTAACGAATAATGGGCGCACACATAAAGACACTAAACGTGAAAAACATATTGATTGGCGCAACAAAATTTTATCAAAAACTACAAACTAACGACGCAATGCGCAAACACTCGCCTATGCAACTATGCCATTAGAAAAATAGTTCGTCCAAAAAATAATTCCTTAATATTACAAATACTGTTGTCGAAGAAAAATATTTGCCGTTGAAATTTTGTTGAAATTATACGCCCATTTGCCGCTAGGCGCGGGTATATATATATATATATATATATATATATAGAAATCGGTTCATTTGAAAAATTGATCTCGGTGGAAAAGTGAGAGAAGTGATCTCAACCATTAGATCACTTCCTCCTCCCCTCCTTTTTTTTCATTAAACTACAAGGGCCTATATGTAACATTTTACATTTTTGGAGGTAATTTCCGTAACTTTTTAACAATACCGTATATAATGTTAAATCAAAATCATTATTTGGGATTATCCTTTCCAAAATTATCTCCTTTTCTCTCTATAAAACGAAAACTTCATTCACTCAATTTTTTTCTGTCACAACTCAAAGATCTCGTTGATGCACTGATTCCGTCATTCATAATGACACATTCCGACATCCACTGTATGTTAATCGTAACTATAATCGTTATTTTTTTTGCGTTAATTGTACGAGTATGTGACGTAACACGTTTTCCCCTTTATTTTCGATGTTAATCTGATGTTATATGTTGATTTTATTGATATTGAGCTAATATGTGTGTTATCTGACGATTTGTGTGTTTTTTTTATTATATTTTAATTTTATTTTTTTGTTATTTTTATCATATATGTTAATGATTATGTTTTAGCAGTTGCGTTGTTAGCTTAATATGATTTTTTTTTTAATTTTATTTATTTATTTATTTATTTCTTGTACAGATGCACTAATTTTTATTAATTGCTGTTTGTTATGTATTATTATGTGTTATTTATTATTATTATTTTTTTATATATATATTAATTAAATCAATTTCTTTGTATAATAGATGCACTAATTTATCAATCATGTTCATATTAATGTTATTGTTCTTTTGCAATAGTTGATATAAGTGTTGGTTATGTTGTGATACAGATGCTTCAGATTTGTTTATTTTCGTATTAACGCGTTGTTGTTCGCAATAGTTGATACAAATGTTGTTGATGCACTTTTATTTTTGTATCAAATGCACTTGTATACGAATTAGTGAATTAAGTTTGTGGATACACTTTTATTTTTGTGATTTATATGAATTAGTTGTTTAATTTTTTGTATTCAGGTTCACTTGTATACGAATTATGGATTAAGTTTGTTGATATGCACCTTTATTTTTGTATTGAGATCTTGCAGTTGTATGTGGAGTGATAAGTTGATGCGATTGACAAGTTTGTTGATGCACCTTTATTTTTGTATCCCGATGCACTTGTGTGCGATTGATATGAATTAGTTGATTAATTATGTTTATATACATTGAATGTATAACTTGAAGTGATATGTACTAGATATCTGTATACGGATAAGTTGATTAAGTTTATATGCACAATGTATAGAGTTTATGAATTAGTGGATTAAATCAATTTGATGTATTATACATATGCACTAATTTATCAATCATGTTCATATTAATGTTATTGTTCTTTGCAATAGTTGATATAAGTGTTGTTTATGTTGTGATACAGATGCTTCAGATTTGTTTATGCTTCAGATTTGTTTATATTAATGTTATTGATTCTTTGCAATAGTTGTATTCAGATTAAGTTTGTTGATATGCACCTTTATGTTTGTATTCATATGCAGCTGTATGTGGAGTGATAAGTTGATGCGATTGACAAGTTTGTTGATGCACCTTTATTTTTGTATCCCGATGCACTTGTGTGCGATTGATATGCATTAGTGGATTAATTATGTTTATATGCATTGAATGTATAACTTGAAGTGATATGTACTAGATAACTGTACACGGATAAGTTGATTAAGTTTATATGCACAATGTATAACTTGAAGTGAGGTGATAAGTTGATGCGATTTATATGAAGTTAGTGGATTAAGTTTGTTTGATGCACCTTTTTTGTGTACAGATGCACTGAATATTTACAGATGCACTTTTCATATTTGGTTATAAGTACTAGTTGCACAAACATGTTATAATAGTTGTGTTTTCATATCCAGGTATAGATACGATTTCTTCTTCAAACAATGTTGGCGAAAGCAGCAGTTGTAGTTATGTGTGTGGGGGTAGTTATAGTTTAGGTTCTGATGGTGTACGTGTATCTAGCTCGCTCAGGTGAGTGATGATTCTAGTTCGAGACTTGTTAGTGCGTCTAGTTCTTCATCGGTTGTTAATGTCTCAAATGTTGGTGATCGATCTACTGGTGTTTCGTCGGTTATTGATGGGTCTAGGGTTTGGGTTCCTGATGTGGATGCGTCTCTTAAACCGGCAAAAGGAACTGTGTTTGTATCCTTGGTGCAAGCGTACAACTTTTACAGACATTATTCAAAAATGGGAGGGTTTGATATTAAGCTTGGTACTGAGAGCAATCCCGATGGTAGCGATTATCCTAGTATTAAGTATGTGAAAACGTAGAGGGGGTGAATACGTTACCGTTTAAAATCGTTAGATCTTTTGAATCAAATCACTTATGAAGCTTGTTATTATATGAAAGTATCAATTATTGTTTATGACTAATATAAAGCATAGTAAACCAAGTTGTCACACAAGCATCATCATCAAACCACATCATAAGCAATTATAAAGGTAAAGAGATAAAGAAAGGAAAGTGCGAACCGAACACGAGGATTTATAGTGGTTCGGTCACGGATCTCCTCTCCGCCCTACTCCACTCCCCGAGTACCCAACTCGAGAGTTACTTCACTAAATCAACAAGCTCCCTTCTCGGCGGAGAAAACCTTACAATCGTTAAACACACTTTTTCCGGTACTAAGCTAAATACCGGGTTCTAGTTCGAGGTAGAACCAACCTAACATCGCCTATACAATATTTCCGACACTAAGCTAGATGTCGAGTTCTTTTCAAGGGTACAACCACTCCCACTATGTTTTATGGCCCAACATAACAAAACTTGTGTTTTATGGTACAAACACATAAACCATCTAATCTAGTTTGGTGAAAGTGTTGTGATGATGCAATGATGTTTACAATGATGATCCATGACATAAATGTCTAATGGATATGAATGACTAATCTAATTGATCTTCTTAAACAAGAAGTCTTCAATCAATGAGGATATCAAGAGATCTTGAATCTTCATATGTTGATATGCTTTGGTGAATGAGGATGGCTAGATCTTCAAGCTTTCCTTGGTTGATCAAAATGTAAAGTATGGTTACAACAAAGATGAATGTTAGAAGCGTTATGATAATGTGATGATGAGGGTGATTAATGTATGTTACTACATGGTTATCTATAGATCTAAAAGATGAAAGAAAGATAGAAAGAATGTGTGTTGGAAGGGATGATGGAAATGAGAAGACAATGGGCTCTATTTATAGCCAAAAATGTAATATAAAAAATAATACTTTATTATATTTGATATCTTAGAATATCTTCCAAGATCTTGCAAATCTAACCAAATATTGACCAAATCTTCTAAAGATATGATGATGCATGAAGTGATGTAAAATTGTATTTTCATTTAGATTAAAATGTTCATGAAAATAAACTTGTAAAATGTATTATGTAACTAGTTTATAAAAAGTCTAATTTCCTTTTATAAAATAAAATATCTAGTTAGGTGCTTGACAAAATAATATATATTTTGTCAAGTGTAAGTAAACTTTAGTACTTGTATGAATATTATAGTTAGTTTACTTGTACAAATAAAAGTATATATTTGTTAGAAATTTTACAAAAGATGTATTTGTATAAAATACTTGTGAATGCAAAATGTAAAATGAGGTTCGAAATAGAATGGTTAACCTATTAAAATACTTAGTGACTCTAAACGTATTTTAAACATTCTAAATGATTTGTTAATGGGTTTGATCATAATGCCACATAACAAACATGTACGAACCTGTGTTGTAACATACGAGGACTTGAGACATCGAGAGGTGTTGAATGTATGTTGAGACAAATGTAATTACAAGTAACTTGTACATTTTACGTTATGTATTACAAGTTACATGTTTTTCATCAATCAAAACAAACGAGACTGTATAGATTAAATATCGTAATATTTGCACTAACAATCTCCCCCTTTTTGATGATGACAAAGATATGTAAACATAATAGAAAGTAAAATGTAAAAAGTTACTTGTATCTCTACTACCTTTACATTACCTTCTCCGTTTACACTCTTCTCCCCCTTTTGTCGAAACAAAAAGGGCGTGTCCTTGGAGTTTAACTTAATTTCTCCCCAAAAGGCGAGCTTGCATCATCCCTAGTGAAGTTGAATCGTCTACTTCAATCCGTCCTTTGTTTGGTAGCGGATCCATGGATCAAATAAAGAGGCTTAACCTACATCAAGGTTAGTTTTATGCAACAAAAATTATGAGAAATATATGAAAAAGAAAAAGGAATAGCAATGTTAGCCTATTTTCTCCACTTTTTATCGAAGCAAAAATGCTTGTTGAAAAGTGAGAATGATGCTAAATGCGTGCATGCTCCCCCTTGACGGTTGCTTCCCCTTGTTTGAGGCGTCAGGGTATGATTAAAACCTACAAAACAAATATTAGTGCAAAACTATATTCGTCATTGGACAAGTAAGTGATATACAACAAAGTGTGTATAAGATGCATTCAGTAAATTCTTGACGGAAGCTCCCTTGCTCTAGGGCGTCAAGATGAACCTTCAAAATAAATATTAGTATAATAGAAGCTTTGTCTTTAGACAAATATGTCATATACAAACAAGTGTATAGACGATGCAATATGAGTGCTTAAAGGATATTCCTCCTTGTTCGAGGGTGTCAAGAAGCACCTAAAATAAGAAAAATAATTGATGCAAACTTCATCCTTAGATGAGTAAGTTATATACAATCGAGTGTATATGATGATGAACCTACAATGAAAAACATTAGTGCAATATATTTTATCTTTTTCACAAAGAAAAATAAGATGTATATATGTGATAAATGATATAATCAAAGATCTTATGAAGTGTAGTCTCCTAATTACAATCATAAGAAAGGTGAGAATATAATATGATAAAAGCCTACAAAATAGTTCCTAGAAAGAAGATATGGAGTCTCCCACCGGGTGTGCCACTAGTGGTGCTAGTGTTGGTGTCGGTTTACTAGTAGGATTCATGTGGTGATGGTAGATGACTCGAGATTTACAAAAGTAAGTTTTCGCTAATCCATGGTGGTGATGATTAGTGAAACTGGTGATGGAAGGTGGTGGTGATTAGGTAGGAAGCTATTAAGGAGTTAGAAACTCGTATGTATAGCAAATATAAAAATATGGATTCATGCAATCCTTTCGTCATGTCAAGTGACCAAAGCTAAGAGAAAAAAAAATATGAATGGACATTGCATTTCAATGATGCATATGGGTTATGATTTGAATGATTTATTGATGCTAACAACCTATTGTTTTGAGCAAGTTCACATATGCTTCAACCCAAGAGTAATTAATAATGCGTTCTATCTAAGAATATTATAATGAAGATACCAAAAAATATAAAAGTGATAACATGAAGATAAATTCGTTCATTGATTGACACGAATTATAAAGATGCCTATTCTAGGTGACAATGGGAAAGGTAGTATTAGCATGGTTTTGACCGTCATGGATGATTATCACATTGAAAAGAAGTGAAGACAATATGAAAAATAATAATAATAATAATGAGTACCTTTATGAGGATGACATCATTTGAGAGACCAACGTGTTGAAAAGGTGTTGGGAATGGCGGTTTTGATTAATATATCATTTGCACTGACAATGACATGCATGATATCGCGGAAAAGGATAAGATACTATGATGGTGTTCTAGATAGTGAAGTTGTAAGGTGCTAGTTTAAGGAAAATCCTATATGTGGAGATGAAGACGTTTTGTAAAACACATGATGCGTTTTTCACTTGATGAGGTATTGGTGCAAACTTGTGATAAAAAGTTAAAAAGGTTGAACTAGTTGTGTTTTCGTGAACCGGTTTTAGCTAAGTGGTGTTTACCTATGTGTTGGTATTTTAGAGTCTAAGAGACATAAATTTTGACAAAAGACAATTATGTGAATGGATTTCTCTCCCCCTTAATGGGTGGACATCCAACATAATGTGTAATGTATCAAATAAGGAATGACAACAAAGTGTTTAGGAGGTTATTCGGGTTCACGAAAGAGGTGAGCTTAGTGATATTTTTTTGGATGATGGTTAGCATACAATGAACTTCATCCTTAAAGTCACGTACCTCTTCTCGATTAATACGAGATGATCGTATGATGAGGCATGTGGTTTCCTAATAGGGAGTGAAGAGGATTAGAGTATTGTTATAACTAAATAATGATGGAGATGATTTTTGGAAAGCGGAAGCAAAAATGAGATTTGGAAAGAGGTCGGTTGAAAGACAAAAATGCAAAGCCAACCCTCTAGAACTTAATTCTATATGCTTTTAAACTATATGCAAGTGTAGGGGTCTCACAAAGCATATTACTAATCTACGTAGCAATAAAGGGGATTATGCAAAATGAGCATATAAAAGTTAGAACCAAGTGAGATAACAAATAATTTGTTATCAACCTACAAAACAAATTTGTTAGTGACAAAAGATGTTAACATGATAGAAATCAAATGATAACATATTATATAAGCAAAAACACCACATTGCACTTAGTAGACAAGAAATCACCACACAAGATAGCATCAAAACAATCATATTATGCAAGAATACGACTTTATTCAAGACACTTCATTAAGAGATTGTTTTGTCATTAGACTTAGACACTTAAGCATACTTGGATATACAATAATCTATGTGATTAATTTGTAAGATGAAAAGGCTTCTAAAAGTTTGTCATACCAAAAGCACTTTGACAGATTATATGTGCACATGTAGCAAACAAATAGTGTGACAAGAAGCAAAAGAAACAAGATGAAAGATTCATGCAGGCCATGTTTAAGACATAACAATTTGGAGTATGTATCATTTGGATCTTACTACACATAGATATAATGAATGCCAACTAATAGCTTTCAAACACAAATATATCATATCAAAATTATCACGTATCAAAATGGCATATTATGAGTTCATAAGTAACATGTTGATCATGCTAAAAATAATTCAAAAGTAAGTATCATGCAAATAAAGTTTAGGTTTAAACGTTTAGTAGCATGAAACAAGAATACAAGCATTATAAAGATAAAACCGTACTAAGGTTTACACATTTGACTTGTTATCAAACACTAAGATAATGTCAAATCAACTTATCGTATTAAACAAGAACATGTAATCAACACATGTAAGTACAATGCAAGTGGTTTTACTAAGGTTTACACATTTGACTACTTATCAAACACTAAGATAATGTCAAATCAACTTATCGTATCAAACAAGAACATATAATCAACACATGTAAATGCAATGCAAGTGGTTTTAAAAGAAAAGTCATATATACTACTTGTTTGATTAGTATTCCTAAGGCGAGGCAAACTATCAATATTTTAACACTTACTTTAGGCAAGTATAGGAAAATAGATTTTTCAAGTTGGAGAATGAATATGAGACTATTACTAGCGTTGCTCAATTAAGGCTAAACACGACAATTTTTACGGGTGATTCCACATACCCAACTTCTCTTCAGGAAGAAATTCAACCGTTAGGTCAAATTGAGTTTCTAGTGCAATAGGTTCTCTGATTCGCTCGGGAAACCAATAATAGAGAAGTGTGTAGTATACGGGTAACTCAAACGTGTTAGGTTTGAGCACCGAGATCGGATTCCTACGAGGGTTGAATGGAATTTCCAACTCACGTCGCGATTATCAGGATTTGAATGGGAAAAAGGGATAATTTGAAGTTTTCTAAACTACGGGACAAGGGAAGCATAAAAGGGAAATTACACTACGGGAAATCCTAAATACGCAAATTATACTAAAACGTATTAAATGAAACGTAAATAAAATGCAACTACGTCTATTCTAAGTCCTAAATATGATCTAAAATTACTTTATACTAAAAAATGATATTAGAAAATTATCTAAGATTTAAAACTAATTTTTATGATTTTTCTGGAATTTATTTGAATTAAAAACTAATTTCTAATTATAAAAATAGAACTAAATATCTAAAAATTATGAAAATGAATGGGAAAATGATGAAACTATTTTTTAAAAAAATCTAAAATAACTCAAAAGACTTTTCAAAACTGGAATTGTATTTTTCTGAAGATTTTTCTATTTTCTATGAATTAAAATCTAGTGAAAACTAATTAAATGGCTAAAAATTACAAATTAAAGTAGGAAAAATCTGGAAAAATTATTTTTTTGCTTTTTATAATTTTCTTAATCTATGAAAATTGAAAACTTATTTTTTAGAAACTTTTCTGATTTATTTGTATTAAAAGCTATCTAAAAAGGCTTAAAAACTAATTTAAATCAAGAAAAATAGTAAACAGTAACTAAAAATTATGAAAAATTCAGGAAAAGTCTAAAATATTATTCCAAATCTAGGAAAAATATCAAAACCTAAGCTATTGTGTGAGATTTAGAAGCTGTAGTGTAAACTATATATGAATAAGCACTTAAAATAAGCAAATGAGTACTAGAAGGCACCAAATGAACACAGAAGCTAAATTAGGCTATAACTACTCTAAAACAACTAATTACAACTACTCCTAACCTCAAATAAGCAAATCACTAAGGATTTAAGCTAATTACCACTTAAGCCAAACAGCCTCTAAGGCCCTACTTTAAGCTCATGTTCCAGCTTATTTAATAAGCCAAAGTGAAAACCACAAATGTGGAACTCAAGACCACCAAGCTAAGAACTGCTAAACCAAATTTCAGACTCTAACTACCTAGAATGAACCCTGTGCCAAGTCTGCAAGATGACTGTTTGGCTACAACTACTGCACAGGGCACTACTCAGTCCAACTGACCATGTTTGAGGCCTCAAAAAGCTATTTTAGAAAATTTATAAAAATAAACTAAAAATATCTTGAAAATCACCACCAACTGAAATTATGAAATCCAAAATTTCAAATGAATTGGACTAATGATCACTGATTTAAAAATCTATAAAGTTTCTTAAAAACTGCTATTGATGGTTTGACTATTTTGAAAACAGATTTTAGTTTTGACTGAATTGAGTTTTGAATTAACTAAATCTGAGTGAAAATGATAATTTGAGATGAGATATGATTGAATTAGGCTAACAATAATGATTCTAATCCTAATGTGCAACTACACTAATCCTATTCTTAACTGATATGAAATGTGAGAACAGAAAATTTATGATTTTGACTATAAGATGATGCAGATGAAATAAGTTGACAGAAATGAGTAAAACTAACCTACACAGGACTAAACAAACTAATTTTAGGCAACTAACTAACCTCAAATGCCACCAGGCACACTGATTCAAACACTCCTAATAATATCCTGATGCAATATTACCTCTCTAAAACTACATTCTGAGCTTATGACAACTATTAATACATATCTATAATTCCTAAATGATGTAAATAAACTGACAACTCAACATTAATTTTTACTAAATCTAATGATGCAGATAAGACTGATATGAAACAGATATGTAAATAAGCACTTACATGAGTCCTGTCACAATGACATGCTACTTGAGATTTTTAACCACTAACCTAAACTGAATTTACCCAAATCAGATACAAACCAAACCATATCCATCTTCATACTAACAACCAGAACAATCAACATGAGAATCTGCTGCATTGACTTTTATTGACCAAAGTTGAATTGTAAAAGTAGATTCTGAGTAATCAAGCTAAAATATATTTGGAATAAGCTCAAGTAACCATACAAATTATTGATAATGAAACAGTGATTTAGAGAAATATAAGATGAAACAAAAACTTGTATTAATTTGAGTTCAAATGAAATTACAAATACTTGAATTAAACTAATTTACTGAAAACAATTAAAGACTACTCAGAAATCATACTCTAATCTACTCCTAAAACTACATATCCATCTCTGTGAATTCATGGGGGTATATATAGCCTGCTTGAGCTTGAGAAGAGTCTGGAAGGTTGAGTTTGTGCTTTCTCTTGTACGGTTGTGGCCCTTGGATTCAATCCCATTATTCATGTCATCATCTCAGCCCTTGAATCATATAATCCACGTCTTTTGCACCAATCAGAGGAGAGTATGAGATGAGATGACACACGGATTGCCAACCTGGCATCCGTGTGTCAGAGGGTGTCATACGAAAGTACCCTTAATTTAGGCGGATTGTATCAATTGGGTGAAAGGGTGTTTTAGGGTTCTTGAGTGCTGGGTTTGTTTGGGGGTTTTTTGGCGCGTGGGTTTTTTTCTATATTTATTTGATTTGTATTAACCGGGTGCAATGGGTACCGGGTATGGATAGTAGACATGGGCTGGTTTTGGGCCAAGATTTAATAAAAGATGGTCTTGGACTTAAATGATAATCATGTAATACTTTTAAGGACCATATGTGTAAAATATGATTTTCAAGGGACCAATCTTGTAGTTTCTGAAAAGTGAACCAAGGACTAGTCTTGACACTCTCCAATAAATCCAGGGACCATGTTTGCCAAATCAAGAATCTTGGGGACTAAAGCTGCCATTTTGAGAATTGATTGTCCAAACTTGCAATTTCCTTTCCCAAAATTTCTCGGTTTTAGCATTCTTCTTTCTTTCGTGCTCGGTTTTCTTCGGTTTTGGCTTTCTTTTGTCTGTTTTGTCATATCCGTACCTGCACATGTAAAAACTCAAGAAACACGCAAATGTTAACAATAAACGGCTCTTTCTTGGTTATTTTGGGTCAGTTTTGATAAACAAAAGATATGTGTTTAAGCACATATCATTCTCCAGTAGTCATTCTCATGTTAGAAAGATGGGAACTCCTACTTTTGCCCATTGAAGTGCATAAAAGATGATAGTTTACCAATACTTGGCTTAATGTGACACAACTAATATGCAATATAACTAAGGTGATGAAGATGTCATGTTATACACATGAATTTTAACAATGGTGTATTGATAAACAATATGTTTTAATCTTGTGTTTAGAATCTAAGTTTGCTCAAATTACATAGCTAATTGTATGATCTAATGGATGACATCTTTTACGTTAAAGTGTATACTTTAAAAGTGATTTGATTATCTAAGACTAGGGAATGGAATATGTTAAATTAAGAATGTTCTCAAGAAAGCTCTTTGGAACTTTATTTAACAAGAATCTAAATAAGGTTACTAACTTCAATAGATCATGTGTATGTTCTAGAGATGTGTAGTTTTAACCTTGGATGTGTACAAGGTTTGAGCAAGGTTAGGTTATGATGTATGCTTGAAAGAAAATGGATACAAACAGTATCTTTCAACAAATGAGATTATCGCATGGGATAAAGTTATCATGCTTATGAAAATAAGTATGACAAGATGAATTGGATACACTAGTTCATAGAACTTGTTCGTTTCAAGATCATTTAGCCAATGAGGTGTAATGAAATCTCTTGTAACACAACCATTTATGTCGCAAGGAGAGAATAATGCATAGGATATACAATATCCTTTTAACAAGATGAATACTTAACGCATAATTTCTTAGGCATAATGTTTTTCAAAAACATCATGTTTTCCTAAATAAAGATATGAAGCCAAAGTGCTTGAATCGGATAGTCCCATCTAAATAAACTTGGTCTCAAGATTATATTCACTAGATGATGACAAGAGGAATTCACTCGAGTTTCTTATTTATACTCCTCAAGAGTCATTGTTGCTTGGGGTGTATGATGTTGGCTTTGAGATTGCATTTTAACATATGTTGTTAAAATGTTGATTTAAGGTTTAACGAGATTTATGCAGAAGTTTAACGACAAAGTATTACTAATACTTTGATAATTTGTGAAGGTAGTACTACTTATACCTAGTGGAAATTGACAACAATTACCAAGAGCACCATGCTCATTTGATAGTTGAGGTTCTAGCTATAATGAATTATCTAAGTCCTTATATGTGGGAAAGGATGGTTGAGTTTGTTCAAACGTGCATTTGATTCAGTACAAGTGTTGGACACAAGGGCTTTTAGAGCAATACACTCAACGAATTCAAATGATGGTAAGGATGGTGGATTGGTTGATCTAGGTGGTTGGTCTTCTAGTGTGTCTAAATAAGGATGTGGTGATGTAGGGGTTTGTTGTGCTATGGAAGTACTTAGGTTGATTATTTGTCCATAGATGTTGAACACCAAAAAGTACGGATACTAATTCTTATGGTTCATTGGTTGCTAAAACTAGTGGGTGAAGTTCTTGAAGTTTTGGTCATGTCTATGAAGCTTAGGGGCTGAGGTATAGGTTCATCTTGAAAGGGCACGTTTGGTTTAAAGGATGCTCTTGGAAGTTCATGAGCAACACGCTTAATGGTGCCAAAAGATGGAAGAGGGATAGTAGGTGTCAAAGAGGGATAAGTGGCATAGTGGGTTGTTTGATTTGGATAAGTGTTTAATTTATTTTAGGATTAGTGTTTTAACATGTGTTGTTAAAATACTTGGGTGTTGATTTTTCGGATATGACTTTTAATGACTACAATCGTAAGTCGCATATACTTGAATATTTCGGATGAAATACTTAAGTTGTCAATCTTACCTTGTTGAGACTATAGAGCTTAGATTGCACTTGAGGATAGCAAGACTCTTTAACATACATGTGAGTTATGACTCGATGTAAATGCTTATCGTCTTAGAGGATGACACATTATTTTCATGTTAACCAAGTGAGGCAATACATGTGGATACAAAACAATATCTATAGTCATATGCTATACTTGTGTATGATATCTTTGCAAATAATGAGTCCAGATTTGTTAGTCTCAGTAAGTCATCTAAGTCATCCGCAAACGGGTGAGGAGATGTTGGTGGTGTTGCACAGAGTACAAATTTTGAAGACTTTGGTTGTGAAGGTGTTTTGGATGGTTGTGAAGTAGTCATAATGATGGGTGATTTTGGTGGTGGAGTTGGAGTACTTAAGTTTAGAAAGTTCACATCTTGAATAGGTGATGAGATGTTGAGAGGTAACGAGTCCGAGGATGAAGAGTTCAAGTTTAATGAAGCAACAAGATCGAATGCTAATCCTAGTGGTTTATTTGAGGTTGAGAATTTAGTCATTTTGTCTTTGCTTTAAGAAATGCTAAGCTTAAGGAAAAGTAACAGTGTAGGTGTGAAAATGACCATCCTGAATGTGTCGATTAATGGAGCTAAGGATTCACGGAGAGATGTGTTTTATTTGATGTTAATCCATACAAAGATGGTAGTTTCTAAAGAGATGGAAGTGTCTAAGATCATGTCAAACATCCTAAGTTAATCCATTGAGGATGTGTTGAGTGAGATATGAAAGATATGCATTAACAACTATCCTAGAAACGAAATTTGGTAAATTAGATTGCGGGATTTAGTAAAATTCAACAACTTACCTGTAGGATCCACGACACCATTTCTTTACACAGCCGGAACCCTTAAATTGGTGCCGCTTTGGTCCGCCTCTGGTATGGCGGTACCAAAATTCATAAAGACGGTACCAACATTTTGGTGCCGTCGATCCGTGGAACACCCAGAAAAGTTCACAGACCCATTTTTTTTAGGTGTCGGGGAGTTTTCCGAAACCTGAAATTTTGCTTAAAACATGTGACATTAATTACTTCTAGTTAGGAAAAGTCGATAACACATATACAAACATAGTGGAGCATAGACTTTGACCAAGGGCTAACGATTTTCACATAAAAGTGAAAATGGGTAAATTTTGATAACACACTTGTGCTATCCACCTGCATAAACCGGTTAGCATACAACATTGTTTTAAGTCATATTATCATCCTACAAAGTAAAAACAAATAAATTACATCATACAACATTGTTTTTGTCCTTGTACCAAACACTCTCTTAAAACCTCTATTTTTCAAAGTACTTGACTAATTTACTTAGTACTCATTGCTAAGCGAGTCATGACATTTCATAAGTTATGCAAGATGTTAGTATAACCTATGCAAAGGAAGTGATCTAAGTCTATAAGTGATGGTAAAAAAAATTTCCAACTAAGTGCACAAAATCTAGCAAATGTCCTATTGTGCATAAACAAGAAATCGTCAAGCAAGCGAATAAATAAGATGGCAAGATTGACACTTATATTATGCAAACAAACAAGTGTAAACAACAATTTTAAAATAAGCAAGCAACATATATGCAAACAACATAAACAAGTGGTCATTTAGCATAGCATAACAAGAAAAACACTTTTCGTCATTTTGCGTTTAAGAATGACGATGTATACCAAGCTTAATTAGTTTCCTTTAAACATATTACCAAATTATTTACTTTCAAAAGAAATTGTATCCAAGTTTCAAGAATACCAACTTAAATTACTTGATTCAAAAAATTTGAGTTTTTATGTTAAAGCGAAACTTAATATCTTAGATATACGGTAGTATTTGGTCTATTTCACCTATTTAAAATTAGACTCAGGCCATGAGAGTATTTTTAAACGAAAGTAGACTCAATTCCATTTAAAATGATAGGTGGTTCGACTCTTACGGACTTACGGTTAATAAGTTATGAATTTTTTAAGTTGGCCAAAAAACTGCGTACTGTGCAGACCAAGGAACCAAAAGTTTACAAGGAAGGAGCCCTTTTTTTGGTTCCGCCCAGTCCGTGGTCTTCACAGAAAGTTGAAAAATGTACTTACTCATGGCGAAAAAGTGTAGGACTTACTAGATTTGATAGAAAAATATAATACACATATTTTGTTTATTATTTTTACTAATGTGACTTATCTAAACATTTAACAACAAAATTTCTAAGTATAATTAGCAAAACATTTTTCATATTATATTTCGATTCAATGGTAATTTGATACATGGATCGTGCTCCATTTTAAAAACCATTTGTTTTGAAAATAAGAGCTACGAGGCTCTGGTACCAATTGTGAAAACGTAGAAGGGGGTGAATACGTTACCGTTTAAAATCGTTAGATCTTTTGTATCAAATCACTTATGAAGCTTGTTATTATATGAAAGTATCAATTATTGTTTATGACTAATATAAAGCATAGTAAACCAAGTTGTCACACAAGCATCATCATCAAACCACATCATAAGCAATTATAAAGGTAAAGAGATAAAGAAAGGAAAGTGCAAACCGAACACGAGGATTTATAGTGGTTCGGTCACGGATCTCCTCTCCGCTCCCCAAGTACCCAACTCGAGAGTTACTTCACTAAATCAACAAGCTCCCTTCTCGGCGGAGAAAACCTTACAATCGTCGCTTACACTTTTTCCGGTACAAAGCTAAATACCGGGTTCTAGTTCGAGGTAGAACCAACCTAACATCGCCTATACAATATTTTTGATACTAAGCTAGATGTCGAGTTCTTTCTGGGTACATCCACTCCCATTATGTTTTATGGCCGAACATAACAAACCTTGTGTTTTATGGTACAAACACATAAACCATCTAATCTAGTTTGGTGAAAGTGTTGTGATGATGCAATGATGTTTACAATGATGATCCATGACATAAATGTCTAATGGATATGAATGACTAATCTAAATGATCTTCTTAAACAAGAAGTCTTCAATCAATGAGGATATCAAGAGATCTTGAATCTTCATATGTTGATATGCTTTGGTGAATGAGGATGGCTAGATCTTCAAGCTTTCCTTGGTTGATCAAAATGTAAAGTATGGTTACAACAAAGATGAATGTTAGAAGCATTATGATCATGTGATGATGAGGGTGATTAATGTATGTTACTACATGGTTATCTATAGATCTAAAAGATGAAAGAAAGATAGAAAGAATGTGTGTTGGAAGGGATGATGGAAATGAGAAGACAATGGGCTCTATTTATAGCCAAAAATGTAATCTAAAAAATAATACTTTATTAGATTTGATATCTTAGAATATCTTCCAAGATCTTGCAAATCTAACCAAATATTGACCAAATCTTCTAAAGATATGATGATGCATGAAGTGATGTAAAATTGTATTTTCATTTAGATTAAAATGTTCATGAAAATAAACTTGTAAAATGTATTATGTAACTAGTTTATAAAAAGTCTAATTGCCTTTTATAAAATAAAATATCTAGTTAGGTGCTTGACAAAATATCTTGACAAAATAATATATATTTTGTCAAGTGTAAGTAAACTTTAGTACTTGTATGAATATTATAGTTAGTTTACTTGTACAAATAAAAGTATATATTTGTTAGACATTTTACAAAAGATGTATTTGTATAAAATACTTGTGAATGCAAAATGTAAAATGAGGTTCGAAATAGAATGGTTAACCTATTAAAATACTTAGTGACTCTAAACGTATTTTAAACATTCTAAATGATTTGTTAATGGGTTTGATCATAATGCCACATAACAAACATGTACGAACCTGTGTTGTAACATACGAGGACTTGAGACATCGAGAGGTGTTGAATGTATGTTGAGACAAATGTAATTACAAGTAACTTGTACATTTTACGTTATGTATTACAAGTTACATATTTGTCATCAATCAAAACAAACGAGACTGTATAGATTAAATATCGTAATATTTGCACTAACAAAGTACTTTAGCTGTAATAGAGGTGGGAAGAAAAGAGATTCTATGTATGATAGACATAGGTCGGATTCTGATGTTGCTGTGCGTGGTAGGGTGAATGGTAAAGGTGCTGATGGGGCGATTGACAATAAGGGCAAGGGAATAGACTTGTCAATTGGTTGGTGATTCTTTAGTTAAGAAAAGTTTCGGAAGAATACTTGGCGTAAGACCTGGTTGTTTAGCTCAGTTGAGGGTTAGGAAAGTCGATGGGGTTATGTACGAGGTGTACGTGTTTGTTGAAGAACACAACCATCCGCTAGTTTCAAAAGAAGACATGCGCTTTTAATGAGTTCGAGGGACATGGGGTGTTCTAAGCAACATTTTGATGCAAGTATCAAATTCCAATGTTGGACCTGTTAGAGCGTTTAGTCTTATGAAAGAGATTTATGGAGGGTTTGAGAATATTGGTGCAACCGTGGTGGACTGCCGAATTTTAAACGTGATGTGAGTTCCTTTATTGGAGACCGTGGACGCCCGAGATGGTGGTGGAGAATTTAGAGAACCTTGAGAAGCATTGCGAGGGGTTTTTTGTCGATTACTATAAGGGTGAAGGAGATTCTTTATCTGCTTTGTTTTGGGCTGATAGTTGTGCCAAGTTGAATTACCGGCGTTTTGGAGACGTGATATCCTTTGATGCCACCTTTAGGTCGAACAAGTATGTTTCATGCATTACTTTTATTTTTTTGTCGATTTATTTACTGGTCAACTTTTCATATATATTGGTGCACCTTTTTATAATAAACTGATGCACTAAAATCAATTGCAGTGTGAGAATGGCATTTGTGCCTTTTACTGGGATTGATAATCATAACCGGTCTGTTACTTTTGGTGCTGGGTTGCTTGCTGATGAAACAATAGCGTCTTATAAGTGGCTTTTGCGGGCTTTTAAAAAGGCGTTTGTAATTGATCCGCAAGTTGTTGCGACTGACCAGGACCCGTCGATGAAACAAGCCATTGCTGATGTTTTCCCTAACGAGCGCCATCGTCTTTGCATGTGGCACATCATGCAGAAATTGTCGGTTAAGGTATATTTGGTGCACTTATTCGAATTTTGAGTTTGTAATAATGAAACATTTAGTACTTGATGCACTTATTTTTATCATTCGATGCATTTTTTGAGTGTTGGTTCTTCATTTGCAATAACACTGACTTTAGGAAACGATTATGTGTTGTCGTTTGGAATGATCTGATTTCGCCAAGAATTTTTGAGGAAGAATGGAAATCGATCATTGATGAGTTTGGCCTATCTGAAAATAAGTGGCTTTCTGATATTTACGACATGCGGTCTAGATGGATTCCTCGCTTTTGCGCGATGAAGATTTGTCTAGTTTGATGCGCATACAACATCGAGGTCCTGAATCGAGAGAATCATTTTTTTGGGAGATGGACTAATGCAAACTTAACCCTTGTTGAGTTTATTAGCCACTTTGATTCTGCTATGGATTCTCAAAGGTATTCTCAGCGAAAAAATGATCATGAATCTAGGTATAAAAAACCGGATATGCATACTGGTTTGAAATTGGAAAAGGATGTCTGAGATTTATACCTTAAACGTGTTCTTTGATATACAAGAAGAAATTTCGCATCTACAAATTGTTTGTCTGTTAGCACTCAACAGATTGGGCTTTTTTGAGAAATATTTCATTCGGGACACGGTGTTAAAAGTGGAATGACAAGGCATCGTTTGAAGTTTTTGAGGTATGTAAATTCTTGTATAGATGCCCTTTTTGTTGTGTTTAGATGCACTAATTATTGTATTTATATTCAGTTTAGCCTTAGATTAGTTCATATAGTTTGTTTTAGTATCCTTTTAGGACTGCACCATACTTATTCTATTTTAAAACTGCTTATCTTCTTTTTGATATTGTTTGACATTTGTTATTCCTCATAGCTTATTGTTTAGATTTGATATGTGATGCCTTTTAGAATCCTTTAGAAGCTTGTAGCATTAACTTATTATGACTGCTTTTGTTTTTCCCCCTCTGAGCATCAGTTTACCACATATCCCAATCCACTGTTGTTTTTTTTATTTTTAAAATCTGCATGATAATGTCTTTTTAGTGAAAATCCGGGAATATGCTCTTTGGTTGGTTGTCTTTCACTATATTATTTTTGTTTATTTTTAAGAATTTCCTATATTATTTGAATTTAAGCTCAAATCACTCCCTTCGTGGAAGTTTTGGCTTAAGCTTTTAGGAAACCTGATGTTGTGCTTAGATGCTTTTAACATGTGCTTTTTTTAGGTTCTAATTTAGTTGCGATGATAACTTTAGTGGTTAAGTTTAGTTTTAGGTTATGGAAGCTTCCGTAGCATTGTAATAGCTTATAACTTATTTTTTAGATGCCCTTTTTTTGTTGTGTTTAGATGCACTAATTCAGTATTTTACATTCAGGTGTAGTAAATTGATGATTATTGAATATTTTCTAATTTGTTACATTTAAATGATTTTGTTATATGTATTTAGATGCGTTAATTAAGGCAATAATTTATTTATTTTTTACTTATACAGGTGTTGTTTTGTTCGTCTGATATGCATTTTGTTCATGCAAGAGGTTTGATTTGTTTGGGTTACTTTGCCGCCATATCTTTTATGTTTTGAGGTTAAATGGTGTTGAGGATTTCCCGATAGAGTATGTGCTTGATAGGTGGTGTAAGACTCCTGATGATGTTTGTTTGGATGCGTTTGTTAATGTTGCTGATTCGAGCTCGATGTGTTATTCGCTCAATTCGTCAGTATTGTTGAAGACACCATGGTTGACAGTTGATGCCTTGTAGAGAAAAGCTTGATGTGTATCGTTTGGAGTTATCTGATCTTCTCTCTAGGGCCGAATCTGATGTTCCAGTTGGTTTAAAGAAGAGTAAATCGGATACATTTTGTTCAATGCTTGGTGTTAGTGAACATGAAGGTGTTGTTATAAAGGTTCCGAAACAATCAAAGAACAAAGGGACTGGGGTTCATACTCGATGGAAGAACATTGATGAGATAATTCGTAAAGAATCTAAAGCAGGAAAGAAGAGACGAGTTTGTTTCACTTGTGGGAAGGTGAAGGACATAATTCCGGGACATGCCCTTATAAAGACACGATCGTGGTAACAAAAGAGCATGTCGTTCTACTCGTGCCATGGATGTTAATTACGAGGAGTGATTAACGTTTTGCTGATTATGATATGCACCTATATACACTTTCAATTGCAATTTGTCGTCTTTGTTTTTTTTTCTATTTTCTAAATAAGAATAATATGCAGAATAATGTCATGCTTGTCTGATGCATGTATATGGATTGTTGATTTTTACGGAATTGTCATAACGTATTGGATACTGGAATTTTATGGAATTGTCGTATGCGTATATGTATCAAGATATTATCATTTGGATTCACCTTTTTTTATCATATTGATGCACCATTCTAACTAATGTATGTTTAAACACATTTCCATCATTTAATGTATGTTGATTTTTTACGGAATTGTCATACGTATTGGATACTGGAGTTTTATGGAATTTTATGGATTTTAATTGCATCTTTGTAAAATTTTTTGATTGATGCACTATATTTTAAAATTAATTTGAGACATCCCAAAAAGGAAACATGGACAATAAAAAATATGTTAAACTTGATTTATATTTATTACACATTTATTGAAGGGGACAAATTAATTTGAGACATCCAAAAAAGGAAACACGTACAATAAAAAATAGGACATAGGGAGTATTATTTTATGCATGGGAAATGTAAGCTATCTGGTTTACTATTGTTTGTATGGTTACTGGTCACTGTAGAGTTTAGTTCACAGGATTAGGGTTTTGTGAGTGGTTATAAATAGCAGCTTATGTTTTCTAGGTTTTACATCTACTATTAGCCGCTCATTTCACAAATTACCACTGCTGATAAGCCATGTCCAATCGTCCAAACTTGAATGAGCTCAAGCGGCAGTCTGGATCTGATGAGCTCCAAAAATGTTTCAAGTTTTTTTTCACGCAACAAATGACTGAAGAAGAAGGCTTTATTCAAAAGCTTGAACAGGAATGCAATGATTTGCGTATGAAGATCGAGAAGGAAGAGGAATTTGTGCTGGAGCTTGAAACTTTTGGTGCATCTCACGATCTTGCTAATATCATCATTGATTGCATCTATGAAACTATTCAAAGGGATCGCGAGAGGCTTGACAACTTGGACAATGTGTTGGCGGAGGCTATGGACGGTGTGGAAGAGAAGCGGAGGCACATCAGTGTCATGGATTTCAATGATGATGTTAGTGATTAGATGTCGAGTGGGTTTTTATGCTTTTTGGGTTTTGAAAAAGCTGGGCATGTTCATGTAGTTGATTGTGTTAGTTGGTTATCTAGAATAAAGCCTGTGTTTGGTAGTTTTGCTGATGTAGGTTGTGGATCAAGTATGTAATTGTAGTTGTTGGATGTTAGTGTTTATGTACTTTTCAGTCTCTGTACGTGTAGTATGTTAATATAAGTGTTGGTTTTTATGTACGATTAAATTGTTGTTGTGGTTATTTGTTTTGTTTGAATATTGTGTGTTAGACATGATGGGGACTGATTTGTGTTGAGTATTACACATTGTTTGTCGCCGTGTTTGGTGGTTTAAGGTTGGCTTATGATCGCGGCACCATTACTTGTTTGTATATTAGGCAAATGTGTATTCACATGACATTTACAATTGCGAAAATTTTGTCATTGGTTTTGGACTTGTTGTTGATAAAAGTACTTTTGTCATATCGTTATTTCGGCACAATAGATAGTAATGTTATGGAACTAAATGTTGTGCTTGTAAATAACGGCAGTTGTGGCCGACGGTAGCCTATACAGGTTTGTTAGCCATAGGAAAACAGTTGTTGGTAATACTAAGATGTATACGGATTGTTGATTTTTTTACGGAATTGTCGTACGTATTGGATACTGGAGTTTTATGGAATTTTATGTAATTTTATGGAATTTAATTGCATATTTGTAAAATTTGTTGATTGATGCACTATATTTTAAAGTATTGATGCACTGATTTTACTATATTGTATGGTTAGTTATTAAGTTTTCATATTGATGCATTATATTTGATGCATTATATTTTACACTTTTTTAATATATTGATGCCATAATTTTCAATATTAACTTTTCCTATATTCAGTTATTTTTTACATCATTCACATATGTATCAGTAATTATCATTTGGATTCACCTTTTTTTATCATATTGATGCACCAACCCATGTATGTTTAAACACATTTCCATCGTTTAATGTAATTTTTACTATATGAAAACTTATTTTACTGATTTTACTATATTCAGTTATTTTATACATCATTCAATGTAATTTTTTTACATCATTCACATATGTATCAGTAATTATCATTTTGGATTCACCTTTTTTTTATCATATTGATGCACCATTCTAACCCATGTATGTTCAAACACATTTCAACTTATAAGGTAATGTAACTTGTCATTCATAGAATCATATGTGAAAGTTATGAAAACATTATTTAATGTAAGTTTAAACACATGTGTATCATTAATTATCAACTTGATTTACCTTTTTTATATCATATTGATGCACCATTAACGCTTCTATGTTTAAACACATTCCAACATCATTCATTATAACCCATATATGTAACATGCCATTCATAGAGCCAAAGACATAAGTTTTGATTATAACATAACATTGTTTTATGTCTTATATTAATACGAGACCATCATAATACGGTAAAGTACGTAGATCTAGTTCATAATTGAAATTTATCACATCATATTGTTTACTGGTGTAAATTTGTTCAGAAAGCTCCATTTTTCTTGAGTTTCTCTTCGTGCTCATCATAATACTTTCGAACCCTTGGTGAAGACATTGAAATTGAGTCTTATGTAAATTCGACTTTTGAGCTTCGTTGAAATTGCTGTACCTTTTCGACTCTTGTTCCAAAGATCTCTCTTTTTCGTTGATAGTTGTCATCAGCATCTTCACAACGTACTTCTTTCGGTGATTAGCTGGTTTAGTTGCCGGACACTCTCTTTTTCGCACTGAATTGAACTCTTTTTTCATTCCAAAGAATGTCTCCATGTGTCTCATTAGAAAAATCCCAGAATCAACACGGTTCAATCTCGTCTCCCATTCCTGCTTCATGATTCTATGTTTTGATGTTGCTATTTTAGCTGCAGATGGGTGTTCCAATCGAAAAGTGCAGATATAACGCAAATGTTTTTGTCTGTAATTGAATTTGTTGATCAGTATATGTTAAATACATTTAGATGCACCTTATTTATAATCTTTGATGCACTAATTAAAAAAAACAAAAAAAAAAAAAAAAAACAAAAAACAAAAAAACAAATAAATATATATATATAATATTGACAACGTAAACTGCATAATAAACCTAAAAATATTTCATGCATTGTATCGTTCAGTGCATATATATTATCCATACAACTAATAGTAGTTTCATTTGCACCACCAACTCAAACCATACTGGTAAGTAATATAGAATCTGAACCCAGATGCACTATTAATACAACATCCACACTAATAAACTTATCACTAACTCCATACTAACCTATAACTTTGTTAGGTATGATATATCAATAAACAAACTAATTCCATTATGATATTTAAAGTCTGAATAACTAAGTTTATATATAAATTACGAATCGCGTCATATTTACAACATATATTGTATTTTGCATTCAGTATGTCAAAATATCATCATACATGTTATGTTATATGTATTCTCAATTAAATCATACCGGCAATGAAATGATATCGAAAACAGTATCAATCAATCATAAATCAATCTATCTGCTATTATCTTAACATCAAACATTCATATTCATACACATTCATTTGCGTGCGAATAAAAGTTTCTTACCAGTGCCTTTGGAATATCCCCGTATCTTTTATGTATGTCTTGACTGTCATCATGCTTGTTATCAATAATATCTACTTCCATTGTCTTCAAATTTTAGACAATAAGGTAGTATCGATTCATTTCTTCTGTTGGCATGGTTATTGGGAAAAATACCTGTTTCGTATACATATTTACGTTAAACAACAGTTTGAATAAACAATGTAATGTGTTTTTGTTTTAAATCTTACCAGCTCAACTTTGTCAAGGTTATTTTTTGTAGAATACTCGAGCACCTCATCCATTTTTCTTTTAAAGTCCTCAGGTTTGCGTGACATCTGTAAATAAGATGCATTATACAATATGTCATAATTTTGATTCAAAATTTTATCAATTGTTTTTTCTATATGAAAAATATGTATGAATATTATTGAATTCACTTACCATCATTCCTGTTTTGCAAAACAAAAAGCGTGAAGATACCCTGCTTTTGACTTCTCGTCATTGTTTTAAATTATACTCCATACGTCTATAGCTGCACTTGTTACCGGTAAACTTTCATGCATGCTCTCAAATACCACCCTTGGGACCTCCATGTTCATTGTTTTGAAAACAATATCACTGTTCATATGTAAACACGTCAGTTTAATAAAAGGGATGCACTAATAATTCAACTGTGATGCACTAAAAATAAATAATACTCTATATATTTGTCAAATTCACATTTACTTACTTAGCCAACGTTCACTGAATATGAACTCGACGATAGGTTTCTCATCACCGCAAATTGTTTGTGATGCTGACCTTCCTCTTGGCGTATGGAGAGATAGCAATACACCTGATAATACCCTCTCCCTTTTTTGTCTTACTTCCTTTTCCGGTTCATCCTGATTATCATTTGTGTTTCCTGGTTTCATGTATCTTATAGGAACTGCTCTAATTGCGTCAGCTGGTGTGATACTTCTATCTTCAGTGGTTACCAACTGTTTCGCTTTACTCCTTGTGGTTGGTGAAGGTTGCCCTTGAACTACTTTTATTGTAACCTTCGGCTTTTGGTATTTACGCTTTCAGTTCTAGGTTCTTCGTGTTCTTCGAACTTTTTCTAATTCCTTTTACCTTTTTCAACATCATTTTCTTGAATGGTTTCATCATCTTTCCCAACATCGTTACTTGAGCATTTGGTAGCTTCAAGACTTTGTCCAATCCAAACAGTTCGTCACTCTGTGAAAACAAATTGAAGCTTGGTGGTGTAAAATCCAAATTTTTCTTTGTTGCATCTTTACCAGTTTTCGAACTTTCCAACGTCTTTTCATTGTTGCTCTGCTTTTCCATTGTGACTGTATCATTTGGGAAACGTTTTAATTGACCTTTGCTTCTCATGTTTCTCATAATCAGTGAAAGCAGTCCTTGTAGGTTCACTGTTTTGTTTTTCTTTCAACCCTTCACCCAACGTATTTCTCTTTTCTTTGTTGATGTTTTCTTCCTCATTTACATTTACATCTCCCGTTGATACAACATTTGTATTTTCTCCTTTACCAACCCCAGTTTTTTCTCTTTAACCACAACCGACTATTATCTCGTTATATCTAAGTCCACATTCATACCATCATTTTCTTCAACTGCATTTCAAATATTTACCTCATTTACGATCACTTACCCCATTTTTACCCCATCTTGAACCACAAGATGATAATTTACCCCATCATTCACAGATCATTTACCCCATCATTTATCACATTTGCAGTGATCATTTACACCAACATTTACTTGTGTTCCGTCATTTGGCCCATCATTTACATCAATGTTTTCAGTCGATTGGTTCTGATTTTCATCTTTATCTCCGTTTCCCCCTCCACGTACCCTATCAGTGTCCACTTGTTCCCCATCATTTACATCCATAAGCGTGTCTTCTTCAATATTATCGACGTCAATGTCTATTTGTGGACTGACTTGAAAAAAGTCATCCGTGCTTATGTTGTTTTCATCTTGTGATATATGTGCGTTGTTTACATCTTCATCCGATTCAACCACTACTTTTTCGGATATGCCATCCGATGTGATCTTCCCTGGTTTGAACGCTTTCGTGAGTTTTTCGTTTCTGGTTTGAACAAGTGCTTTTAAATCCTCATCCTCAGGGTAAGAAACCGAAGCCAATTCGAGCAATTCATCTACCAGACCTTGTACACCTTCTGATATGGACAATGTTTTCATTATTTGCACTTTCATTTCCTGAATTATATAATTAATATGCGTTAAAAAATTAATAATAAAATAATATTAATAATAATAATAACAATTGATATGCTTTAACATATTTTGTGCAAACCTGATGTCGTAAATATACTAATCAGATGCACTTAATTTTATTTATTTGATGCACCAATCATATTATTAAGATGCTGTAAACTGTCATACAGATGCTCTAATTGTAAACATAACTAATCAATATATATTATTTACATATTTTTGGCACATATTCCACATAATCTTTTTAAAAATACACATATATGTGCTTTAATAGATTTTGTGCAATCCTGATGTACTAAATATACATATCATAATGCGTGTAAAATTATTTATTTGTTGCATCAAATCATATAATTTACATAGCATATGTACTAAATATATATATAATGATGTATAAATATACATATGTATGCACATACATACCTCTGATGTTTTACTTTTGAATATTTTGAATGCCTCATCCTTATTTGAAGGTTCACCTATCCCACATATTCCGTCGCCAATGTCAATTCTTGGTGTATATAAATGGTGTATGATGTCTTCTTGTGCATACTCCAATTGTTTAGTCAAAAATTGATTTAGTGATTTTTATTAAATATCACGAAATTATTGTAATGCATGACAATTTGTAATATAAGCTAACTTGTACATATTACTGGTGATTTTTGGAATTCTGATTGCCGACTTTGTAAGACCTCTCTTTCTGGTTTCTGCAATGTACTCACCTTCTTTAATTGGTAACTTTCCAAAACCTCCCATTTTCACTTCCTGTTTTCTCGATCTTCAGACTTTTATGTCCCATGCTTTGATAGTTTGGGTTTTCTTGAGCAACTTCAACCTCTTCTGAGATGGTCGAGTTTAGATACAAAAGCTGCAAAGATAATAATACAAGGAAATTAGCATAAATATACAATGCAGATGCATTATTTTGTTGGATTATGATGCACTTAAATGTTTGTACAATACTTACCACCATTAACAGAAGTGGACCCCGAACCCCGATGAACTGTTATACTCTGTTTTTGATTTCTTCATTGTTTGCAACAAGTATGTACACCAATCCATATTCTTGATATCTTCTTCCTTTTCGATACAATTGCAAAAAAACTTCGGTTAACTGTACCATTTTTTGTGCATTCGCCAATAATTGAGATGAATGCAACCAGGAAGTTTAGCTTGAACTCTCATCCAGTGTGATGTTCTACTATCAGTTTCTCAACCACATTTTTCAAGTAGAATCTATCATCTGGATAATCGTGTGTGTGCCTCCATTCAACAATCAATGGGAACTCTGCGTTGCTGACGCACTTCGTGACATGGTATCTCCCATCGGGATTCCAAGCAGTTTTTGTATCATTTTTGAAGTGATCATGATTGATCTACCGTCTCCCATCTTGATTGTTGATGTTTCAGGATCAAACTGGTCTACCACCCACTTTCCCAGTTTTGTTGGTGTTGTCTTTATATTGAAGTTCCCGTCCAACAACGATCCAAACCCCATGTCAACAATGTTCTCTTTCGAACATCGACAACCTTGTTAAAATTTCTAATAAATCCCTTGGCGATGACCTAGATTTAATAGTTGGGAACGTCTTTTTGGTACAAGAACGTATTTTCTTCCGCACCTTCGCTTTTTTTTGTCATGGCCACGTTTAATTTGAATTATTTCACTTGATTTCCTTTTTTTTGTAGCTATTTTTTTCTTCCTGTTCTGGCTTTTATTTGTGTCGGTAATGAGATTCTCGTTGCCTACATAATGAAACATATTCAGAGTTAGTGGACGCATTAAAAGTATGCTGCAAATATAAATACTACATATGCTGCAAATATAATCATATTGATGCACCTGAAATGTAACAATTGATGCACCAAAAATTCAATATTACATACAGATGCACTTTGAGTATACCAACTGATGCATAATAAATAATACGTTGTATATAGATGCTGTAATATTAACCATTGATGCTCTAAAATATACAAAACTGTACAAAGTATTTTACACACATCAAACAAGCGACACTTACCCTTCATGTTTATATCACATTCCCCAACAAGTGAAGCTAAAAACACATCCCCTTCCCACTACCCCCGGACGTTTCTTTACATGCACTTTTTAGTTTGTTTCCTCTTATTACGCCCACGAATTCCGGTTCTGATCATGTACAACCCGTTCATTATCTAATCTTAAAATAACATCATTCATTTTTAAATAATAAACTACTTCATATATTCTTTTAAATCGTTTCATTTTGTATTCAAATAAATAATACCGCATATAAAATCAGTTTCGCACATGACATAGACTACATCAAACCTAACTCATGCTCAAACGCTATAAATTATAACCTATTACATCTTAGTTCAACTTTTAGTGTATCAGATAAATTAACAAGCATACAACTCAATTTCGCAAATGACATAGACTACATATAACTAGACTAATGCTCATACAGACGCACCAAAAATTCAGTATTACATTCAGATGCACCAAAAATGCAGATACATACAGATGCACTTTTGAGTACGAAAACAGATGTGTAATATTAACCATTGGTGCTCCTAAAATATACAAACTGATGCTCCATAATTAAAATTATTCTTAACATGAAACATATGATTAAATTAAGAGTGTATATACTGCGTAATGAACAATTTAATTTATGTCGCAATGAAATATATGTATAATGAGCAATGTAAATATACGTACAGTACACATTTAAGTACATTTGATGCGTTAATCACATGAAACATATGTTGCAATGAATATTGTGTAGTATGTAATAAATAAATAAATAAATATTTATACATGAAGTATTCAGTATACACATAAATATTATACATATACATATCAAATAAAAATAATAATAATAAAAAAAAAAAAAAACATTGAAATAATATGATTTGTAAAATCCCCATGAATTCTCGAATGTCTTCCTCTGACTTACTATTTTGAGATGTTTCATTCTGAGAATTATGCCCGCCATTGCCTTCTTCGTTTGCTGAAAATTTAAATTGAAAATATGTGTCATAATACTGATAATACTGAAAAAAGGTGTCATAATAATGATATTAGATGCTTTAAACTTAAGTTTAGATGCACTAATTATACATTTAGATGGTTCAGTCATTTTAACTAACCATTTTTTGATGCACTAATAATGCAAACATATCAGTTTGATGCACTAATTATATCATTTGATGCATTAATTATATAATTTTGCACTAAACTTAAATTTAGATGCCCTGAACTTTAAATTCGGATGCACTAAACTTAAATTTAGATGCCATAAATTTGGATTAACTAAACATTTAGATGCTATAAACATTTCAATCAACCATTTTTTGATGCACTAATAATGATAACTTATTTTTGTACGCTTTAACCATCAGTTTGATGTCGTAATAATAACATTTTGATGCATTAATCATATAACTACCAATTTGATGCCCTATTTTTGCATGTATAAGATTTGACAATTTATATACACTGATAACCATCATATTGATGCACTAATCATACAATATGATGGTGTGCTCAACTAGTTTGATATACTACTCAAATATTCAGGTGCACTAATTCTAATAATAATTATTTATTAACACAGATGCACTAAAATTATACATTAATCATATCTACAATTACTTGTTACATATTACTAACTAAAATTAATATCACAGATGCACTGAAACTATACCTTAATCACATCAAAAATTACTACCACATATGCAACAATTATACAATAAAAATATAAATACGTAAAATTAGGGCACTTACATTCTGATATATGTTGTGCGTTTGTTAGTTCCTTCTCGATAGTTCGGGGGCTCACACGAGTAGCTGAAATTGAAAAAAATCAAACAAAATTGTAAATACTGATTTTGATCGAATAAACACGAAAATTAGGGCACTTACGATTCCTATATGTTTTTTCTTCATTTTTATTTTGATCGGAGTTATTTGTTTGATCGGTGGCAACGTGGATCCGTGGCGATGGTGGTGTTGACGGATGGATCCGGTGGCGATGGTGGTGTTGGACGGATTTTGATCGGTGTGTGTGAGTGTGTGTTTATGTGTGGTGAAAAAGTGTACATCACACGCATAAGGCGTGATTATTTATGTTTTTTACATTTGACCTTCAACTTTCATCTGTTTACATAATCTACCCTGAAACTTTTTTTCTCGCTTTTCCTTCTAATTACATTTTCTCTAGAACCGACTCTATATAGAAATATATATATATATATATATATATACTAGTGTCAAAACCCGTCCGATGGACGGGTATGATTTTGTGGATCAAATATATTCTAAAAAGTAATTAAAAGTTACATAAAAGGATTAAGATATATAATTGATGTTACCATAATTCATTGAATCACTGAAAGCAGGTAAGTATTTTGTCTGTTTACTTTTTAAACAGTTTGATTGTACAACTGTTTACATATTTGGATAATACAAGGTTTTTATTTTTGTTGTACGTTATTTGTGTTTATTGAAAAACCTTTTACAATGCGTTTAGTCGGGAGGCGGGCTTGTTTTATAAATATCGTTTACAAAAAAATAAGTAAATATAAATTAATTATAAACATTCATTAAACTAATACAAGATCCATTCATAACTTTTATCTTTTACAGTAACTTATTAAAGGGGCTTTTGTTGCTGTCAGGGGCTGTTTGGATGGCTGTTATGAGAGGGTGTTTGGTTGCTCACATGGTCGGCTGCAAGTTTGAGACCTCTCCCTTAATACCTTATTAATTTACGAATCATGTTTTCGCACCTCTTCGAAGACCATAACCACATGATAAAGTGGTTCCAAAATCCTTACATAGGAGCTGTGATTCCTACTCCTAGTTAATCTTACTTAATTTAACTGTGTAAATTTATATATAAAAAGAAACATGATACTCGTGTTACGTTAATAAACCGATAAATAAAAATAGAAATGATAATGTGTACACCTTAATAACATACTTACATAAGGAGATGTAATTCTTGCTGTAGAATGTGCAAACTCCCAAGATTTTCTTACGTTCTTGTATTACAAAATAACTGCCATCATCTTAAATATGTACGGTTATATATAAAAGAAACATCATCTTAACTTACTTGAGGTTCAGGAGCAGATGTGAACATTGATGTAGATTGTGCCCAATATAACAATCTCTTACATTCATGTATTACAAAACAGTATAAATTTATTAAGTTGACTGTAAATTCATCATGTTTACTATCTATAATTATATATAAAATAAACATCGTCTTAACTTACTTCACGATCACGAGCAAATACGAACATTGTTGTAGATTGTGCCTAATATAACAATCTCTTATGTTCCTATATTACAAAACAGTGTTGTCATCTTAATTGCACGTGTAACTTATCTTTGAAAAAAAAAAGAAAAAAAAAAAAAAAACATGATCAAGTGTAAGTTAATTATGGGCTTACATCAGGATCCGCCATTTTTGTTGCAGACCGTGCCCACTTTAAGAAGCTTTTATGTTGCCCCACGATTGTTAGAAAGTATGAATAATTAGCTATATAACGTTTGCATAATTCCATTAATGAAGTTAAGCATTATTCGTAAAAAGATGGGCCTCAACATCGACACACATACAATGTATCAATTGGGGTAGTAATCTTCAAATAACAGGTTATATTAACATAGGACACTCAGTCAATCCTTAAAGGGTACTTTTCACACAACTCTATACACGTATAAATGTGCAATAGGTACAATGCAATTCATGGAAGCTAAAAGAACAAAGAATGCATTTTGCAATCATGTTTAATATTTAGTAGAGAAAAAATACCTAAATCATGTTTAATATTACTAAGTCCTCCTTGTCTACATATACAAATCGTTAGATAAAAAAACATAGTAATCGAGATTATATTAGGACATCGGATATTTTAAGATACATTTGGATATTTATTGACATGCCAAGTAGCCATGAAAAGTTGTTTGAATCTTAATAGCAGTTGTAGCGACTCGATTTCAAGCCCTTCTCATTCACAAAACGTGTAATCTCTGGCCAATTTGGGTTGCATGATATAAGATCTGTCAATCCTCTATAAAATGAATTTGAGAGTGGCAATACTTGCAACATGTGGTTTCAAGGATATATTAACTAAAATGAGTTGACAATGTAGGATTATAAAAAAAACTTAATAGTTTCGTGCATATAGAAATCAGAAAACGCCTTTTGTTTGCTTCGCTATTGCATATAGAAAACAACTAATCGTGATTGGAGATGAAGATCAACGTGAAAACACTTGCAGGCACACGCTTTAAAATCGAAACTAAACGTGACAACATCATAACACTTCTGATCTTTATCTCTGTTTATACATCTTAACGCTTCTGGTCATATCGGTTTATCAATGTAATAGTTTTATCAATGTAATATTTTTATCCACCTTTGAACGGTTTAGTTAATGTTATAAATTTTAGGAAACATAGCCCCAAGGGCTATTATTAAGAAAAACTTTTCTTTATTTGCTTATTACATCTGTTCACAGTTACGTGATGATTACGCATCCACTTTTACAGTGATTATCATGCAATGATACACAAACCAAGTCACTTAATCGGCTCTAATGTTTATTGATTTTTATGCTTACATGACGGTAAACATCTACCAACCGCCAAGGATTTAGTAATTGGATCCAGAGGTGATGATTTTGTGCAATCTATGGTAGTTGTTGTAGAGTCAGTGGTCCAACATCCAATCCTACAAGCAAGTAACTGTCTATATTCTTGTTGCTTAAATCTTATAAAAATAGATGGGTAAACATTACTTGCCATTCACCCCAAAATGAACGACTTTGAGACATAGGTTATTAAAAATGTTTGAGTAGTGTACACTTGTCAGATATCTAAATACCTCTCAACTATACCACACTTTAGGAACAGTGGACCAAAATAGATACTGTATGGTCTAAGTGGTAATTCTTGATTGAAACTTTGAAAGAAAAGGAAATGTTGGAAATGGCAGTTCTTGTATTTAGTGGTTATATCAGATCATTGAGATGAAAGTTATTGTATTTAGTTTTGATTGAAAGGGTAACAAAGTTCATGACAGGCGTATAACAGCCAAGTAGAGTTAATAAGAGTATAAAGCTGTATTTATGCATAAATTAGTAAGTTTCCACATTTATGCACCGAACCTGTTGACACCTACACATTAAAATAGAGTGCCACAGTGCTCGTAAACCTGCTCACACTTTCCCATATATGTATACTCTGGAAGTGGCTCTATACATGTATTAAAAAAGAAAAGACACATAAGTTAAAAGCAAAACTGCATACAACGGTCAATAAATGTTTTACTGAAAATGAAGTATTGATTCACCTCGAGTGACTGAACTTACTGGCCAATCATTTTCAGCTAAAGTAGTCGAAAATGATGCTCTTTGTTTTTTATCGTTAATTATTGCATGGTATTTGTTAGTGTACTAATTTGGCGATAAAATTACTTGAATTCAACGGCCACAAAGTGACAACCAAATTTGAAATGATATCACGCTACTGTCAGTAATAATAACTTAAGCAGTTACACCTATTTCGTTTTATCTAAGATATGTAGTTATAACCCATTTTCTTGTACTTTATTAAAACCTAAACACGTAGTCCATCCTTCAACATCCACAATTTTTAGTAACAAAAAATGCTTTACACGAAAACAAAACGAATTCACAACACTTAAAACCATGAATCCTTCTTTTTACAAAACTTAAGACGCAAAAATAATAGAGAAGGTTCCAAATTACCTTTACTATTTTTTTAGCAAGCCATAGAAGCTTGCATTTCTAGCAAATTTCAAAGGATCTTTAGTAATGGCATCTTCTCAGAGTTGTTCGACAAAGTTCGGCCTCTATACCAAAATGCTCGAAAAGCGTTGTACCGCAATGATATACACGGTAAAATCAGGCCTACCAATACGAATTCTCAAATATAGTAGCCAGCAAGGTTTTCGCTACTACTGATGGTCAGACTGTATACACGTACCCGTGCTACTATCATAGGTATGATCAATATAAGGGAGGTCTACAACATGTTCATCGGCAACATCATGAAAAGTTGTCTTTGATGCGCTATTTCTTGTGGATGTCACTCAAAGATTCAGCTGTACACTTTGCCAACAATTCATCGCAGAAGTTACATCCTTACATAATCAAAATATGAGGAAAAACAATCAGATCTATATTTGAGGGCATCACTGTTTTAGGTTTCACTTCCACCTTAACTTTAACAGGTTGCTGATACTTTATATTATATGTAAGTATGCAACACATGTAATCGGTTTTTGTATAAGCACTTCGAAGAACATAACTTGATTAGACAAAAGACACAACTACGCCATCTTGCATAAATAAGTTATCACGAAAGGCAATCTTTAAAAACTTATGCACAAAAACTATTTATGCCTAGATGGATAACTCACTATCTGATTGATGAAATATATATTTCGCTAACTAGCATTCCAAATGCTCACCGAGTAGTGAACCTAAAAAGGTTTATGTACGTAAACTACTCAAAGTTACTATATGGCAGCCATTAGTTAAGCCTTCATTAATATAGCTACTATGATTAATTGTGAGGAATGACAAAAATTAGCTTAGAAGCTGATTTAACCGTTGACCCATTTGCAATAAATTTAACTTCCGAATGGTATGTTTTCATATAAATAGGTTAAAATTACTCTCTCTAAAAATCCTATGAAATGGTCATTCTAAGGACTAAAAGGGCAATTCATAATTTGCTTAAGGCATGTTAAATGTTGACTATTTAACCACTATTTGAAATCGGAAATCATGAGAAGCTTACATTAGCCGAAGATAGACTTGATGGTTAATGAATTTCGTAGTAATGTATATGTAATGGTCGCACATGTTGTTGAATTGAAACCTTTTAGAATGCTTGATAAGATATAAGCTAAACATTGAAAATTTAACCGTAAATTAGATAGTAATGCATCGTTAGGCCGATCATATCGTTAGTACCAAGATACACATCCAAATTTGAGTTTAATTTCTACGAATAATTAAGTTGAAAATAGTAACACCTACACACTTAAATCCCTCCCATTCCAAACGAAAGTTCAAACATACCATATCCGAGGACTCGTGAAGGCCATCTTTAGAGCCACACTTATGAAGAAAAGATGTAAGTCTTGAATCCTCACGACGCATGTGAAAGTAACTCCACTAATGATCCTCACAAATGACCGTACTTTGTATATCAATAATTTTCAAAACTTGCATATATATAAGCAAAAGTTAGGATTAACCTTATGTAGTACATTCAATTAAATCGAAAGGTCATATTCCAATTCTTTCTAAATAAGCTAATGGACCTTTTCCCTACATGCTCTTATACCAAGAAATACCCTAGGATGTTGTGCTTTGGTCTGAATCATGTAAAATCGTTTGGTTAGTAACTTCAATGATTATGGTTGTGTTTAAAGATTACAGGCGCTTGGCAAGACCACTATAGCTCCAAATGACCCATTTTGAAGTTATAATGGTCTAAATGGATAGTGTACGCTTGTGTACAGCTTCTTATCATATAAAGTATGTTTTTTATTTTTAAATAAATAAATAATAAAAATAGCCTGGCTTTGAATCGCTATGAGGCCGGATTGGTCTATCTGCTACTTAATTTGTGGATATTGTTTCGTGGACACTACCCGAGCCAAAACCAAGCACGATTGACCCAAGAAGAATGTATGAAATTATGTGTTATAAATCAGAATGTTCCCCATTGTTTTGAATGTCATTGATATTTTTGAAGTACTAATCCGGCTAACACAAAAAATGCAACACTCTAACTGGCTGCCCTTCAGAAAAGAAAACATTTGCCCAAGCATATGTTGATATTCATATAAGACAATGACATTGAATGGTACCTGGACATAGTTGTTGATGTGGCCATCCTTGTTGACAAGAGTAACCGGATCATTTGTATTGGTCATCCATTGGCCATCAACTATATACTTGTACTCGAACGCCTCCTCGCTATAAAGATAGAATATACTCCATATGTAACTTATACTAATTGACCATTACACCTTGACTTGGTAATTGACAATATTACATCTTCTATGAGATAATACTACAAGAAATCTCTTTGAAGAATCCATGAACCATGCTCCTCGTCATATTGTAATGGAATTTTCTACAATGAAGCTTTTACTCGCATCATATCTTAAGAGTTATTAGAATACAAAAACTCAAGACCACTGATACGCTGAGAAAATTTTAGGGACTAAACCTAGACATTTTAAACATTCAAAGAAATCCTCTATCACCTAGACTTTGTAAATTACCTGACCTCATCCGATATAAATTCCAGATACCTTATGTACTTTTATCAAGATATAGTAGGCCACAAAGAATGTAAAAATAATATCAATTTCAAAAAACCCAATGACGAACTGTGTCACATAGCACCAATTTAGATGTGGTCCAACTTCGTAATCTAAATTATATATTCATTGTTAGACGATAATATAAAAGATGAATGCAAATTGTAATATACCTTATGTTCTATATACGCATATGAATATCTTTCTTCTGATCTTCGACCGGTGGCTATCTAGGCACATGTGATCTGCCATTACATAATCAACCATTTTACTCAAAATTCAGATTATTACATTAAAATTTAACTGAGCATAAAGAAGGCATAAAATTGAAGTAAAATAAGAAGACTAATGACCTTGTTAAGCAATAATGACTTTTCCTCAGCAGCATAATATAACTCATTTCAGTCTAAAATCTAGAAAACTTATTGAAAACACAAATAGATATGTTATGAGTTATAATTAGTACATGTAAATGACTTTTCACGTGAAAGATTGTTAGCCCATCGAGTCCACCGCCAAAGATTGCCTTTGGAATATGTTGATGTGTTGGTTGAGTATGTGTTTTCATTTTGCTTGTTAGACTCGCTTTGTGTTGACTCGTTTTGTGTTGAGTTTGATTCTGAATTTGCTACACTTTTGGTAGTTCCACTTTGCTCGTTGGACTCTGCCGGTCAAGGAAATTATAACATGTATATAAATGTTTCCTTGCCTTTGTGTTTGTGTAAAAGCTTCCAACAATCATCTCTATTGAGAAAGGGATACGGTCACTACTCTTGTATTACAAATCCAAGATGATAAATGTGTGTGAAAGAGCTATGTAAGCAAAGTGTTCAATGTGACCTTCTACAACATCAAAATTCACCGTAACTTTTATGTCATGCTCCACACTCAAAGTTTTCTTATTGTGCAATAAGATCTTTTCAGTCTTACCAGCTTCAGGGAGAATGAACTTTATCTGTGCAAGATTTCTATATGTAAACTTCCTGAAAATTAGAAAATAGATGTGATCATTTTACACTCATATTCTCCTGATAGATAAAGAATTTCCTTTAGAGAAATTGCATATATAGGTAATCCACGTTAGGTGAAATTTTATTATAAAACTTTGTTTTCACCGATAGTATAATGTTAACTTTCAAAAAAAATGATTTATGGTAACTAACGCTAATAAAACACGATTTGATTCAGTTAAGCGGTAAAACATATATGTCACTGACTATGAGTAACTTTGAGTCTCTAACCATGTTGACTTTTTTCCACCTAAAGTATGTCACCTATCTACTAAACCCCTTGTTTTAACATGTATGATATCCTTTCAAAAATCCCTTATTCCTAGGAGAACTTACTACATGAGCAAAATAACATGCTCCTAAAGGGTCACACCAAGAAGTTTACCAATCAACAACAATTCAAAAGAAAAAATCGGCTACATTTTTCTATTACCTTCCTTGAGAGTTTCAACTTGACACATATATTACGAAAAGTAGGAAACTGTTTACGCTAGACCGAAAGCGTTTTAGTAGTAGTCATACGATCAAAAAGTCTCAAAAGAGATTTGTACTGGTAAAGACAAAGTTTATTAAATTATAAAATGTACCGAGTTTAACCATATACGCGAACATAATGTAATGCATCAAAGACTCACTTCAGTGGAGTTCACGATTCTTGTTGACCCCATCGTTCAAAGTCTCCTCGGTCTTTTCTGGCGTCGGAGACACAAAGTGAGCATCAAGATACTGGCTTTCATGGATCTGCAATTTTTTGACTGGAGTGGAAGACACTGGGCATGACTTACAAGTGATGATTTTATGACGGTTTGTTCTCCTCGTATGCTTTTGATCCACGCTGCATGCGATGCAAGCAAATCGACACAAACAGGAATCTGAAAATAAATCAGCTACTTAAAACGACAAACAAAATAAAGCTGTGCAGAAAAAAAGTCAAATAGTATAAGCCATGTAGTGTATTTGCATGGCCCAAACATATGTATCAATATGTTCCTATCCAGTTAGATGCCCAAAACAAATGATTGCTCGATGAACCTCAAAAAATGGTGTACCTACAGTTATGAATTGTGACCCCGTGAGTAGTTGGAATACATCTCAGCCACATAACTAAATTCATAATGAAATGAAAAAAAAAAATACTGATTTGCTTATAAAAGAAAGTACCCTCAGAAATCTATCTATAAATTCAGCTTATAGTCCAATGTGTAATTTCTCAGTGGGAAATAATGTAAAAGCATAAGAAGCTATGCATATGAATTAAGCCCAGTCCCACTTATGATATTTAAAATTTGCTACTAAGTACTGATATAACTCTCATTGTATTAACATGTATATGGCATGCATGATCAAGCAAACAGGACCTTTATGTTCAATTCTAAATACTAATGCAAATGCGTCTTAAAAATTCTTCACTTAAGGAATAATATAAAAGATTAGATAAAACCAAAGCATTTTTAAAATAAAACAGTAGTCATTAAACTTATATTACCATGGTGGATAGTTGCTTGAACATTAGTCTTGTAACAGAGTCCATATGCTCCCGAGGTGTGTATACCAGAAACAAAATATGGAAAAAATATTGGGGATACGCATCGGGCAGAATGACAGTTTTTAAACAACTGGAGTACTCTTAAAATGCGACACAAATACATGCAAAGTACCTGAGGTGGTTGATGAGTGTCTAAATACTCATCATTTTTATACTGTTTAGAATGCCAAAAACATCTGAAAACACTAAGAAATGCATCAAAATGATAAAAATATCACAAACAAGTGTTTTATATGTTTTAAATGCAAAAACATCAAAATCCGTGAAAAACATATCAAGTTTGCATAATTGGCGTTTAGTCCTTATAAAAGTTGTCAAAGCGCAAATGGAATTCAAAACTTGTAAAATATCATTTTAGGTCCTTGGATTCAAGTTGTCAAATCAACCCTTTTAAAGTTTAAAAATCACAAAATGACAACTTTAGTCCCTCAAGTTTGGAAAATGTCAAAAATAGTCCCAGGTGTTCAAAAATAGAAATTATTCAAACATCACCCTTGTATTATTAATAAATGACAAAATTGGTCCTTATGATAAGTTTAAAGAGAAATTACAAGTTTGGACCTTAAAGTTTCAAACTTGACATTTTTGGTCCCCGACTTATAAAATGGAATTTTATGCAACAATTGTCCTTGTACTAACCAATAATTACAGGTTTAACCCTTGTTATAACTTTGGAAATGTTACAAGATCATCCTTCATTTTCGGATAATTACACAAATGATCCTTGTGTTTAATATATACCAATGGACCTTTCTTGTTATTATTAACCCAAATCCAAAACCAAAACCCATTGGCCCAACACCCAAGCCCAACTTTTGAAACAGAGATAAACCGCGCCACTGTTCACTATCTTCCTTCCCAACACCTGTGTCCACTCTATCATGTCATCTGCCCCCACCTCACTGCCTCCTTTCCACATATATTCACACATCACCATGCCCCCTTCACCTTGCAAGCCCACTCACCATCTCAATTAATGAAAAAACCAACTCCATGACTTTTTCCCGCCAAATTGACATGTGTACGATTAAGATGAAATGGAGAGTTGGAAAGAGGTGGGAAAGCACCAGAGGTCGACAAGAGACAAAAGGAGATCAATAAATACAAAGAACAAAGCAGAGAGAAGAGCAAGTAGAGTAGTTTAGTTTAGTTTAAGTCGTTTTAGTTAAAATTTCATTTCCAGTGTAATTTCAATCTTTTAAATACTGTTTTAATCAATCTTAGTGTGTAATAAAGCTTTTGTAACCATCAATTTCAAGTTTAAGCCTTAATTTCGCAGTATGCAAAATTTACTCTTGTTCAAAATCTCAATAAGTTTGAATGTTGTTTGTACCTATTGTTTTGGACTCCTAGTCACACATAAGCTCCTAGATAGCTTGTAAAAGCTATTAGATACCCTTCAAATCAGTTTAGTAGTCAAAAGAGAAAAATATCAAAAATTCAAATAAATTAGTTAAAAATTAAAAATCCCATGGAAATGAGGATCAAGAATGGCGCAGTTGATTTTGGATTTTTGGTTTAGTGCTTCTTGGGAAGCTATAGGAATTGGTTACAATCCTCAGTTCTCTTTTACCTTAAAACCAAATTGTAAGCTTGTTGATCAATCTTGGTACTTCACTGTTTTATGTTGTTAATGTTATTGTTCTATGTTTCTTTAGTGTTATTTAATGATATTATGAGGTTTGTAATAGATTGCATGTTCTTAATCTGTTTAACCCTTTGAAAATCACCAAACCAGTCTCATTAAGGACTGTTTGGTTCTGTTGAGTTTAATGTGTTTAAGGTTATTAGAGTTGTTGTTTATTGGTATTATCTGTCACACTTAGTATTAAGAGCTCAAAGATACATTAAAAACCTGTGCTTAATAGTAAAAAGTCAAAATTCCAAATTCCATTCCTTGACAGTTAACTGTCAAGGATTTGCAAGGTGAAATTCTTCATGTTGTTGCATACTTTGGTGCTTAAGCTTAAAATCAACTTATCATAGTTTATTATAACATATTAGGTCCATAGAATCAGTTCCAAGTTCACTAAAGTCAAACTTTAGTGTTCTTGATAAAAGTCAAATTTCTCATTTTCAGTTTTTGAATTAACTTTATAATTTTAGTGTAAGTTTAATATTAAGATTTAGCTTATGCCCTTTTAGGATATTAAAATTTAGCTGCTAAATAAAATTAGAAAAATATTATTTTATACACATTTAGCTTATTAAGTGCTTATTCTCACTCTTCTTTTGACCCCTTTTTCTGTAATATGCCCTGTGCACAGTTTTGACAGGCCATTTCACAAGCTCTTATAGAATCAGTGAGTGTTAGCTTATGTAGTTTAGCTTTTGAGAAGCTTACCTTTTGTCTCAAGATTCCAATTTTATTTTCCAATTTCAGCTTATTTACTTAGCCTGCAATAGCTTTTCATTATTGTCCATTTTTACTTAGTATACCAGTTATTCAGAGTTCACAAGATTTTCAAAAGCTCCTCAAGAGCTTATTAGTGTAAGTTAAACCTTGTAAAATAGCTTTTAGAAAGCTCACTGGTCTACTTGTTGGTCCAAGTTTTCATTTTCATTTCGAAGATTCAAGTGCTTAAAATTAAGCTAGAAAGTACCTAGATATTTAAAATTGTCCTTTTAAACAGTTATTTGTGCTTATTTTGAGTTGTTAAGGGCTTATTTTTAAGATATAAATGCTCAAGTAGTCATTTTAGCTTATTAATACTTTCCTAGCTTATTTCAAGTTTACTTATACTTAATTATTAGCTTAAATAGCCATTTAGTTTAAATCCTTGTGCTTATTTCCATTCTAGCTTAAATGTTAAGAAATTACAGCTTATTCTCAGCTTATTTGTCATTTTTATAAAAAGTTATAGTTTTAGAAATTGCTTATCTTAATATACTTAAGTAGTTTGTAAAAAGAAAATCAAGAAAAAAAATGGTTTAAAAAGGTGGGGAGGCAGGCTCGAACCCTGAGACCCCACCTTATAAGAGTGATAGAGTGTTGCATGACCAGCCCTTGGGACTTGTCTTGGTTTCATTTTGCAACATCTAATATATAATTACACTTTGTCATATTAGCTTATACGTTCCATTTAGCTTATTTGTAGCTTATTAAGACTAGCTTTTTCAGTTTTTGTATTTTTTATAAAAGTGTATTAGTATAAAGTATTTTCAGAAAGTTTGATTTTTCTCATAAGTTTTAGTATTTTTAATCATTTAATTAGTGTAAAATCTTATTTAAATCATAATAAAAAATATAAAAAGTAAAAAAATATAAATCTTTTTTCTAAAATTTTCTTTTATCAAATAGTATGTAATAAAATTAGTTTTACACTTGTAGGCCTTTTATTTCATAAAATTTACGCTTTTTTAGCTCCAAATAAATTTTAAACGTAACGCTTCGTTCCGTTTTAAATAACGTTTTTAGATATGTTGAGTTTACGTTTTAGTTAAATTAGTTTATTAAAGTTATTTTGTTTTATAAAATAAACGTTCATCGATCTGTAAAAATAGTGATAGCGTTTATTTAATATTTTTTAACTTTTTAATTTCTTTTAATTTGCATTTAAGTCGTTGTTATTTATAGATCTTTTCTTTAGGTAATTTTCCATCAATATCCTTATTGATTACTATCCTTAGTAATCATTCTACCATCTGATCAAGTGTTTTTACACCAATTCATCCTCCGTGGGACTTAACGACCCAGGAATACACTATATTCCTCTGATCTTAAATGCATTCGTGCTTGAGCAGCTTTTAAGTCTCACATTTGTTAGCCATTCAAGTGGCTAGCTTGTGTGATTTGACTTGACTGTTCACATGGATCAAATTTTGGCGCCACGGGAGGCGTTAGCGCGGTTTTAAGCATTTCCATCCATTCTTGCACATATACCATCGTTTGTAAACATGTAAAGTTATAAAAATCAAAAGTTCATTAACACTATTTCCTAAAGTGTTAACAACACCAAAAATATTTTCATTCTTTGTTTTATAACATGTTTTTCAAAAATACCAAAATATCCATCTTTACCTCTCACATCTTTTGATTCTATATTTTACCTTCAACCTTTGATTTTTCTATGTCTTATCCTCACCTCTTGTTGTCAATGGTGTGGTGGTCCTTATAATGGTGGCAATTGCCCTAGTTGTAGCATGGTGGAATGGGAACGGCCCTGTCTATAACCAAGACCCCTATTCCTACCATAACACAACTGATTTATTCCATCAGCTACCACACTTTGAGACTCCAGCAGTTATACTCTTGTGAGTACTGTGATGGTTCACTCCAGTTCTGATTGTCAATCGAAACACGCTTGTCATGAGCAGGTTCCCGATAACAATTATGACTACAACACATATGACTCACACCACATCGTTTATCTGTTGGAGAATTGTGGAGGTCCTCACTCTAGCTCGATTGTCAAACAGAATCCATTTCCTTGTAACATTACTGACTATTCGATCAAGACCAACCTCCACAATACCAAATGATTCAAGCAACTCCTCATGAAACTACGCATGACCTTCTCATGAAGAGTCTTGAGTTATTAAAAGAACTTAAGGAGGAGTCGGCTTTGTCACATGAGAAATCCATGGAAGAATTGTTAATGAGGAACGAGCGCTAATTTAGATTCCCAGATTGCCATTGAGAACACTGTTAGGGAATCAATTAGACTACAAAAAGCATTCAAATCTAGCTCTCAATTCCATTTCATTCCTGATGACGATGATGATGAAGATACCTTTGATATTCTACAATTTTATTCATCAAATTCATCAGTTGAGATTCCATCCGTGGAAATGCAGGGAGAAAAGAATATGATCAATCACTAGCGTAGAATAATGGAACTTGTAGAAACCATAACTGCTAGTCCTTCTCAACTCCCTAAGTCTGCTGTTATCACACCCGAGGTTCACACTCACTCTCTGAACATGGGGGACTAACTTCTTGACAATGTCTCGAAAAAGAATCGGACGAATTCATAAAGTCTAGTGTTGAGGACCTTGTCCCAATCCCGAGAGAGTCACAGGGAATTCTCGAGCATTTGTGTGTGACCCTCCTCCTCTCTTGTCTTCCAAAATGATCATATTGAGATGTTCTCCGATTCTATTGATGACGATTCGTTATCTTGTGGAGACATCAGTTATATGGAAGAATTACCTTCAGTTTGTTAGCTTAGAAGAAGAGAATGATGAGTTATGACATGAAATCAAAGATGAAGCACTTCGTGCAACATTACTGAATGTCAGTCTTCTAATTTCTAAAATCGAGGCTTTCAAAGAAAAACCCATTTCATCTCCTATCCCCATAAAGGATAGTGACATTTTTTCCGATGATTCTATTCCAAATGGAAGCCTTCGTTTTGATCAGATGGAGAGAAGATTAGTGGTATTACCACTTCTCATTTTCATAATCTCTCGATTATGAATCATTTTCTTTTGAGGAGTTCGCCAATGAACTCACTCACATCAAACCAGAATATGATTCATTCTCCTTTGAGGAGTTCTCCTGTGAACTCACTCATATCATATCTCCACCGGAGTATGATAACTTCTACTTTGATCTAGACACACCCGGGATATGTCTAGACCAATTGAGCTTAAAAGATGAAATTCATACTATTATGAATTCTCCTTCTGATGATGATGAGTTAATCATGATCTTTATCATGATTTTCTTCTTTTCTTCATATCCCGTGACTTCTCCTGTTCTTCACCTTCGAATGAAGACACTATTTTGATCCCGGCATTTTCATTTATCATTTTTGCCGGTTCATGTATATCTCATCTGTGGAACTTTCACGTACTTCAATGTTTTACAAACATCTTGAATGAAAGTCCGATGGAGATTATCTCTTCCACTTTGCTTCCCACTGAACCAATGACGGGGTCGAAATGCTAGCTAATCGCGTAACCAAAAACAAGAGCACACACCATATGGGTTTTCACCCATATTTCTGACTTCTTACCCCTTTCTACCACCTAAGTGTGGGGGAGATGCCCCACATGTTGTAAAAAAAAAAAAAAAAAAAAAGAGAATAATTGTTGTGTTTCTACACTTAGCTAGTAATGTTATCTTTTTATGTTCTAAGTTTCGGCATACAGCCGGTACTTTGAATATTGAGGACAATATTCATTTCTAAGTGTGGGGAAATTCGCAAATTTGATCATAAATGTACCCTTTTAGTCCTTTTTCCCCCAAAATGGCCAAATTTTTTATCTAGTGGAAGTACTATGTACTAAACACAACAAATGGTAATCAGTCCACCATGTCTAACCCACATAAGGATTGGCTAATCCAGGAGCAAACGGCTTTTGGTAAAGATATCTCAAATCCGTTTATATGGCTTGCAATTTGCCCAAAATTGTATGGTTCTCAGCTCACCATATCCTAAAAAGTGAAGAGTTGGCTAGCCCGCAAGGTTATGGCTTGTGGTAAAGGCAGTGGAAAAACCATAATTGGTAATCACCTCACCAAAGATAATATTGATAATTTATCTAAGAGTTGGCTAGTCCGTATGGTACGCCTTCGTAAAGACAAAATCAAATCCGTTGATGACCTTATGATTTGCTCAACATCATTTGGTTATCAGTGTACCAAGGTTCTTACTTGAACTGAAACATTTGGCTACCCGTAGTGATGGCTTTTGGTAAAGAGTTTTTAAAATCCATTAAAGCTTCAAAACATTGCTAGGGACTAGCAATATCTTAGTGTGGGGATTGATGAGTGTCTAAATACTCATCATTTTTATACTGTTAGAATGCCAAAACATCCTAAAACACTCGAAATGCATCAAAATGATAAAAATATCACAAACAAGTGTTTTATATGTTTTAAATGCAAAAACATCAAAATCTGGTGAAAAACATATCAAGTTTGCATAATTGGCAGTTTTAGTCTCCCAAGTTACAAAAGTTGTCAAAAGCAGTCCCTGGGAATTCAAAAACTTGTAAAATATCATTTTAGGTCCTTGGGATTCAAAAGTTGTCAAATCAAACCTTTTAAAGTTTAAAAATCACAAATTGACAACTTTAGTCCCTCAAGTTTGGAAAATGTCAAAATAGTCCCTGGTGTTCAAAAATAGAAATTATTCAAACATCACCTTTGTATTAATAAATGACAAAATTGGTCCTTTATGATAAGTTTAAAGAAAATTACAAGTTGGCCCTTAAAGTTTCAAACTTGACATTTTGGTCCCCTGGACTTATAAAAATGGAATTTTATGCAACAATTGTCCTTGTACTAACCAATAATTACAGGTTTAACCCTTGTTATAACTTTGGAAATGTTACAAGATCAGTCCTTCATTTTCAGATAATTACACAAATGATCCTTGTGTTTAATATATACCAAATGGACCCTTTCTTGTTATTATTAACCCAAATCCAAAACCAAAACCACCAGGCCCAACACCCAAGCCCAACTTTTGAAACGAGATAAACCGCGCCATGTTTCACTATCTTCCTTCCCAACACCGTATCCACTCTATCACCGCATCTGCTTCCCCACCTCACCTGCTCTCTTCCAGACATATCTACCACATCACCATGCTCCCTCCACCTTGCAAGCCCACTCACCATCTCAATTAATGAAAAAACCAACTCCATGACTTTTTCCCGCCAAATTGACATGTGTACGATTAAGATGAAATGGAGAGTTGGAAAGAGGTGGGAAAGCACCAGAGGTCGACAAGAGACAAAAGGAGATCAATAAATACAAAGAACAAAGCAGAGAGAAGAGCAAGTAGAGTAGTTTAGTTTAGTTTAAGTCGTTTTAGTTAAAATTTCATTTCCAGTGTAATTTCAATCTTTTAAATACTGTTTTAATCAATCTTAGTGTGTAATAAAGCTTTTGTAACCATCAATTTCAAGTTTAAGCCTTAATTTCTGTGTATGCAAAATTTTACTCTTGTTCAAAATCTCAATAAGTTTGAATGTTGTTTGTACTGTGTTTTGGACTCCTAGTAACACATAAGCTCCTAGATAGCTTGTAAAAGCTATTAGATACCCTTCAAATCAGTTTAGTAGTCAAAAGAGAAAAATATCAAAAATTCAAATAAATTAGTTAAAAATTAAAAATCCCATGGAAATGAGGATCAAGAATGGTGCAGTGCTGATTTTGGATTTTCTTTGGTTTAGTGCTTCTTGGGAAGCTATAGGAATTGGTTACAATCCTCGCTCAGTTTACCTTGAAAACCAAACTGTAAGCCTGTTGATCAATCTTGGTACTTCACTGTTTTATGTTGTTAATGTTATTGTTCTATGTTTCTTTAGTGTTATTTAATGATATTATGAGGTTTGTAATAGATTGCATGTTCTTAACTGCTTAACCTTTGAAAATCACCAAACCAGTCTCATTAAGGACTGTTTGGTTCGTGGAGTTTAATGTGTTTAAGGTTATTAGAGTTGTTGTTTATTGGTATTATCTGTCACACTTAGTATTAAGAGCTCAAAGATACATTAAAACCTGTGCTAATAAAAAAGTCAAAATACCAAATTCCATTCCTTGACAGTTAACTGTCAAGGATTTGCAAGGTGAAATTCTTCATGTTGTTGCATACTTTGGTGCTTAAGCTTAAAATCAACTTATCATAGTTTATTATAACATATTAGGTCCATAGAATCAGTTCCAAGTTCACTAAAGTCAAACTTTAGTGTTCTTGATAAAAGTCAAATTTCTCATTTTCAGTTTTTGAATTAACTTTATAATTTTAGTGTAAGTTTAATATTAAGATTTAGCTTATGCCCTTTTAGGATATTAAAATTTAGCTGCTAAATAAAATTAGAAAAATATTATTTTATACACATTTAGCTTATTAAGTGCTTATTCTCACTCTTCTTTGACCCTTTTTTCGTAATATGCTTTGATGAGCCATTTCACAAGCTCTTATAGAACTCATTAGTGAGTGTTAGCTTATGTAGTTTAGCTTTTTGAGAAGCTTACCTTGCTGTCTCAAGATTCCAATTTTATTTTTCCAATTTCAGCTTATTTACTTAGCCTGCAATAGCTTTTCATTATTGTCCATTTTTACTTAGTATACCAGTTATTCAGAGTTCACAAGATTTTCAAAAGCTCCTCAAGAGCTTATTAGTGTAAGTTAAACCTTGTAAAATAGCTTTTTAGAAAGCTCAGTTGGTCTACTTGTTGGTCCAAGTTTTCATTTTCATTTCTGAGCTTATTCAAGTGCTTAAAATTAAGCTAGAAAGTACCTAGATATTTAAAACAAGGTCCTGTTTAAACAGTTAGCTTGTGCTTATTTTGAGTTGTTAAGGGCTTATTTTTAAGATATAATGCTTTCTCAGTAGTCATTTTAGCTTATTAATACTTTCCTAGCTTATTTCAAGTTTACTTATACTTAATTATTAGCTTAAATAGCCATTTAGTTTAAATCCTTGTGCTTATTTCCATTCTAGCTTAACTGTAAGAAATTACGCTTATTCTCACTTATTTGTCATTTTTATAAAAAGTTATAGTTTTAGAAATTGCTTATCTTAATATACTTAAGTAGTTTGTAAAAAGAAAATCAAGAAAAAAATGGTTGGCAAAGGTGGGGAGGCGGTGCTCAAACTGAGACCTCCCACCTTATAAGAGGATAGAGTGTACCTGACCATGACCATCCCTTGGGACTTGTCTTGGTTTCATTTTGCAACATCTAATATATAAGTACACTTTGTCATATTAGCTTATACGTTCCATTTAGCTTATTTGTAGCCATTAAGACTAGCTTTTCAGTTTTGTATTTTTATAAAAGTATTAGTATAAAAGTATTCTGGAAAGTTTTATTTTTCATAAGTTTTAGTATTTTTTATCATTTAATTAGTGTAAAATCTTATTTAAATCATAATAAAAAATATAAAAGTCAAAAAAATATAAATCTTTTTTCTAAAATTTTCTTTTATCAAATAGTACGTAATAAAATTAGTTTTACACTCGTAGGCCTTTTATTTCATAAAATTTACGTTTTGCTTGGCCCAGCGTAATTTTAAACGTAACTTCGTTCCGTTTTAAATAATGTTTTTAGATATTTTGAGTTTACGTTTTAGTTAAATTAGTTTATTAAAGTTATTTTGTTTTATAAAATAAACGTTCATCGATCTGTAAAAATAGTGATAGCGTTTATTTAATATTTTTTAACTTTTTAATTTCTTTTAATTTGCATTTAAGTCGTTGTTATTTATAGATCTTTTCTTTAGGTAATTTTCCATCAATATCCTTATTGATTACTATCCTTAGTAATCATTCTACCATCTGATCAAGTGTTTTTTACACCAATTCATCCTCCGTGGGACTTAACGACCCAGGAATACACTATATTCCTCTGATCTTAAATTGCATTCGTGCTTGAGCAGTTTTAAGTCTGTTACGGTTAGCCATTCACAAGTGGCTAGCTTGTGTGATTTGACTTGACTGTTCTGCGCGGATCAGTGGTGCGGAGTGCGTGTTTGGTGTTTCTAAAACATGCAGAAAGCAGCGAGGATAAGCATGAAACACTGGTACATGGACATACCAACTTAAAGGCATTTAAAAATATACATCCCACCGACATGCACGCGTTGTCGCCTATTGTGAAACACACCAGCCTCCCGTGCTGATTCTCAATATAAGAAAATAGAAATATTATGACATAATTAGCAATGTATGTAGTAATATAATTAGTATGCATAACAACATTGAAAAAAAAGCTGACAATACATTACATCGGTTGGCAGTGTTTGAAACTGAAGAAGCTATACCTACTATTGTTCTCATTGCTACAAAGACAACAAATGGTAGCGATTCTATTATGAGTAACATTGTGAGCTATATATAGTTTAACGGTATTATGAGTAGCCTTGAACCAAGTCAAGATGGGGTGACGGTCAAAGAGTATGGTAAAATACTTAGAGTGCACAAGCCAGTAGAAACTATTGAAATTCTCATGGGACTTTACACCGAAGGTACATCATAGGAGATTCCGATGGTACATATTCATACATGTTACCATCTCCTGTTGATTTTATCAATATCTTTATTCATCATCCAAGATCACTTATGAATTTCCTTGAAAAGTACATAACGAAAGTCAAAGACTCACCCGCGCAAGTAGAAATTCACAACAGATTATTGGAGCTTTATTTGTCTAGTGATTTGAACTTCCCTTTAATGTCACAAGCTAATATTCTTGTGAATGGTACTTCAAACCAGTTTCTAATGGAAAATTACCTTCAGAACATAAGGATACGAACACCGAAAAGAATCGTAAGGAAAGACATAAGAAAGGGCCTGTATTGCTCAAGAGTGCATGGCCGTCTGACCAAGAACAACCGCTCTAAGATGTTGATCTGGCTATAATTCTCTGTAAAATGAACGCTTTCAAAGAAGGCCTTCTATATCTTTAAGAGAAGTTGAAGCTTTTTAAAGAAGTGATTGCGTGTTACATGTGATCACATGGTCACGAGGGGCTGATTGCCTGCCGTAAGAGGCTGGGGGACTTAGAGAAGGGAGGTGATCCTACTCTGAGGGGAGATCTGCTGAAGTACTTTAGTGAACTTGGGGAAGACTGCTCCAAAGAGGTGAGGGAAGTTCTGCAATATATCGAGAGAGATATTTTGGCTCTATTATGGTTTTGCGGGCACTTTCCTCAAATCCATGTCTCGCTTTATCTGTCATCAAGGATTATATAGCTAGAAAATTGGAACACGAGTCAAAGATTATTGAAGAGGACCACGGGATGATTGATAAGTACCAGGTTGGTCTTTAAGTGCTCTAATCTTTCATATCCATAAAACTATCTAGATTTCACGTTCACACATAGACCATCAATCAATCCTTCTAATACCACACTTAATCACAATCACCTAATCCTACACCTACAAAATAAACCTCAATAAACCCTAAATCTACACGAGTACACAAATCCTTGAGTCAGCTATTTATAGTTTAATAGTAATAGTAATAGCTTCATCAAGCTTATAAAAATATTAATCAATTAGCCAATCTAAGCATCGAATAAATAGTTCAATACTAAAATCTTCTAACAATTAAAACTCAATCACAATTATACACACGTAAGTATGATCGATTAAAGTGAAAGAGTAAACCTTCTTTTTAACAGATGACGTCACAGGCTGAACACCACCAGTAATCTAAGTGGGTTTTAATAATGGAGTTTACCTGTAGAAACCTAATCAATGAACTCAAAAAAAAAATCATTAGATGAGCATTAGAAAAAAGAAGATGAATAGATAGGTATTTAATAACAAACCTATAACGTAAAACATGTGTTTAAAGAAGTCCTTAACCTCCAAAGAAGACGTCTACAAAAACCTGGAAACGATATGTATATTAGAAACCATATTCTACAGGCCTGACATATTAAATCAATTTAGGGTTAACTATATTTAAGGAAAAGACATGTATATGGTTGGTTGCATAGGTATATAGATTTGGACTTGCATAGGTATATAGATTTGAACACCACCAGTAATCTAAGTGGGTTTTAATATTGGAGTTTACCTGTAGAAACCTAATCAATGAACTAAAAAAAAATCGTTAGATGAGCATTAGAAAAAAGAAGATGAATAGATAGGTATTTAATAAATAAACCTATAACGAAATAACATGTGTTTAAAGAAGTCCTTAACCTCCAAAGATGACGCGTCCTGCGAAAACCTCGGAAAAAGATATGTATATTAGAAACCATATTCTACGTGTGCCCCATATTAAATCAATTTAGGGTTAACTATATTTAAGGAAAGATATGTATATGGTTATTGCATAGTATAGATTCGACTTGAAGATTTAATTCCTAAACATGTGTTGGTCTGGTTATCATGTTTCTTTGTGACCAAGTGAGACCCAAGTTCAATTCTTTTGTTAAGCTTCAAATTCTTGAAAAATAAATCCAAATT
>OU343219.1:27075405-27257222 GCA_910596185.1 Chrysanthemum makinoi
AAGTAGTATTTAGTTAGTAACAAGTGGAGGACGGACGGGTCTTTACCCACTGTATGCCTGATCCACAGCCAAATAGGTGGCGATTTATGTAATGACTATAAATACTCTCTACCTCCCAAGGTAGAGAGTTGGAGCTCATAATAAGATTTTTCTTTCTCTCACTAAAGTTCCCAAACCTCTAACTTTCTCTCTCTAAAACCTCTTGTACGCCTACTTTGGTAGGGTTTGATGTGTATGTGAAATCAATTTGTTACAAATGGTATCAAGAGCCATGGTTAGATCATATCTTGCACATCTTTGGATTTCTAGGGGTTTTTAGGTGGTTTTTGAGTTTGACAAAGTTTAGTGGTTTTTGCATCATTTGGTTGATTTCTAGTGTTAAAGTTTGGATTTTGATTGTACTTTTGTGTTTAGGATCATCACAAGTGTTTAGATTTTGATTTGGAAGGCTTGAATCATCGTGGTTGGGTTGTTTTTGGATTGAAAAGTATGTTTGAAGTTTTCATGCTAGCGACGTGAGTCACGTGTTATTTTCTTGGTAGCGACTTGCTTTGTAAGTCTGTAGCGAGTTGTAGTGTATTGTGGTAGCGACTTGGTGCATAGCGACTTGCCTTTAGAGACAAGCCGACAAAAAGTACTGTTGGTGGATTCTCCACTAATGGTAGCGAGTGTGGTAAGGTAGCGACTTGCTTTCAATTTTGATAGCGACTTGTTCTTAAGTTTCTTAGCGACTTGGTGTTAGCAATTTGGACCAGTAGCGAGTTGCTATTTAGCGACTTGACATCTTAGCGACTTGGTGCATAGCGACTTGCTGTCAAAATTTGTAGCGACTTGGGAACTTAGCGACTTGCTTTGTTATCACTTAGCAACTTGGTTTTTAGCGACTTGATTCAAGGATTCTTAGCGACTTGGTTAACTTTTGTTTGTAATACGGTTTTCTCTTGATTTAGTAAAATCTCGTGAAAGAATCTATTTTTTTTTTAATCATAGAGTTATAAAATTCCGTGTAATCTTTAAACATGTCTACCAACGTACCTACAATCATCTCCACTGTTGTCGAGGATGTTCAAGCAGCTGGTTCAGATACCCGTCCACCCATGCTTGATAGAACTGAGTACGACTCTTGGGCTCAAAGAATCAGATTGTACTCTGTTGGAAAGGAAAATGGGGTCAACATTCTCAAATCGATTGATGAAGGACCTTATCAGATTGAGACTACAAGAGATTTAATTGATACAGCTGCAGATGGAACAATGATCTATGGGATAGACAGACCAAAGACATATGATGAGCTTAATGATAAGGAGAAAAAGAGATTCGATGATGATATCAGAGCTTCTAACATCATACTTCAAGGTCTTACAAAAGATATCTACAAGCTTATCAATCACAACACGAGCCAAGGCGTGTGGGATAATGTCAAGATGCTTCTTTCTGGTTCTGAATTAACTATGGAAGATAGAGAATCACAACTTTATGATGAATTTGAGCACTTTAAAATGAAACCAGATGAGAGTGTCTATGAGTATTACATGAGATTCCACAAGCTTGTTAATGACATGAGGAATATCAGAATGACTATCCCAAACATTCAGCTGAACTCAAAGTTTGTGAACAACATGAATCCCGAATGGCATAAGTTTGTCACCTCCGTGAAGCTAACCAAAGGATTGAAGAATACAAACTATGAGCAACTCTATGCCTTCCTTCTTCAGAATGAGAGACATGCTATGTTTAAAAAAGGATTCTTGATCCAGTTCAAAACTAACCAGGGAGAGACAAGCTCATCAAATGATTCAACTGCCTTCTACTCAAACATTGGAATTAACACCAAAGCATCTCAAGTTATACCCATGGGTGATGGCAATCACAAACTCATTCCCGATCCAAGATTCTAACAAGCTGATGCTGATGCAACCGTGGGACACTTCATTACTCAACTGGCCCTTATGGTTAAACAAAACTTGACTCTCAGTCCACATACCAACAGTCTTCACACCAACAATGAGATCAGAACTGCATCCAATCTTCACAATCATGCTCTAGTCAGAGATGGGAAAGTTATGGTGCAGCCAGTTCAAGAAAGGCAGTACGAACAAGGAAGAGGTGGAGTCGGTAGAGGATATGTGGCAAATCAGAATAGGGGAAGGAATGGAAATCAGGGACAAGCAAAGCCAATCAAGTGTTACAACTGTGGAGGTGAGGGACACATTGCAAGAACGCACATCGCCAAAACGCCCCCAGAATGCAGAGTACTTCAGGGATAAGATGTTGCTTGTTCAAGCTCAGGATAATGGTGCAGCTTTGGATGAAGAAGAGTTGTTGTTCCTTGCTGAGGGAAATGCCAAGATGTATGATGCTGATGTGGATGAGCAGACAATTCAGGAGATAGGCCATAATCATCAGCATGCCTTTCAAGTAGCTGATTGTGATGCATATGACTCTGACGTTGATGATGAACCTACAGCACAAACAATTTTCATGGCTAGCATTTCTCCAATGGTCTCTCCTAAAGTCCCTTCATCTCCACAAGCTGGTCCATCCAAAGACAAAATCATTTCTGAGGTATTAAAACTGTACGATGATGCTGATGTCCAAAAGATGCATGACAAAGTACAATCAACTGAAACTATTGAGTTAAATATTGAAAATATGGGTAATATCAATGTTGTCCCATATGATCAATATGTGAAACAAAGTGAAAGTGAGGTCGTACCAAGTGATGCATCTTCTGCAGTCAACGATGACTATGTTTTTGATGAATACACTGCATGTGCACCTGATGATTCTGTTATCACTGAACTTATTGCCTATAAAGAACGAGTTGCCATTTATGAACAAGTGCTAAGTTTGAGTTAACTACGACGGGAGCAGGAGTTGGATAACCAAATGCGTACAATTATTAGAAAAAGTAATTTTAGAGAAGAGTGTTAAAACAAGAGTTAAACTCCTTACAAGAAAAGCTTTCTAAAAATGCTAAGCAAAAACAAGAACTTCAAGAAAATGTTAAAGTGCTTAAGCAGGAATTTCATGCAAAGGAATCAAAACTTTTGAATGATTTTTCTAATCTAAAAACTTTGAAAAAAAAACTTGAAAATAAGTGTAGTACAAGGGAATACCATTCAGACTGCTCACATGGTCACTAAGCATAGAGTTTTAAGCGATAAGCATAGTGTTCCCATTATAGATAAACCCAACCCTGAGTGCGGGAAGATAGCAAAAGCAGCTCAAAATGTAATCTATGATGGCAATGAGATTCTTAAACCTAGACAAAAACCTAGTTGCGTTGAGTGCACTGAGAAAGATAGAAAATTAGATGATGCATCTAGAGAGAAAATGAATAAGAAGCTAGAAGATTCTGAATGTAAAAAGAATAACATCACGATCAAACCCCATGATTACAAGAAGGAAAACTGGATCTCCTTAAACAAATTTAATCCTCAAACGTTGTTAACACTAACAAGTTTCTGGAAAAGGGACTTAGATAAGCAAAAAGTTGAAAATCTTGTTGAAACAAACCCTCCCCTTAGGAAAATGCCTGCAGCGACTGTGTGTCCTCCAAATACACCAATGCATTTAGTTCCTAGAGCTATTGCCATTAAAAGCAAGACCTTAATCAGTCAATATGTTATTTTTCAACTATTTGTCAATTTTGAGAAGACTTGTAAGAAAAGGATCACACCCACTGGGATAACTGAAGGGGAAAGGGGTTTTGAACAACAAAAGAATGCTATTTAACTGAGGTCATGCCTTTCTTTAAACAACTAAAAGATCATTTTGAGAGTCTTAAAAAGGGGATAGATTCAGATATTAAAGGAATGGAAAAGGAATTTGATGCAATGATAGTTGAGGTTAGTGACTATGAGCGAGGATTAAAATATAATGAGATTGAGAGGAAGAACTTGCATACCTTGAATGAGAATCTTATTTCTGAATGTGTTGCTCAAGATGTATTTTACCTGTACGATTGCTCCATTAATGCTTCTCAATTTCATGAATTATCTATTGCTCTGAAAGTCTCCCATGATCGTGTCATTGAGCTTGAAAAGATTAATTCGAAATTAATGAGAAATTGATCAGGATGATCACGATAATTTGGTAAAGCATCTTTCTAAACTAGAAGTTGAACATTTTGAATTACAACTAAAATATCAACATCTTAAAGAAAATGTCAAAACCTCAAATATCAAGACATCCTCAGATGTTCCAGAGTTTGATGCAGTTTTTCAGATAAACAAACATGACGAACAGATTCGAGCTCATTGTAACACGATCAGAAAGTTAAAAGCCCAAATCTCTCAATTAAAGGGTGAAATGAACAATGTGACTGGATCCCAAATGCCTCATCCTTTAGATTCTCAGTAATCTCAAACTTTTCATCTTCAAAACTTAGTCAATGCCTTACAAAAGGAAAACGAGAGTTTTCTAGAAGAAAATGAAAAAGTTAAACGACACTTTAAAGAGTTATATGATTCAATGAAAGTCAATCGTGACCAAAACAACGAAAAAGTAACGTCTTTACAAAAGGAAATTGAGAATCTGAGAAGTCAGAAAAATGGGAAACTGCCACTTGTTTTTAATAAGAATGTTGCATCATCATCATCCTCAGAATGCAAATATACTGTGACGTAAATACATCCTCTCATCTTAGGAATAATGAATCGCATTTCATGACTATTGTGCTCACCTTAAGGATAGTCTAGAATGTCTCCGTGAGATTGTTGAAGAGGATTTTATTAATAAACCTCTTGATAGAGAAATTAGGTTTGCTTGCCTCCAGGCCAAACGATCTCAAGAGCTGCTAGAATGTGTAATTGCAACATGTCCTAAATCTTTAGGTGCAAAAGGAAAAGTGTTGTGATGCTAGTTCTAAGCCTAGTGCCAAGCATACAAACCATTCTATGCCCAGTTTCAAGAAAGTGAACACCAATGTGCCTTTTAGGAGTACAGACCCTTGCACATCTAGTTCAGGAATGCAAAAAGTAGATCAACCAACTAATGCTCCCATAATTCCTCTACAGGAGTATCGGTGACATTAAAGCAAGCGGGTCAAAGCCTCCAGGCCATACCAAGCAGATAGGACTCGCAAGCTAAGAATGTGCATTGGAAAAGAGTAGAAGACCAACCTAGGAACTTTAACTTTGAGTTGAATAAACGATCATGTTGATTCTAGTATTTGCCATAGGTGACTTGTAATTAATTCGAATCTGATACTTTTGCCAAACCATGTAATGATGTCTGTGTGAATTATGTTGCTAATCATGATTATGGTATGAATGCTTTGTCTAATGCTGTCAAATGCCCAGTTAAAATTGTTAATGCTAAAAATCGTGCAAAGAAGGCTAAAAGGCAACAGCGAAAGAAAGTTAGAAAACCTGGAAACCAAAGGAAGAACATTAGAAAGATAGGTTATCAATGGATACCTTTTTCTGCTAAGACAATGCCCACTAGAAAATGGATGCCTACTGGTAGAACTATTCCCTTAAGAAGTGAACATACTTTGAATAGGTCAAATACTTGTTGGAAAATTTAGTGCACTTGTGGGATTAGTTCACACCTTGTAATGGGTTAGGAGGTACGGAGTGTACACCCATAAGGTCCATGAACACCCTGACTCTTGTAGTGGTTTGTATTGGTAGTGCTAGTAGAAAATACTGCTTGTGGAAAGTACTGCTTGTGGAAAGTACTGCTTGTGGTTTCCACTGATAAGCAGTGTTTCCACTGATAAGCAGTGTTTCCACTAAAGCTTGTGTTTCCACTGAAGCTTGTGGATTCACATGAAGCATGTAACCACTGATAGCACTATGAAAGTACTGCTAGTGTTAAAGTACTGCTAATGGTATGAAAGTATTGCTAGTGTTAAAGTACTGCTAAATGGGAGTTACAACTGCTTAATGACCACGTTTAATTGGTCATGTAACCACTAACAGCTATAATGGGGATAATTATGAGGCTATTAATGGGCCGATTAATACTCATAATTACATTTGACTAGCTAAGAGTAACCTCCTATAAATAGGAGATCTGAATATGCATGAAGGACACACTGAAGAAAACGTAACACTTATTAGCGAAAGGGTTATAGGAATTGTGCTAATTCTAAACGCATTGTGTTTTATCCCAAGTAGATATTCGTGATACCCAGGCATTAGGGTCGAATAGTTTACTTTGGAAAGTGATTATACGATTCCAAGTGATTATCGGTAACCACCTAGTGGTATTGCTCTGTCATTGATTGTCTTAACCCGTTCTGGGAGATACACACCAACACTCAAAGTAAATATTGTGATAATCAATGGCTGTTTGCAATGAACACATGGCTTCAAACTTTTTCCAGCTGATAAGTTTGAAGGGGTGGACTTTAGGAGGTGGCAGAAGAATGAACTGCACTTCTTGTTGTCAGCTGAGTGTGGTGTATGTGCTGACTACACCTATCCTGATGATGGGGATGATTCAGCTGTGGAGCAGGTAGAAGGAGGAGCAAATGGGAGAATGAGACTACATCTGCAGAGTCTTATTCTCAATGGTATGTCTGATTTCGGTTTGATATTTATCAGAACATTGAATCTTCCAAAGAACTATGGGACTCCTTGGATGCCAAATATATGGCTGAGGATGAATCAAGAAGAAGTTCCTTGTTAGTAATTTCAAAAATTACAAAAATGATTCAAGACAGTTATGGAACAATACAATGAACTTCTTGGAATACTTAGAAGGTTTACACAACACAATATGAACATGGATGAGGCCATTAAATTCTCTTGTGTCATTGACAAACTCCCTCCTTCTTGGAAAGATTTCAAGCATACCTTAAACATAAGAAAGAGGAGTTAACTCTGGTTGAGTTGGGAGTCATCTGCACTGAGGAATCTCTCAAGACTGCAGGATAATGACAAGCCAAAAGTAGCAATGCTCTGGACCATCTGTGTCAATATAGTGGAGCATAAAACTCCACCATGTACAATGACAACAAAGGCAACGCAAATATCATGACAACACAAGGGCAGATCCTAACAAGAAGGCAACACCTACTTGTTGGAAATGTGGCAAAACTAGTCACATTAAAAGGGATTGAAAAGGTGTTAAGGTTGGGGGTAAAGCCATGGATCAGGCACTAATGGTTAGGGAGTGGTGGTTCAACCAACTCATGAAGGTCAGAATAGTTTTAATAAGTCTTTCAAATTTATTATGGTACATATGTATCTGAATCTTATTGTGCAGGATGATGATGTTGCCGGGGGGTTGACTCTGGTTGCAAAAGATTCATGTGTGCAAAGATAGAAGCTGGTTAAGACTTATGAGTCCTTGAATGATGGTTCTCTTTTCACATGGGAAATGAGTCAACAGCCTTGGTGCATGGTCGTGGTTGTGTAGATCTTAGGTTTAGTTCAGGAAAGATTGTAACTTTGTTTGATGTTATTCATTTTCCTGATATTAGGAAGAACTTGGTTTCAAGTAGTATTTTGAATAATCATGGATATAAACAAGTATTGAGTTGATAAATTTGTGCTTTCTAAGAATGGTGTTTTATTGGTTTGGTATTTATGTAATCAACAGTTCAGCTTAATATTACCACTGGCAGTGTTATTAGCTTTTGTGGCGACATATAACGAGACTGACTCTACCCTCTGGCATGCCTAGAATTGCCATGTACATTTTAAAAGAATGCAAGATATGTCTAGGGATGGTTTAATCCCAGCTTTTGACATGGACACTGAAAAGTGTAAAACTTGCATATTGACAAGTTACCAGAAACCTTGCAGGGTGTTAGTCGTGAGATGAGCACCTAGAGTGATACACAGTGATCTGTGTGATTTGCATGCCACTCCTTCTTTGGGGAATAAGAAGTACTTTGTGGCGTTTATTGATGATGCTTCTAGGTTTTGTTATGTTTATTTGTTACATACAAAGGATGAAGCATTAGATAAATTCAAAGTGTTTAAACTGAAGTGAATTACAACTTGGGTTCTTGATCAAAAGATTAAGGAACTGATAGGGGATGTGAGTACATGGATACTCATACTTCCAGTCTATTGGTATTATCCATGAAACGACTGCCCCTTATACTCCTCAGCAAAATGGTATTTCTGAAAGGAAAAACAGGGTGCTGAAGGAGATGGTTAATTCCATATTGTCCTATTCAGGACTGAGTCAAGGGTTCTGGGGTGAAGCTGTCACACCCCCAAATTACCTGTTTTGCAGCGGAATGGAATTCCTGGGGATTGACTGTCATAGCATCACAATCACAGTTATATTGAACGACCTAAAGTGTCGTTTTGAAAATACATCGTTTGATTTAATAAAACAATCAGAGTTTACAAAGTTCAGGTCCCAAATGAAATCGACTTGTGCGGAAATAAGTTTAGTACAGTCAAACGATGTTTTTAAAGTATATAAATCCCATGCAAGACGCGTCGTCACCACGACTCCTTGACGTGTCCAAATGTATGCCATGAAGTGAATGCCTTAGATACCTGAGATAAAACATGCAAAAAAAAGTGTCAACACAAAGGTTGAGTGAGTTCATAGAGTTTGTTTTGAAATGAAAAGCCGTTCGAAATCGTTTATGCAGCAAAGGCATTGTAAATCGTTGAAATGTAAAGACTTTCAAAATCGTTTATGTAGCAAAGGCACTGTAAATCCACTCAGTTCCAAGTCCCGCCCATACAAAACTTGCAACCTGTGTGTTCACAACCCACTGCCAGAATGTATATAGAGTTTATGTAATTCGTTCGAACAAATACCGTCGTAGTATGAGTTAATGGCTCACACTATCGTTAAAAACAACATCGTATTTATTTCACTAGGTTCATGACACCAAAGCGTAAACATCGCACCAATAAAAATTGGTAATCATCGTTTCATCGCCGCCCTAATAGGTAATTTGCCAATTTACTTTAATGATTCAAATATAGCGCGCTCGATTTCCCCTAAATGGGTCAATAGGAGCGGGAGTGTTAATTCCAATAGGCCTATTCACTATACTCGCGCTCACCCGCAAGTGACTAATGGTTCATGATGTAGGGACTTCGAATATGGCAAATACTTAGTGACAATAAAACATCGGATATAGCATACAGTTCAAAGCATTTATGTTCAATTTAAAATGAAGCATGTATCTCCCCCAAGAGATTGTAAAACAGTTAAATGAGTAAAAGTGGGGCTATGAATTCACAGTAATATGTAAGGGTTTAAAGTACTTGTGCAAGTAAATGAAAACAGTTTGAGCATGTATCTCCCCCAAAACAGTTAAGAAAGCAAGCCAAAGTAGGGGCTATGAAACTCACTGGTAAACTGACGCGATGACAAGAGTAAGTACACTGAGGTATAATGTGATCGTTATCGGTACCTAGTACCAATGATATGATATGAGTTGCAATGTAATGTTATGCATGCACTACGTATGTAATTTATACCATTTACGGGTTTTTGAAAATGATACTCGTCGTCGAAAAAAATACTCTTTTGACGTCTCGACCAATCAAAAATGACTGTACATGTTTTTACGTCAAAATGTCATCCTATAATGGTTTTAAAATGATTTTTGGTGAAATTACCACTTTTTGTCGCAAAACAATGTCGTCGGAAAAATCGTTGAAATTAACAAAAATGACTCCGGAAAACAGTCGTAAAACAGTGACCGTTGATCGTTAGAGAACGAAATCAACGGTTTGGAAAGTTTGTATCGATATCTAAAAGTTTCAGTTCAGGAGTTTTCGTCCAAAAGGTCTCGATCATAAAGATATCAAAGGCTAAAGTTGGTGATTTTTGCTAATGTTGTGAAGAAAATGAGTTTCGGCCAATTTGAACATCGTAAATGATTTACTACAACTCCGCTTGACAAACGTTTTGTTTTGAAAAAATATGGCCGGTGAACTTGATTTTACTAGAAGACCTTCGTTCGAAAGTTTAGCATCACGGTTAAAAACAGCCGCCAACATAGCCCTTACAGCTAATGAAATACTTGTGACGTAAAAATAATATAGTTTTTCAGAAAATAATATTTACGGCAACTTTATGAAAATGGCCATATATTTGTTGTTTCAACTCCGTTTTCTACGTTTTATACGTCCTTAGCTTCGTATCGAAGTAAACTAATATATTTTTGAGAAGTCGAAATAATTTGTGAAGCTTAAGGCTCGTTTTTGACCCGAAATAACTAAAAACAGTGCTGAAATTTTCAGAAATTTACGTTTCGTCGTCAAACTTTAAAAATTCACCACGGCTTCGTTATAAGTCCGTTTTTATTCGTTCAAGCGGCCACGGATTCGTTTTAAAGTATATTTTCTAATTATCAAGGCCAAAATGTCGTACCATCAGTGGGTTTTTCCAGAAATTCGGATTAAGGACAGAATACAAAATATAGTTTACGAAAATAGTTTTTCACGGACAAAACCTATTCTAATCCCTTCAAATCAACTCCACAACTAATCTACTCCTACCATACACCTCTTAGGGTGTGTCATGGGTTCCTAATCACCATCAAGACCAAAGAATAACTTGGGATTAATTATAGGATGACTATAAATATATATAACCTCAAAAATCAAGAAATAAATGGTATAAATCACATGACTTGCATATAAGCTCCAAAAATGTAAAGAAACATATGAAAATGAAGAGGAAACATAAAAATGACAAGAATATGCTTACTAGTGCAAGTGAAGAGGTGTAGGTAACAAGGATTAAACTTAAATATCCTTGGTTTTTATTTCAAAACCATGAAAAGGATATGTTCTAGGTTGTATAAACATGAAGTTGCAAATTTTTGATCCCTTTGGTTCTTCTCTATGTGGCCGGTTCTTGATGGAGCAAAAGAGAGAAATGAGATTTTTATTTCACACTTGAAACTATGTGTAAATAATGAAGATGAGGTAAGTCTTTGTATATGAGGTGAATTATTAGAAAAAAAACATGAACCATGCTTCAAATTAATGCAAGCCCTCCCCTAGGCCGGTTTTTGGGGAGGGTTTGTCTCTCAAATATAATTTTTTTTTTTTTTAAACTTATACTTGTATTATTTGTGTAATTAATTGTAAGTCTTGTAAAGAAAAATGTATGTAAAGTATAATTTGTGTAGTAATTGGTAATACTTGGTGCAAGTAAGTTTTTGATAACTCAGAATAGGATGTAATGAGATGATAAAAATTGTAAAAATACTTTCCTTGTGAAATTTGAGTGTTAAAAATAATTATCGTAAGATTTTTAAGAAAACAACGTAATAATTAAAACTTTAACGATTAAAATACCAAATAAATTTGAAACACTAGGAAAACTAAAAATATAGTTTTTATGAACTAAATGTAAGTTTAAAAATACCTCGGGATCATTTTTGAAAGTAACGGGTTAAATGTTAAAATAAAAACTCACGCGATAAAGATTATTAAACATAAAAATTACGCGTAAAATATGAAATGAAATGTCGTGAATGAATGAATGATATGCACATGATGTCAATGAAGTGTAGACTAATCATAGTCCATATGAAATGTTCGTGATGTCATGATCATGAATTCGCCGCTAAACCTCCAAGGTTACGCGAATTTGAAGCAAGTAAACCAAGTTTACTAAAAATGTGGAAATAATGAAACATGAATCGTGTCGAGAAATGACCTGAAAGTACGGATTGTCACATTCGCCCATCCAAAAAGGAATTCAGTCCCTGAATTCAATCGTTGTTAGGTCTAACGGGTTTAGGGTTTGATGTGGCAAACTTTCCCATTCCCGAGCAAAACCCTCAAAAGACTTTTTGGTAACCGATTTTTACTTAATCTCACAACTCATCAAACAAGAACTGTCATGAGATTAGGCTAAATCGGTTTAGGTAACAACTTGTTTCTAGCTCGATCTTTGCAACTCATCAAACAAGAACTGTCACGCGGATCAAACTGAAAACAAGTGGTTTGAAGAAAATCTTTTGAAAATTTGGCTCGATTACAGGAATTGCTTACACATAAAGCCTACTACCCCTTCATTGTATGATTCTTCCTGAATTAGACATAGGTGATCATGCTATGTATAATTTAGGAGTAACTTATGCAATGCTGGACTAATCGACTCATATGATGTTGGTGTGTTTGAGTCAACTGATGTTTAAAAATTGTGATGAACATCGAGGAGAGAAGACATGGAGAAGTGTCGTTAAAATGATAGTTGAAGTAAAAAGAATTAAAATCCTCGTAAATGATAACAAATCGGAGAGAAAATAAAGTACGATAGATAAGAATATTTTACAACGGGTGGTTTAGCAAAAGTAGTACATCTTAGGTTATAAAGATTCGAATACAATGGAAAACATAAACTTAGTACGACATAGTACATAAGGAGAAATAAGACTGTTAGTTTCCGAACTTCTTCAGTCTTCCGCGTCGTTGATACCTTGACGAGCTCCTCCTCCTCCTTCCAACATATATACATTCCCATGAGCACCTTCCACTGGTTGACCATGGTTTTGAGGACATTGGTTCCGATAGTGTCCTTGTTCCCCACATCCGAAGCATGTGACTACAGCTTTACCTTTACAATCCCTGGCTAGATGTCCCGGCGTTTTGCATTTGTGGCACTTGGCAGGGCAAGGACCCGAGTGATGAAAATTACATCGATTACATAGTGGGTGTGTTCCAGCATACCCTCTACCTCTCATTGGTGCAGCGACATAAACCATTCCCGCTTCTTGCCTTCTATTTTGTTGTTGATGACGGTTGGTGTTGCGGTTTTGGTTGTTGTTGTTATAATCTCCTTGGTCGTTTTCCCATTTCCTTTTGTTGTTGTTGAGTTGGTTATCGTCGTTGTAGTTGTTGTTTTGGTTATTGTTGTTGTTGTTACGATTGTTGGGGTTGTTGTTGTTTCGGTTGGTGGTGGTGTACTTACCTCGCTTCACCACTTGTGCCATCAACTTCTGAGTAACTCGAATAGCTTCCTCGATTGTTTGTGGATCAAAAGATGTCACATCTCCTTGAATGACCTCGGGAAGTCCTCCAATAAAAGCCTCTAGCAACTTTTCATTATCAGAAACCATCGACGGGCATAACGCGGCTAATTCCTGGAATCTCCGAATGTATGTGTCAATGTCGTACCCAATCGTGACCAATTCATAGAACTCCGTCTCCAACTTTTTGATTCTGTCGAGGACAAAACTTCTTAGTCACCAAGCTCTTAAATTCCTCCCACGTAAGCTTAAAAGCATTTTCAATACCAATCGGTTGAGCGTATGAATTCCACCATGACAACGCTCCATCGAGTAAAGTGCTCGTAGCAAATTTAACCTTACTATCATCCGGACAGTTGCCAAAGCAAAAAACACTGACTCCAATTTTTCAAACCATCGAACCATTGCTGTAGCTCCCTCAGTACCTCTAAATTTCGTGGGCTCACCACTTTTGAAGTCCTTGTACGAACATTTCTTAACTCCGGATCCTCCGGCATTTCCAGTAGTAGTATCAAGCCTTGCGGCTACAGCAGCAGTCGCGGCCTCGGCAGCAGCAGCAGCCACCGCTTCCCTTTCAGTTCTTAGAGCATTAGCAATGCTATCATTCACCAACTTTTGAATTGCTGCTTGGGTCATTACAACTGTAGCTTTCTTCGGTGCCATATCTTCTTCAAAACAAGAGGAAATATGAGACGTAGCAAAATCCGATGTTAATAATAAGCGCTTCAAAGAAATGTGATAAGAAACGATAAGTTTGAAGTTATTTTTCAAAATGATCGACGATTCCGAAAGATGGGTTATGAGGTGTTGTAAGTGCTTCAATGTATGATGGTTTAGAGACTTAATGTGTGAATAACGTGTAACTCGACATGTTAGTGGTGAAACAAAGGAGTGAGAGTGACTTTGCCGCACCTAAAGGTTTATCTTAGCATTCGACGTTATTGATGATGAGTTAACTGATATAAAATTTGTGATTGGGAATGACAAGGAATTCTCCACGTTAGAGTATGAGGAAGAGATAATGGGATGGGAATTTAGAGACATACATGTGACAATCGATGTGAAATGAAAGCAAATAACTCGAAAAATGTACATATAAATCGCACGCAAAGTGAACATGCACTTGTGATGAAATGATGAGATGCTATGATAATGTAGTTATAGTCTAGGGTCAATGATGCAACCTAGTTCTCTATAACCGAAGCTCTGATGCCAATCTGTCACACCCCCAAATTACCTGTTTTGCAGCGGAATGGAATTCCTGGGGATTGACTGTCATAGCATCACAATCACAGTTATATTGAACGACCTAAAGTGTCGTTTTGAAAATACATCGTTTGATTTAATAAAACAATCAGAGTTTACAAAGTTCAGGTCCCAAATGAAATCGACTTGTGCGGAAATAAGTTTAGTACAGTCAAACGATGTTTTTAAAGTATATAAATCCCATGCAAGACGCGTCGTCACCACGACTCCTTGACGTGTCCAAATGTATGCCATGAAGTGAATGCCTTAGATACCTGAGATAAAACATGCTAAAAAGTGTCAACACAAAGGTTGAGTGAGTTCATAGAGTTTGTTTTGAAATGAAAAGTCGTCGAAATCGTTTTATGCAGCAAAGGCATTGTAAATCGTTGAAATGTAAAGACTTTCAAAATCGTTTATGTAGCAAAGGCACTGTAAATCCACTCAGTTCCAAGTCCAGCCCATACAAAACTTGCAACCTGTGTGTTCACAACCCTGTTACAGATGTATATAGAGTTTATGTAATTCGTTCGAACAAAATAACCGTAGTATGAGTTAAATGGCTTCACACTCATCGTTAAAACAACATCGTATTTATTTCACTAGGTTCATGACACCAAAGCGTAAACATCGCACCAATAAAATTGGTAATCATCGTTTCATCGCCGCCCTAATAGGTAATTTGCCAATTTACCTTAATGATTCAAATATAGCGCGCTCGATTTCCCTAATGAGTCAATAGGAGCGGGAGTGTTAATTCCAATAGGCCTAATCACTATACTCGCGCTCACCCGCAAGTGACTAATGGTTCATGATGTAGGGACTTCGAATATGGCAAATACTTAGTGACAATAAAACATCGGATATAGCATACAGTTCAAAGCATTTATGTTCAATTTAAAATGAAGCATGTATCTCCCCCAAGAGATTGTAAAACAGTTAAATGAGTAAAAGTGGGGCTATGAATTCACAGTAATATGTAAGGGTTTAAAGTACTTGTGCAAGTAAATGAAAACAGTTTGAGCATGTATCTCCCCCAAAACAGTTAAGAAAGCAAGCAAAAGTAGGGGCTATGAAACTCACTTGGTAAATGACGAGATGACAGAGTAAGTACACGAGGTATAATGTGATGCGTTATCCGGTACCTAGTACCAATGATATGATATGAGTTGCAATGTAATGTTATGCATGCACTACGTATGTAATTTATACCATTTACGGGTTTTTGAAAATGATACTCGTCGTCGAAAAATACTCTTTTGACGTCTCGACCAATCAAAAATGACTGTACATGTTTTTACGTCAAAATGTCATCCTATAATGGTTTTAAAATGATTTTTGGTGAAATTACCACTTTTCGTCGCAAAACAATGTCGTCGGAAAAATCGTGAAATTAACAAAAATGACTCCGGAAAAACAGTCGTAAAACAGTGCACGTTGATCGTTAGAGAACGAAATCAACGGTTTTGGAAAGTTTGTATCGATATCTAAAAGTTTCAGTTCAGGAGTTTTCGTCCAAAAGGTCTCGATCATAAAGATATTAAAGGTTAAAGTTGGTGATTTTTGCTAATGTTGTGCAGAAAATGAGTTTCGGCCAAGTTTGAACATCCGTAAATGATTTACTACAACTCCGCTTGACAAACCGCTTTTTGTTTTGAAAAAATATGGCCGGTGAACTTGATTTTACTAGAAGACACTTCGTTCCGAAAAGTTTAGCATCACGGTTAAAAACAGCCGCCAACATAGCCCTTACAGCTAATGAAATACTTGTGACGTAAAAATAATATAGTTTTTCAGAAAATAATATTTACGGCAACTTTATGAAAATGGCCATATATTTGTTGTTTCAACTCCGTTTTCTACGTTTTATACGTCCTTAGCTTCGTATCGAAGTAAACTAATATATTTTGAGAAGTCGAAATAATTTGTGAAGCTTAAGGCTCGTTTTTGACCCGAAATAACTAAAAACAGTGCTGAAATTTTCAGAAATTATACGTTTCGTCGTCAAACTTTAAAAATTCACCACGGCTTCGTTATAAGTCCGTTTTATTCCGTTCAAGCGGCCACGGATTCGTTTTAAAGTATATTTTCTAATTATCAAGGCCAAAATGTCGTACCATCAGTGGGTTTTTCCAGAAATTCGGATTAAGGACAGAATACAAAATATAGTTATCGAAAATAGTTTTTCACGGACAAAACCTATTCTAATCCCTTCAAATCCACTCCACAACTAATCTAATCCTACCATACACCTTCTTAGGGTGTCATGGGTTCCTAATCACCATCAAGACCAAAGAATAACTTGGGATTAATTATAGGATGACTATAAATATATATAACCTCAAAAATCAAGAAATAAATGGTATAAATCACATGACTTGCATATAAGCTCCAAAAATGTAAAGAAAAATATGAAAATGAAGAGGAAACATAAAAATGACAAGAATATGCTTACTAGTGCAAGTGAAGAGGTGTAGGTAACAAAGGATTAAACTTAAATATCCTTGGTTTTTATTTCAAAACCATGAAAAGGATATGTTCTAGGTTGTATAAACACTTGAAGTTGCAAAATTTTTGATCCCTTTGGTTCTTCTCTATGTGGCCGGTTCTTGATGGAGCAAAAGAGAGAAATGAGATTTTTATTTCACACTTGAAACTATGTGTAAATAATGAAGATGAGGTAAGTCTTTGTATATGAGGTGAATTATTAGAAAAAAAAACATGAACCATGCTTCAAATTAATGCAAGCCCTCCCTAGGCGGTTTTTGGGAGGGTTTGTCTCTCAAATATAAATTTTTTTTTTTAAACTTATACTTGTATTATTTGTGTAATTAATTGTAAGTCTTGTAAAGAAAATGTATGTAAAGTATAATTGTGTAGGATTGGTAATACTTGGTGCAAGTAAGTTTTTGATAGCTCAGAATAGGATGTAATGAGATGATAAAAATTGTAAAAATACTTTCCTTGTGAAATTTGAGTGTTAAAAATAATTATCGTAAGATTTTTAAGAAAACAACGTAATAATTAAAACTTTAACGATTAAAATACCAAATAAATTTGAAACACTAGGAAAACTAAAAATATAGTTTTTATGAACTAAATGTAAGTTTAAAAATACCTCGGGATCATTTTTGAAAGTATCGGGATAAATGTTAAAATAAAAACTACGCGATAAAAGTATTAAACATAAAAATTACGCGTAAAATATGAAATGAAATGTCGTGAATGAATGAATGATATGCACATGATGTCAATGAAGTGTAGACTAATCATAGTCCATATGAAATGTTCGTGATGTCATGATCATGAATTCGCCGCTAAACCTCCAAGGTTACGCGAATTTGAAGCAAGTAAACCAAGTTTACTAAAAATGTGGAAATAATGAAACATGAATCGTGTCGAGAAATGACCTGAAAGTACGGATTGTCACAGAAGCTATGTTAACAGCTTGCTATTTATTAAATAGGGTTCCCAACAAAAGGAACAAGGTTACCCCTTATGAACTCTGGACTAAAAGGAAACCCAACCTGAACTATCTCAGAGTTTGAGGTTGTAGGGTGTGTAAGACTCCCTGATCCAAAGTTGAAGACTTTGGGTGAAGAGGCATGACTGTATCTTTGTTGGATATCTGAGCATTCCAAGGCTTATAGGTTCTATGTATTGACCTAATGAATATGTTTCAATTAACTCTATAATTGAATCAAGGGATGCAAACTTTGATGAGAATAGATTCTCATCAGTCTCTAGACAAAGTATGAGGATTCTAATGGAACTCATGCACGGGTGTATCAGAGGTCCCTGATGATGAACCATCAGTGGTTCCTGATGAGGTTGTGGTTCAACAACCTGAACCTGTGCTCAGGAAGAGCAAAAGGGTCAGGACTCCAAAGTCATTTGGACCTGAGTTTCAACTATACTTAGTTGAAGGAATAAGGGATGAGGTCTCGGACAAACTCTATTGCTTCATTGTTGAGGATGATCCCAAGACATTTGAAGAAGCAATGAAGTCCCCGGATATTGCTTTCTGGAAAGAAGCAATCAATGATGAGATGGATTCCATCATGGGGAAAAAACACTGGGTGTTGGTTGATCTACCACCTGGTTGCAAACCTTTGGGTTGCAAATGGATTTTCAAGAAGAAAATGAAGGTAGATGGAACTATTGAAAAGTTGAAGGCTAGACTAGTTATCAGGGCTTTAAAACAAAGTCGGGGATAGACTATTTGATACTTATGCACCTGTGCTGATCATTACCATAAGACTGCTGATTGCTATGGCATCTATTCACAATTTGATTATTCATCAGATGGATGTGAAGACAGCTTTCTTGAATGGTGAATTGGATGAGGAGATTTACATGAACCAACCTGGCTTCATCATGCCTGGCAATGAAAACAAGGTGTGTAAACTGATTAAGTCTTTTATGGACTTAAGCAGGACCTAAGTAATGACATCAAAAATTTTATGAAGTGGTTTTGTCCAGTGGTTATGTTCTTAACCAAGTGACAAATGTGTTATATAGCAAATTGATGAATCTGGTAAAGGAGTCATCATTTGTCTATATGTTGATGACATGTTGATCTTTGGCACTGACCAAAATCAGGTTGACTTGACAAAGGAATTTTTGTCATCAAGGTTCTCCATGAAGGACATGGGGGAGGCTGATGTTATCCTCGGTATAAGGATTAAACATGAAAGTAAAAGAATTTTTATCTCTCAGTCTCATTATATAGAGAAGGTGCTGAGGAATTTCAATTACTTTGATTGTACTCCAGTAAGTACACCTATTGATGAGTGCTTATTCACTCATCGTTTTTACCTACCTAAGACCACAAAAATGACCAAAAACACCCAAATATGATCAAAATATGTTAAAAATATCCTCGGAGTGTGTTTTGTGTCTTGCAGGTACAAAAGGATTGAAAACAGAGCGAAAACGAGCTGAAATCAGATAAAGTGCTGTGCGGACAGAGCTGGGAGTGGATTTTCTATATTTTCAAAGCTCGGGACATGTTTTTGGAATGAGCAGAGGGAAACAAACCCAAAACCTAACCCGAAACCAAAATTCTCATTTTACCCGTTCCCGATACCAAAATAACCAAATAGTCTTTTATAACCAAAAATCCAAAAATCCTATTTTAGCCTTAACAAACATTTTGTAAAATTCAACTTTTCTCTTAAAACCACAAAAAAAAAAAAAAAAAAAAAAAAAAAAAAAAAAAAACACTTAAATACCTTTTAATAAAATCACCTTTTTTTTACCCTAGCCTTTACCTGCTCTTTCCCCTTTCCCCAACACAGAACATAGAAACACAAAACAACCCAGAAACAAAAAGGCGCCATTCTCATCCCATCACTTTCACTTCCAGGAACCCAAGAAAAGCTCACATGTTTACCTCTTCACATGTTGCATCCTGCCAAGTCATCAATCCAAGGTGCAAAAAAAAGAGTTTGATGGCTGAGATTCCAAGAAGAGGTTTCCAAGAAGAATCAATGGCTCTAATTTGTCTCAAGAAGCACAAGGTGGGATTTTGCTTGTTTGCACTCACAAAACAAACACAGAAGCATGAAAGAGAAGGAGAAGATAGAACTTTATCTTTTGTATAAATAGGCTTAATAGAAAAAAAAGAAAATTTTGTCTAGAAATTTAGCTTCTAGTCCATTTCTTTTATGTACTGCTTTAATTCAAAGTTTAATTTCCTGCAATTGTAATTTTTAATATTCAAGTAATTCAAGTTTCTTTATGCTTTCTGTTAAGTTTCAAATTTAAATGTGTTAGAGCTTTCTGTTAATTTCAGGTTTAAAAATCAATTCAGTGTTTGGAATTTGTTTATTTTGATAAAAACCTCAAGTCTTGTGTTTTAATTTGGTTGCAAATTGAGTTTTCTCCCCTTACAGGGGTGTATTCGGAATAGCTTGTTTCTTGGGTCAACAAACCATTTTGACCCATTTTGAGTATTGAAATAGTCTTGATTAGTTGTAAGTGAGTTTGTTCGACAAGTGTTTTAATCATTTTCAAAGTGTTCAAAGCAGTTTACCAATTTTTCTTCTCAATCTGTTTCTGTTTTGCTGAACAGCAGCAGCCCACTGAGCCACATATTTAAGCCCCTCACAAGCTTGTATAAGCCCCCGTTGAGGACTGTGTGGGGACTGTTTCAGCAGCCAGAACAGGCTGCATCAACAGGTTCTTTTCAATTTTATTTTAGCTTTTTAATGATTAACTATTGCTTATTAAGTTCCCTTAGATGATCATAGATTAGTTCTCATAGGATTTAGCTTTTACAAGCTTCCTTGATAAGCCTTTAATCTCATGAGTGTTCCTTTTTTTTTTTTTTTTTTGCTTGCTGTTGTAGTCAGCATTTACACATCTTATATTCAAGTTTCTTTTGTAAGTGAAGTCTTGTAAAAAAAGTTTATCTTGGTCCCTCATTTCAATCCCATTTGTGCTTTAGGTATCTTAAACATGTTCTCATTAGTTTAGTTTGTTTAAATGTTTTATTTGTAGCTTCTTGTTGCCTTTTCTGCCATAAGCCAAACAAGTCTTTAGTAGTTTTTTTTTTTATTTTTAGCTTCTGTATCTGCTATAGCTCGTTTTTTTAAGATTTGTAAGTTTAAGTTTTTGTGAAAAAAGTTGCAAGTTAATCTCTTGTTCAGTTGCATATAAAAAATTCAAAAGAAAAAAAAAAAGGATTGAAGGAAGTGGGATTCGAATTTGGGACCTGCTGCACAGCCTTCCCACGACCACACACCAACAATTCCTACCATTTGCTCTATATTTCTTTCTTGTTATTTTTTTTCAGCATTATTCTCTTAAATACGTTTTCAGTAAATAAGCTTTAAAGCTCTTTTCGAATATTAACTGCTTATAGGATTAAGCTAGCTTATGGTCTTTTATTATCTCTTATTTAGTGTTTAAAAAAGTACTTTTCTGGATTTTTTTGGGTGATTTTTCAAATTCATTAGTTATTTTTAATAATAAATTTAGTTTTTAATTCATAATAAATAAAATAAAAGTCGAAAAAAAATACCCGGCTTTTCCTAAAATCATTTTAAGTCATGTAGAATGTAGGAAAATTAGTTTTGCACTCGTAGGACTTAAATTGCATATTTTTCTCTGTCGAGGCTCGGGATTAGCTCGGGTTCTTGCGTTTTTGCCTTTTAACACCGTAGGATGTATTTTAGCTTAGTTTTATTGTTCCTTAGGCTTAGTAGTAGTTCTTACTTTGTTTTACGTGCTTTATTCCCGTTCTTCATTTTGTAGATTTACATCATCAAAACCCAATTTCGTTAAACCAATTCATGTCCTAATCACGAAACTCTACGACACCGTCAATTTCACACCTCGTTGGGATACGACCCGGGGAAATTACTTTCCCGATATCGCTTTATTCACATTCGTGAGCTTTGGCACGTTAACCCTTTTCCTAAAAGGTTGATTTGTCGAATTTCACGATTAAATTGATAAATTGATATTTGTGTTTATTCACCACACTCACAACGATCGAAATCAAATTTTGGCGCCGCTGCCGGGGAGGTGTGTTGCGACAATATCGTGATTTTTGCGATTAGTGACTTGAAGAACCTTCCTCGTGAAGTTATTGTTTTTTAAAAATACAAAAAATACAAAAATATTTTTCTTTTCTTTGTATATATATGTAAAAGTTAAAAATACAAAAAGATTTTGTTTGTTTTTTAAATAAAATAGAACACACAATCAATATAACACTTCTCAACTTGAGTGTTATCATAATAAGTTCCCGAACCAAAGATTCAAAACTTGCCTTTGTGTCACTTGCGTGAATTCGTTTGTGATTATTGGTTTAAGTTCCTTGTGTTTTGCCTCGGTCTTGTTTTAATTGAAAGTGTTGTTTTTGAAAGTGCATGTGCACTCGTTTGCAAAAAATCCAAAAAATATTCTTCTCGTTCTTCTTATTCGTATAATTCTATTTCTGTTACCCTCTTTTACCGTTTAATTCTATTCTTCGTTATCCTCTGACCCGATGATTCTTTCCTTTTATCCCTCTTATCCGTATAATTCTTCGTGATGTCTTCGTCTTACCAATTCGTTTGCGAATGGTGCGGGGGTCCTCAAAATGGTGGAAATTGCCCCGGTTGTAGCATTGTAAATTCGGGAAACGGGTTTGTCTATGACCAAAATCCCTATAATGAAACAACCAATTTCCTCAACCAATCCCCGTACCATGAGATGGAGACATATTCTTGGGAGTATTGTGGAGGTCCTCACCAAGGTTTTGAGTGTCAAGCAGGGAGCATGCTTGTCTATGAGCAAGGTCCATGCAACAATCAAAATAATGGTTTTGACCAATATCCATATGATTCACCGAATCACTCACATCAATCATACGGTTGTGAGTCCTGTGGAGGTCCGCACTATAACGCTGATTGTCAAACGAGGAATCCGCTTGTCTATGAGCATGATCCTTGTAACAATTATGAGTATTCTTATCATGACCAACCTCCACAGTACCAAACGATTCAAACCCAACCTCCACAAATTCCTCAAGAACTTCTCCAAAATTGTCTAGATGTACTCAAAATTTTAAAAGGATTTGTTAATAAACGTGCCCAAGAAGAGTCTCATCAGAAAGCGTATGGAGAAATTCTTGCCGAAGAACAATCAGCTCGCAACGAAAGGTTATTAGCCGATGAGCGAGCTGCTCAACAGCGTCTCCTATTCAACGAGGCTTGCCGTCTCGATGATGAGGATGAGGAGGATTGGGAGATGATAAAGGACAAGGTGCATACCTCAAGCCCACAAAGTACCGCACATGTCCACTCTCCGCCCTCATATTGCCTATCTACCATAGAACCTTCGGATGACCTTTCAATGGGGGACGAGCATTTTAGCACTATTCCGGAAACGGAAAAGTCTTGTGCTGAGAACCTTGTCCCAACCCCAAGCGAATCCGAGGTTATCTCTGGTAATATGTGTGATGAGCCTCTCGATGATGATTCTTCTCCCACCCCAAAAGATTCTATTGAGGTGATCTCCGAGTCTGAAAATGATTATACGTCGTTTGATGATTCTTTATCGTGTGGAGACATCGAGTATGTTGAGGAGATACCTTCTGAGCTCGTCAGCTTGGAAGAAGTAAGAGATGTTGATCCCGATGATCTTGATATGGACACTAATTTCGAAACGGATGATGAAGATATTCTCGTTGTGTCCGAGAAACCTTTTGCTATGGAGTTCACTAATCCTCTGTTTGACTTTGATTCTGAATTCACTCTACTTTCGGATAATCCCATCTTTGATATTCAGAATAAGGATAGTGACTCTTACATGGAGAACCTCGTTACATCTCCATCTTTACCCGAAGATAAGAATAGTGGCAATCCCACTTCGACTTTAGACCTTCTCGAGGATTTCGCCGATGAACTCGCTCTCGTTGATCATTCTCCACCGGGAGATGATGATGTGCACTTCGACTTTGAAGCCGACCTTACTGAATTGGAAAATCTTCTATACAATTGGTCGACTGATAATTCGTCAAGTGACACTCGTATTGAAGAGGTCGACTTTCTTTCTTCGGATGACTCGATACCTTCGGGTTTTCAGAGTGACGATTATGGTTTAGGTCCATCATCCACTCGTCCGCCAGCTAAACCGCCGGATGATGGAACCTCTTCTAAGCCCGATACGGATGTTTTCATTGCTTCAGTGGCGGATAAGATTTATGAACATTCCCTTAATGTTCCTCAATCCAATATTTTTCCCACCCATCCCACCCGTTGTCATGAGATTGACACTTTTCCTTCTCCTCCCATTTCTTCTCCTTTCCTTCACTCTTACGGGAGTGAAGATACCATCTTTGACCCCGGCATTTCTCATTCTTCTGAGCCGGTTGTATCTCATCAGAGTGGAACTTTCAGCACATTCAATGTTTATCCAAACCATTTGAATGAAAGTCCGATGGAGATTTTCTCTTCCACTTGCTTCCCCATGAACCAAAGAATTCGGGGTCGAGTCAAGCTAGCGACTCGGTTAACAAAAACAGTAGCATTTCATGGGTGTTCACCCATGTTTCTGACTTCTTTCTATTTTCTAACAACTAAGTGTGGGGGGAAACCTCCACTGTGTTTGCTTCTTGTGTGTTTGCTCATGTTTTTAGGAATCCCTTTGATCGTGATGATTGATGCGCCTGTTTTCAATCCAGCCGCCCAATATCCGATCAATTTTGCTAACGTTTATCTTGGGATATATTTTCAAAAATCCTTTTTGTGTTAAATAACAGATTTCGTCCACACACTTTGTTAGTGGTATTACCTTTTTCCGTTCGATAGTATCGGCTACGGCCGGTACTTTGAATATTGAGGGCAATATTCAATTCTAAGTGTGGGGGGGAATTCTGTCGAATTTTGTCACATTTGTACCCTTTAGTCCCTAGTACCCCAGTTTTGGCCAAAATTTAAAATTTTTGCACGAAAATAAAGTGTTAATGCTTCGGTATTAATGAAAGTTTAGTCTTGATTAGGTTAGAACAAAGGGAATCCCGACTCTGCTAGAGTGTTGATCTAGCTGCTCTCTTAACAATTAGGCTAAGTTTTTATTAGTTGTGCAAATGAAAATGCTAAGCGTGGAGTAGTTGGTTCTCTTTAGAGCTTATATAAGTAATCTATGGCTTTTTCTCCCAGAAGCTAACTAATTGAACCTAAAATACGTGCTCATTGTCAAACTTTTGAACATTAAAATCGTCTTGTTACAACAAAAAGTTTTTAAGCAAAATTGATATAGAGCTCAAGTTCAACTTTTTATTTAAATTTTTGGAAAAGCATACTTTCTTAAAATCGGAATAATGTTGCAAAGTGAAAGTATCATAAAAGAGCTTGAATGATGCAAAAATAAATTGCAAGATAAAGTCAAAAAAAAAAAAAAAAAAAAAGGTGAAAAACTGAAAAATATGAAAAAGTTGAAAAATGAAAAATGAAAAAAATATGAGTCCTCAAATAAAAGTACTGTGTTGCTTATGAATAAATGTGCCAAACTTGTTTTTTCTTGAATTTAAATCGGAAGTTGAACTAGGATTCCTCAAAGTTGTCTAAAAGCTTGACGGTGATTTAGAAATTCTTGAAGTCAAAGACCCCGAAAGCTCCGATACTATTCTCAAGGGTGAAAACCTAGCCTCCTTAAATGGACAAGCTGAGAAGAAAGTCGCTACATGGAGTGATCTAACCTTTGAATCTCGAACTTCTAAATTATCGTCGGTTGTAATCCATTTAGGTTTAGTTTTAACTTAACGGTAGCTTCGGAAATCTTTGGAATCGAATTCCCGCTAATTCCGGTACTATTCTCTGTGAGGTGTCAAAAGCCCGGTCACTTAAAACTAATGTTTTTGGATGTGCCGAGAAGAAAGCCGCTACATGGAAGAGGCCCTTTCGATCCTTAGACTTTCATCGTTTCCGGTGGGTTAGTACTTTAGTTAAGTGAATAACAACCATAACAAATGTCGATTTTAATGGTCAAACTTTTGAAAATGAGCACACGAACTTAAATTCTATAAACTGTGGGAGTAAAAAGTTAAGTCTCGACTTACATAGATTATTTGTATAAGTAGTGTTAGCATTTTACAAAAACGTTTGCACAATAAGTTTAGACTTAGTTTGAGAGTATAAAAAAGAGGATGACGATTAAATTCCCTGGAGACACCCATTTTGTGTGAATCCCGTTCCATGATACCACTTTTTGTTAATCAAGCATGTTCTTTACTTTTAGTATAGTTTAAATTTCTCTCATCAAATAACAAAGTCAAAACGGGGTATTCTTGATTCTTTCATTACTTTGCATGATTGATTGCTAGGGACTAGCAATTGCCTAGTGTGGGGGGATTTGATGAGTGCTTATTCACTCATCGTTTTTACCTACCTAAGACCACAAAATGACCAAAAACACCCAAATATGATCAAAATATGTTAAAAATATCCTCGGAGTGTGTTTTGTGTCTTGCAGGTACAAAAGGATTGAAAACAGAGCGAAAACGAGCTGAAATCAGAAAAAGTGCTGTGCGGACAGAGCTGGGAGTGGATTTTCTATATTTTCAATGCTCGGGACATGTTTTTGGAATGAGCAGAGGGAAACAAACCCAAAACCTAACCCGAAACCAAAATTCCCATTTTACCCGTTCCCGATACCCAAATAACCAAATAGTCTTTTATAACCAAAAATCCAAAAATCCTATTTTAGCCTTAACAAACATTTTGTAAAATTCAACTTTTCTCTTAAAACACAAAAAAAAAAACAAAAAAAAAAAAAAAAAAAAAAAAAAAACACTTAAATACCTTTTAATAAAATCACCTTTTTTTTACCCTAGCCTTAACCTTGCTCTTTCCCCTTTCCCAACACAGAACATAGAAACACAAAAACCCAGAAACAAAAAGGCGCCATTCTCATCCCATCACTTTGACTTCCAGGAACTCAAGAAAAGCTCACATGTTTACCTCTTCACATGTTGCATCCTGCCAAGTCATCAATCCAAGGTGCAAAAAAAAAAAAGAGTTTGATGGCTGAGATTCCAAGAAGAGGTTTCCAAGAAGAATCAATGGCTCTAATTTGTCTCAAGAAGCACAAGGTGGGATTTTGCTTGTTTGCACTCACAAAACAAACACAGAAGCATGAAAGAGAAGGAGAAGATAGAACTTTATCTTTTGTATAAATAGGCTTAATAGAAAAAAAAGAAAATTTTGTCTAGAAATTTAGCTTCTAGTCCATTTTCTTTTATGTACTGCTTTAATTCAAAGTTTAATTTCCTGCAATTGTAATTTTTAATATTCAAGTAATCCAAGTTTCTTTATGCTTTCTGTTAAGTTTCAAATTTAAAAGTGTTAGAACTTTCTGTTAATTTCAGGTTTAAAAATCAATTCAGTGTTTGGAATTTGTTTATTTTCATAAAATCATCAAGTCTTGTGTTTTAATTTGGTTGCAAATTGAGTTTTCTCCCCTTACAGGGGTGTGTTTGGAATAGCTTGTTTCTTGGGTCAACAAACCATTTTGACCCATTTTGAGTATTGAAATAGTCTTGATTAGTTGTAAGTGAGTTTGTTCGACAAGTGTTTTAATCATTTTCAAAGTGTTCAAAGCAGTTTACCAATTCTTCTTCTCAATCTGTTTCTGTTTTGCTGAACAGCAGCAGCCCACTGAGCCACATATTTAAGCCCCTCACAAGCTTGTATAAGCCCCCATTTAGGACTGTGTGGGGACTGTTTCAGCAGCCACAACAGGCTGCATCAACAGGTTCTTTTCAATTTTATTTTAGCTTTTTAATGATTAACTATTGCTTATTAAGTTCCCTTTGATGATCATAGATTAGTTCTCATAGGATTTAGCTTTTACAAGCTTCCTTGATAAGCCTTTAATCTCATGAGTGTTCCTTTTTTTTTGCCTGCTGTTGTAGTCAACATTTACACATCTTATATTCAAGTTTCTTTTGTAAGTGAAGTCTTGTAAAAAAAGTTTATCTTGGTCCCTCATTTCAATCCCATTTGTGCTTTAGGTATCTTAAACATGTTCTCATTAGTTTAGTTTGTTTAAATGTTTTATTTGTAGCTTCTTGTTGCCTTTTCTGCCATAAGCCAAACAAGTCTTTAGTAGTTTTTTTTATTTTTAGCTTCTGTATCTGCTATAGCTCGTTTTTTTTAGATTTGTAAGTTTAAGTTTTTGTGAAAAAAGTTGCAAGTTAATCTCTTGTTCAGTTGCATATAAAAAATTCAAAATAAAAAAAAAGGATTGAAGGAAGTGGGATTCGAACTTGGGACTTGCTGCACAGCCTTCCCACGACCACACACCAACAATTCCTACCATCTGCTCTATATTTCTTTCATGTTATTTTCTTTCAGTATTATTCTCTTAAATACGTTTTCAGTAAATAAGCTTTAAAGCTCTTTTCGAATATTAACTGCTTATAGGATTAAGCTAGCTTATGGTCTTTTATTTTCTCTTATTTAGTGTTTAAAAAGGTACTTTTCTGGATTTTTTTGGGTGATTTTTCAAATTCATTAGTTATTTTTAATAATTAGTTTTTATAAATTTAGTTTTTAATTCATAATAAATAAAATGAAAGTCGAAAAAAAATACCCGGCTTTTTCCTAAAATCATTTTAAGTCATGTAGAATGTAGGAAAATTAGTTTTCCACTCGTAGGACTTAAATTGCATATTTTTCTCTGTCGAGGCTTGGGATTAGCTCGGGTTCTCGCGTTTTTGCCTTTTAACACCGTAGGATGTAGTTTAGCTTAGTTTTATTGTTCCTTAGGCTTAGTAGTAGTTCTTACTTTGTTTTACGTGCTTTATTCCCGTTCTTCATTTTGTAGATTTACATCATCAAAACCCAATTTCGTTAAACCAATTCATGTCCTAATCACGAAACTCAACGACACCGTCAATTTCACACCTCATTGGGACACGACCCGGGGAAATCACTTTCCCGATATCACTTTATTCACATTCGTGAGCTTTGGCACGTTAACCATTTTTCTAAAAGGTTGATTTGTCGAATTTCACGACTAAATTGATAAATTGATATTTGTGTTTATTCACCACACTCACAACGATCGAAATCACCTATGGATACTTGTGAGAAGCTGATGCCTAATCATGGCAAGGCTGTATCTCAACTTGAGTATTCTAGGGTAATTGGCTGCCTGATGTATGCCATGACTTGTACAAGGCCTGATATTGGTTTTGCAGTGGGAAAATTGAGCAGGTATACTAGTAATCCTAGTGCTCATCACTGGCAAGCAGTTCAAAGGGTACTGAAGTATTTGAAGAGAACTATGGATTATAGTCTCTCATATACTGGTTACCCATCAGTGTTGGAAGGTTACACCGATGCAAGTTGGATCAGTAACACTGAAGACAATTCGTCTACCAGTGGCTGGGTATTCCTACTTGGTGGAGGTGCAATTTCTTAGGCATCCAAGAAGCAAACTTGCATCACCAGTTCAACAATGGAATCTGAATTTGTGGCTTTAGCAACTGCTGGTAAAGAAGCTGAATGGTTGAAAAACTTGCTTCTTGAGATTCCATTGTGGCCTAAACCTATAGCACCTATTTCTATCCGTTGTGATAGTGCAGCTACATTGGCTAAGGCTTATAGCCAGATGTACAATGGTAAGTCTAGACACTTAGGTGTCAGACATAGCATGATTCGTGAGCTTATCATGAATGGGGTGGTATCTATAGAGTTCGTGAGATCTCAACAGAACTTAGCTGATCACTTGACGAAGGGTCTGGCTAGAGACTTGGTTATAAAGTCTGCTAAAGGGATGGGTTTAAGTCCAACTTAGTCACTGAATGCTAGGACACCCAACTCCCTCCTAAGGAAACTTGGGAACTGAGTTCAATGTGGAAAGCTGAACATTCAGTGGACTGGAGCACATGTTTTATTTTACATCCCAAGGTTGTGCTCAGAACCTGCTGAAAGGAGGATAAAGTCTTTACTTCTTAATGGTTAATTTTCTTTGAAAAAGTGCTTGGCAGGAGCATGAATAAAGAGGAACCACCTATGTAAATGTTGAAGTTTTGACGCTTCAGGAAGCTTTGGACTTTTAGCCTTTACAACATTTATGAATTTGGATATGGACACATGGCTTGTATAGTGTCAGGAGCTTTTAAGTGTTTGAAAACTTATGTGTATTTTATCTTCAGGTATTCAAATGGGTTGAAGGGTTCAATTCTTAGAACGCCCTGATTCTCGAATATTTGAAACGTGTAATTTACTAAGATGAAAATTCAATCCTCAGGACATTTTCATTTATGCACATGTTTTGATTGATGTTTATTTTTCATGCAAAGGAAGTGAACTAAATTTGGGGAGGATTGTTGGAAAATTTAGTGCACTTGTGGGATTAGTTCACACCTTGTAATGGGTTAGGACGTACGGAGTGTACACCCATAAGGTCCATGAACACACTGACTCTTGTAGTGGTTTGTATTGGTAGTGCTAGTAGAAAGTACTGCTTGTGGAAAGTACTGCTTGTGGAAGGTACTGCTTGTGGTTTCCACTGATAAGCAGTGTTTCCACTGATAAGTAGTATTTACACTAAAGCTTGTGTTTTCCACTGAAGCTTGTGGATTCCACTGAAGCAGTGTAACCAGTGATAGCACTATGAAAGTACTGCTAGTGTTAAAGTACTGCTAATGGTATGAAAGTACTGCTAGTGTTAAAGTACTGCTAAATGGCAGTTACAACTCCTTAATGACCACGTTTAATTGGTCATGTAACCACTAACAACTATAATGGGGATAATTATGAGGCTATTAATGGGCCGATTAATACTCATAATTCCATTTGACTAGCTAAGAGTAACCTCCTATAAATAGGAGATCTGATTATGCATGAAGGACACACAGAAAACGTAAACACTTATTAGCGAAAGGGTTATAGAATTGTGCCTAATTCTCTAACTGCATTTGCTCTTATCCCAAGTAGATATTCGTGATACCCAGGCATTAGGGTCAAATAGTTTACTTTGGAAAGTGATCACACGATTCCAATTGATATCCGGTAACAACCTAGTGGTATTGCTACTATCATTGATTGTCCTAACCCTGTTCTAGGAGATACACACCAACAATACTGATACTATCTCTACATCTACTTCTGATGATTCCATTGCTTCTATTTCTGATATGGGTGTTTCTATTTCTGATGTGGGTGTTCCAATCACTGTTGCTAACCAAGTGGAACCCATTCTTGCATGGGGATCCCAATTATCCAGTTATCCATTCTTGTCTGTGTTCAACTGCAGATCGTTCAAATCGTTCTGTGGTACCTGGACTCAGGCTGTTCCAAGCATATGACTGGAGACCGGTCGCGGCTCATGAACTTCGTGAGTAAATTTATCGGGACTGTTAGATTCGGGAACGATCATTTCGGTGCTATTATAGGTTATGGAGATTATGTTGTCGGTGATAGTGTTATCTCCAGGGTATATTATGTTGAAGGTCTTGGTCATAACTTATTCTCTGTCGAACAATTCTGTGATTCTGATCTAGAAGTGGCCTTCAGAAAACATACTTGTTTCGTTAGAGAACTTGATGGTAAAGAACTTTTAAAAGGAACACGTGGTTCAAATCTATAGACCATCTCTATCGAAGATATGATGAAGTCCTCTCCAATTTGTTTATTTTCAAAGGCGTCAAAAACCAAGTCTTGGTTATGGCATCGTCGTCTCAATCACTTGAACTTCGACACCATCAATGATCTCTCCAGAAAGGACTTAGTTATAGGGTTACCTAGAATAAAGTATGAAAAGGATCATCTTTGTTCAGCATGCCAATTGGGAAAAAGCAAGAAGTATGCCCACAAACCTAAACCTACAAACTTTGTTACAGAAGTTCTTCATACAATCCACATGGACTTATGTGGACCCATGAGAGTGCAGAATATCTTTGGAAAGAAATACGTGTTAGTTGTGGTTGATGATTACTCTCGATTCACCTAGGTTAAGTTCCTAAGGACAAAGGATGAAACTCCAGATATCATCATCAAACTTATCAAACAACTGCAGGTTCGACTTAACAAAACTGTCAGAATCATCCGAACAGACAATGGAACTGAGTTTGTTAATAAACAACTTAGTGAGTTTTATGAAAGTTTTGGAATCAGTCATCAAAGAAGTGTTCCACGAACTCCTCAACAGAACGGTGTAGTTGAAAGACGAAATCAAACTCTTGTGGAAGCCGCAAGAACAATGCTGATTTACTCAAAGGTTTCAATGTTTCTATGGGCTGAAGCCATTGCCACTGCATGCTACACTCAAAATCAGTCCCTAATTCACACTGCTCATGGGAAAACTCCATATGAACTTGTCCACAACAGAAAACCTAATCTCTCATTCCTTCGTGTGTTTTGTGCATTGTGTTACCCAACTAATGATGGTCAAGACTTAGGTAAACTAAGAGCAAAGGCAGATATTGGAGTTTTTGTTGGTTATGCACCAAACCAGAAAGGTTACCGAATCTACAACAAGAGAACCCGAAATATCATGGAAACAATTCACGTTACGTTCGATGAGCTGACCGGTCAAATGGATCCTGGACAATCCAGTTCTGGACCCGCACTTCAAAACAGTCCCATTGGTTCATCCCTTGTATCTAACTCATTTCCAGCAACTCCATATGTACCTCCATCTGAAGATGATTTAAAGAAATTGTTTGATCTAATGTTTGATGAACACTATGAACCGAATGCTGATGAAATATCAATTCCATCAACAGAGGCTGCTCCTATCCCTGTGAATGAAGTGAACCCTTCAGTCTCAATATCATTAAGCCAAGAAGCGCCTGCTGCTGATCACTCTGTCTCATCAACAAATCATCAATCATCAAATGTACATCATGGAATTGTTTCTGGCATCAATGAAGAAGTTAATCCCTTTGCTACTCCCGAAGATGCTCCATTTGAAAATATCTTTGCTCCTGAATCATCATGAGAACCTTCTTCATCAGGAGATATCGATTCTGCTACTTCAGTTCCACAACAACAACCACATGAACACCTTAGAAAATGGACACATGATCACCCATTGGACAACATCATAGGAAACCCCTCTCGTCCAGTATCCACACGAAAACAACTTGCAACCGATGCCTTATGGTGCTTCTTCAACTCCGTACTCTCTAAGGTCGAACCAAAAGACATTAAAACCGCCATGAATGAAGACTGCTGGTTCAATGCCATGCAAGAAGAAATTCATGAGTTTGATCGACTTGATGTATGGGAATTAGTACCTGCTCCAGATTGTGCTATGATCATTGCTCTAAAGTGGATCTTCAAAGTGAAGCTTGATGAGCATGGTGATGTGTTGAAAAATAAGGCTAGGTTAGTCGCTAAAGGATATCGTCAAGAGGAGGGTATTGACTTTGAAAAATCATTTGCTCCAGTTGCTCGTATTGAAGCAATCAGAATCTTCTTGGCTAATGCTGCTAGCAAGAATATGGTTGTGTATCAGATGGATTTTAAAACCGCCTTTCTGAATGGAGATTTAAAAGAAGTGGTTTACGTCAGTCAGCCAGAGGGTTTTGTGAATCCAGAGCATCCGACTCATGTCTATCGCTTGAAAAATGCTCTTTACGGTTTAAAGCAAGCTCCTAGAGCATGGTATGATACGCTGTCAAAGTTTCTTCTATCCACTGGATTCAGCAAAGGGGCAGTTGATCCGACATTGTTCACCAGGAAGTCAGGCAAACACTTAATTCACGTTCAAATTTATGTTGATGATCTTATCTTTGCCTCGACTGACCCCAATGAATGTGATCGTTTTTCAAATGAAATGGGTTCCAAATTTCAAATGTCAATGATGGGACAAATGTCATTTTTCTTGGGATTACAAATTTCACAAAGTCCCAGAGGCATTTTTATAAATCAATCTAAATATGCAAATGAGATTTTAAAGAAATTTGGATTTGTATCATGTGACACCGTTGACACGCCCATGATTGAACTAACTAAGCTGGATGAGGACCACTCAGGGATCATGGTAGATCAAACGAAATATCGAAGTATGATTGGATCCCTGATGTACCTCACAGCTAGCAGACCATACATCTTGTTCGCTGTGTGCATGTGTGCAAGATATCAGGCTAAGCCTACTAAAAAGCACCTTGAAGCGGTTAAACATGTCTTTCGGTATCTCCAAGGAACCATCAATATGGGACTATGGTACCCGAAGGACACCGGTATGTCACTAACAGCCTATGCAGATGCTGATCATGCAGGATGTCAAGATACACGTCGTAGTACGTCAGGAGGTGCTCAGTTTTTGGGTGATAAGCTTGTGAGCTGGTCTTCAAAGAAGCAAATGAGTACTTCTATTTCCTCTACAGAGGCTGAATACATAGCCATGTCATCTTGTTGTGATCAAATCCTTTAGATGAGATCCCAATTATCTAACTATGGCTTTGAATTCAACAAAATCCCTTTGTACTGTGATAATAAAAGTGCTATTGCTCTCTCATGCAACAACGTACAACACTCAAGAGCAAAGCACATTGACATCCGACATCATTTCATTAGGAAACAAGTAGAAAACGGTGTGGTGGAACTCTATTTTGTGAAGTCAGAATACCAGTTAGCAGACATCTTCATCAAAGCTCTTCCAAGAGAACGTTTTGAGTTTATTCTTCCTCGACTTGGCTTGAAAAGCCTTCAACCAGAAACAATCAAACGCCTTCAGGAGGAAGACGAGGAGTAAAGGTCTTTCCTTCATCTATTTTTTGTATATATTTATCCAAAAAAGAAAAAATGCAAAATTATAAAACCTTCTAAAAGCAAATAGAAAATTATAAAACTTTCAAAAATCCATAAAAATTTGAAAATCTCAAAAAATCTCAAAAAATATTGTCTTTTTGTCATGTTTTTTTTCCTCGACTCGAAAATATCTACGGTCTTTGTGTTGTCATTCAAAGAATGACACGGGACTTTAGATGTTGTTCGAATGTTAAAAAAAAGTGTTGGTAGAAAGTAAAACAATGGTTTATTGTCATTTCAGGCAGTAATCCGCTTTTCAAAGAAAGAACAGAGCCATGCTTTATCTCATTTTTCAATCCTAATGCTTTGATTCTAAAACAAATGTTTGTCACTAACAAGACAAATGTTTAATTTCAAATATTTTTCCTTCTAAAGATTCCTCTGAAAAATATTTGTAATCTTATGAAAACTCAATTGTTTTGAAAACACTTCGGACTTTATTTTTGAAAATCAAAAGAACTTATCAAGTGTCAAAATCTCAATTCATCAATCAACGATTTTCGTCATTGATTGGGGGAAATGATTTTCAATTAAATCAAAAAGTGTTATTTTCAAACAATTTGCACTTAAATGAGTAAGGTCTACTCTAAATGTTTTACAAAATGTTACACAATTGGTTCCAGACCTTGGTTATTATTATGTTTTCAAAAGATAATTATGCATGTTTAATCAATGGAGTTTAAAAGTCTCAAAATCCGATCCTTATCAGTTAAAACGTTTTCATAATCAAGTCACAAGTCTCCTTATAAGCTTTCAAAATCAATTTAAATCTACCGAGATCACAAATCTCAAATGATTTGATAATTGTGATCGGGGGAGAATTTGTGATTTAAATTGGATTTAAACTGATAATTTGATAGATGGTTTCATAAGTGATTAGCAAGTTCGCCTCCCCGCAAGTGACAAACGATTTCAAATTTTCCATGCACATGTTGAGGAGGAGCATCTATTTTAAACCTCAAATTATTGAAACGTGACTGAATTGTCTCTAAGTGCAGGTTCCTTCTAATATGTGCAAAACTCTTTCAAAATTCGAGGCACATATTGAGGGGGAGCAAACTTTTGAAAACCTCATCCTTCCTCAAAATGTTTTGTATACTCAAATTGATTGGGAAGTGATGATGATCATTTTAGAAAATGTTAATCAAAAAAGGAGCCGAGATTGCTCCGTTGGGTTCTCCTCCTCCAGGAATTTGATATCATTATACGTGATAAAAAAGGAGCTAAGAACCTGGCTGCTGATCATCTATCCCGTTTAGAAAACCCTCACCAGGATGTGTTTGAGAAAAAGGAAATAAATGAAACATTTCCTCTCGAGACACTCAATGCGGTTTCTTTTCGTGGAGACTCTACTACCCCATGGTTTGCTGACTTCGCAAATTACCATGCGGGTAACTTCATAGTGAAAGGGATGTCGTCCCAACAAAAGAACAAATTCTTCAAAGATGTTAAACATTACTTGACGACCCTACTTGTTCAAAATTTGCGCGGATCAAGTCATCCGGCGATGTGTATATGGTCAGGAAGCTATTGACATTCTCAAAGCTTGCCATGCTGGACCTACTGGGGACATCATAGCCCCAACTACACCGCCAAGAAGGTGTTTGATTCCGGATTCTATTGGCCCACAATCTACAAGGATGCCCACGAATTTGTCAAAGCCTGTGACGCTTGTCAACGTCACGGGAATATCTCACAAAGGAATGAAATGCCATAAAACGCCATTCAAGTGTGTGAGATCTTTGACATCCGGGCATTGACTTTATGGGGCCATTTCCTTCTTCTCGCGGTAATAAGTACATACCGTACGCCGTTGACTATTTGTCAAAATTGGTTGAAGCTAAGGCTTTGCCTACCAACGATGCCCGAGTTGTTGTGAAATTCTTGAAATCTCTCTTTGCTAGGTTTGGAACTCCACGAGCCATAATCAGTGATCGTGGTACGCATTTCTACAATGACCAGTTTGAAAGAGTCATGCAGAAGTATGGTGTAACTCACCGCCTCTCTCTGCGTACCACCCCAAACTAGTGGGCAAGTGGAAGTTTCCAACCGAGGGATAAAAAGAATTCTGGAGAGGATGGTTGGCGAAAACCGTGCCTCTTGGTCAGATAAGCTAGATGACGCACTCGGCCTTCTGACAGCTTATAAAACACCCATCGGGTGTACTCCATACAAGCTTGTGTACGGAAAGTGTCATCTTCGGTTGAGCTAGAGCACAAGGCATCTGGGCCTTGAAGCATGCCAACTTCGATATTCAGACAGCTGGTGATCACCTGAAAGTTCAAATGAATGAATTAAATGAACTCCGTGATCAAGCATACGAGAACTCTTTGATCTACAAAGAAAAGACAAAAAAGATTCATGACTCTAAATCAAGAACCGCGTTTTCAACGTTGGTGATCGAGTCCTTCTTTTCAATTCATGATTGAAGATTTTCTCGGGAAAGCTTAAATCCCGTTGGTCTGGTCCATTTACTATCACTAAGGTTTATCCTTATGGCACCATTGAGTTATCTCAACCCGATGGTCCAAACTTTAAAGTGAATGGTCATCGGTTGAAGCATTACTTTGGAGAGGACATTCCCTCTGCGGTTGTCCCGGATCGCAAACTTTCCCATGAACCAATAAATGCGGGGATCGAGTCAAGCTAGCAACTCGGGAATCAAAAACAATAGCATGCTACATGGGTTTTCACCCGTGTGTACCACCCTAGTGTGGGGGAGTTGCCCCACATGTTGTGTATATATATAAGAGTTTCATCAAAAAAAAAAAAAAAAAAAAAATCATGCTAAATAATGGCCGTAGTATTTCCCTTTTACGTTCTATGTTTCGGCATAACCGCCGGTACTTTGAATATTGAGGGCAATATTCATTTCTAAGTGTGGGGGAATTCTCACGAATTTTATCATGTAATTATACCACCCAATTTCCCTATTTTTGGCCAAAATTTTTTTTTTGGAGTAAGTGTTTTGCACTTACTCATCGGTTATCATCCGCCTTGTCTAATAAACAAAAGGATTGGCTAATACAGGAGCAAACGGCTCTTGGTAAAGATATCTCAAATCCGTTGAAGGCTTGCAATTTGCCCAAAATTGTATGGTATTCAACTCACCATATCCTTAAAAGTGAAGAGTTGGCTAGCCCGCAAGTTTATGGCTTGTGGTAAAGGCAGTTGGAAAACCATAATTGGTAATCAGCTCACCAAAGATAATACTGATAATTTATCTAAGAGTTGGCTAGTCCAGAATAAACGGCTTCTGGTAAAGACAAATCAAAACCGTTGAAAGCTGGTGGTTTGCTCAAAATCACATGGTTATCGGTGTACCATGGTTCTTACTTGAACTGAAACATTTGGCTACTCCAGAAGTAATGGATTTTGGTAAAGAGACAAAATCCATTAATTTTTCTTAAAACATTGCTAGGGACTAGCAATATCTTAGTGTGGGGGATTGATGAGTGTCTAAATACTCATCATTTTTGTACCATTTAAACTGCAAAAACATCTGAAAACACTCAGAAATGCATCAAAATGATAAAAATATCACAAATAAGTGTTTTATGTGTTTTAAAAACAAAAATATCAAAATCGTGAAAACGTTATAAAGTTTGCATAATTGGCAGTTTTAGTCCCCCAAGTTTCAAAAGTTGTCAAAAACAGTCCCTGGTAAATCCAAATAAAGAAAAATATCATTTTGAGTCCCTAGGGATTACTAAGTTGTCAAAATTGGTCCTTGAAACTTAAAATTACAAATTTACAACTTAGGTCCCTGAACTTTCACAATTGACAAGTTTGGTCCTTTGAAAATTTGAAAATGTCAAAACTAGTCCTTGTACTATTGAAGGTTGTCAATTTTAGTCCTTGTGTTAACTTTGGAGAATTGGCAGTTTGGCCCCTCAAGTTTGGAAGATTTGCAGTTTTGGTCCTTGTCAACTAAAGCCACTACTTGTCAAAACTCATTTGACCCTGCCATATTACCCTTTGTGACCCCCTGTCACTTTCATTTTGGACCCCCAGGTCAAACCCAAGTCAAACAAGCAGAAATGGCGCCACCTCCTGCTTCTTCTCCACCATTGCCTGCAACACTCCACCTCCTCCCATCACTTCACCTTTTCCACCTCTATCATCATCACCTTCCCACTCAACCCCCCACAATTAATGCCTCGCCCCCCTACTAGCTATTTCACAGAGCAACAAGACAAATCCTGTTTCCCGCCAAAATGATAAAACAGGCATTCACTCAAAACTCTCCCATTGGCCAAACAAAGAGGTGGGATTCTCTCAGAAGACCACGTGGAAGGATTTTGGAGCATAAAAGAGGCAGAGAAGCAAGGAGAAGAGAGTACTTAGCTTTTTAAATTTTATGTATGTCGTTTTTCTTTAAATGTTTTAATTAGCTCACAAATCTGTAATATCAAGTTGTATTGTATTAAGACTAAACCTTTTGATCATTATAACTCAGTTTCAAAGCTTAATTCTATGGTTCCTGTACATTTCAAGTTTTGAGCTATCATGTTGCAAATCTCCAACTTAAACTCTTGTTAACAAGCTTCAATAAGCTTATTTAAATAGTCAAACAGGTTTACTTAAGCTACTATAGCTTTTTGATAAGCTTGGAATTCATTTTCAAGCAACTTTGGAATCTGGTCAACAAAAGTCAAAGTAAGGGCAAAATTGATGCAGATATGGTGATAGGTGATGCAGACATGGATTTGGGTTGATTTTGGATTAGTATAGTGTAGTAATAGTTCTGTTTAAGCTACATCATAGCTGACATACTTGTGAGCCTTTTCTTTCATTTCCATTTTTTTATGCAGTTTGTGCTTACATTTGTAGTTGTGATCATTAAATCTTTTAAACCTGTTAAAATAGTAGTAATTAGGTTAACTTAAGTCATATTAAGTAATGGTTTGTGCTAGTTCAGTGGTTTGCTCAACTTAGCATCAAAAGCAGTTGTTAAAAGTGTGTTTGGATAAGTGGATTACAAGAGCTTAAGCTCTTGTTTATACTTGTAACCTGTCTATGCAGTCTTAATATAAGTTTCTTGAATCACTTTAGTCAGTCATTTGGTCACTAGAACAACCAAAGTCAAAATTTCATTCCAACTGTCTTAAATACTCAACTGTTGAAGTTATGGAAAAACAAAATCTTGTTTCATGTTTGGAAATCAGTAGCATAGCCTAATATAGTTCCATTTCATCATATATCATCACAATCAGTCCATAAATTAGCTTTAAATCTCATAAAAGTCAACTATCTCATAACTTGTCAAAAGTCAAAAATATTGAAAAACCAGTTTTTAGTCCAACTAGCAAGATTTTTCACTTGTGTTCATTACTAGGCCAAATCAAGTAAAACTTTGGGTGTTAAAAGTTCAACTGGTCTCATTGCTTTTTACCATTTTTATAGAATTTTTCAAATTTTTTAAAAGCTTCAAATGAGCTTGTGGATTGGGTCTCAAATCCCCTGTGCACAAGCTCAGCATTGACTGAGTGTGCACAGGTGATTTGCTAGCCTTGCACAGGGCTCACCTTAGCTCTTCATGGTCTGGTTTTTGGTTTAAGCATAGTCAACCAGGTCTAGTTTAGGTCTCCACATTTGGTTTTTTATTTCCAGCTTATTTAAGTGCTTATTTTCAGTGCAGTAGGCCTCTGAACCTGCTTTTAGCTTATAATCTCACAACATCAAATCTGTTAATCTTGCAATCCAGAGGTTGAAGCCTGTTGTAATTTGTTGCTTTTTAGTTCTTATAGCATATTATAGCTTCGTGATAATCTGTTGTAGCTTGTGGTGATCATTTGGCTTATTTAAGTGCTTATTTCATAAGCACTTGTATTGCAGATTCAATTTTCTCCACACAACACCATGTTTTTCTATTTTTCTTAGATTCTATATATTAAATTAGACTTTTCCTGAAATTTTCATAATTTTCCATAACTGTTTGCTATTTTTCTTAATTAAAAACAGTTTTTAGGATTATTTAAATAGCTTTTAATACAATTTAATCATAAAAAGTCCAAAAAAATAATTTTTCATTTTTATTAAGTTTAGATAAATATAAAAAGTAAAAAAAGTAATTTTTCAGATTTTTCATAGTTTATTTTGTAATTTTTAGTAATTTAATTAGTTTTTAATAGTTTAAAATTCATAAAAAAATAGAAAAATAATCAGAAAAATATAAAAATAGTTTTGAAAATTCTTTTTTGTTATTTTAGATTTTTCCAAGTCATAATTTTATTTTTCTAGGTTTATTTCATATTTTCTTGTAATTTAGGTTATTATTAATTAGTTAAAAATAGTTTTTAATTAATAATAATTAATTAAATAGTTATAAAAATAATTTTCTTTTTCTTAAAATTTTCTTATATCATTAGGTTTGTAAAAATATCATTTTCATATTTTTAGGATTAATATTGTGTAAGTTTCACGTTTTCATTTTTAGACGTCGCGTAGTTTTTAATTTCAGTTTTATAAAAACATAAAAACAAAAACATCAGTTTAAAATTAGTGATAGCGTTTATTTAACATAGTTTATCTTTTTCCTTTAATTTGCATTTAAACCTTTGTAGTTTATAAAATAACTCAAAATCCTTACTGATCACTATCCTTAGTGATTATTCGACATCTGATTGTGTTAAACACCAGTCATCCTCCGTGGGACTTAACGACACGGGAATCCACTGTATTCTCCTGATCTAAATTGCAATTGGTGTGTGAGCTGTTTTAAGTTCCTTACGGCTGGTCATTCACAAGTGGCTAGCTTGCGTGAGAAAACTTGACGGTTTTGCACAAATCAAATTTTGGCGCCGGCGGGAGGCTGTAAGTTTGTTCTAAGCATTTTCAGACCCGTACTTGCACATATACCACAGTTTGTAAAAAGTTTTTTGTAAAGTTAATATAAATCGAAAAGTTCATTAGCACTTTTCCTAAAGTGTTAAAAACCCAAAATAACAATATAAAACAACAAAACAATCGTAACGTTTTCTGACTTGTGTTTCTTTTAAGGTGATTCTTAAAGAAATACGATTTGGTTAAACGAAACGATACCAAAAATATTGTCAAAAGTTTTAAACCCATCAGCACAAATCTATACCTACGTCTTCTCAGTGGTACTTAATATACATAAAAATCAACCACCGGAAATCAAGGCAGTGCACTACCTAACTGGGGGTGCGACCATAATAAGTTCCCGAACATCCGATTTAAAACTTGCCTTTGTGTCCTTGTGATTTGGTGTACCTTTTTCAAAGAAGCCATTTCATTTGTGATTATTGGTTAAGTTCACTTGTGTTTTGCCTCATTTGTTTTGAACACTGATTTTTAAACTTAGTGCATGCGCACTCGTTCTTCCGACTCTACAAGTCCACTTTCGAGCTTGGCAAGATTCCTCGTAGACGAGGACGCTCGCTCCTTCAGCCGTGGATCGAGGAACGTCTACCACCACCACCACCGGCCTGAATGGCGAAGATAAGCCGATGAATGAGCTTCTCCAAGCACCCATCGAGGGTTACGGAGGTGCCATTGTTGTCCCACCATCGTGGTGATACTTTTGAGCTCAAAACCGGGTTACTTAATCTTGTAACCCAAAGCCAATTCTATGGTTTTGAGCGGGATGATCCTCATGCACACATTCGATGGTTTAACAAGATTGCATCTACCATCAAGTACAAGAATGTCCCACATGAAGCTATCAAGCTTCTTCTGTTCCCATTTTCTCTAGAAGGACAAGCCCGGAATTGGCTTGAGAAACAACCCCTCGTTCCATTGAGACATGGGAAGATCTAGTCACAAAGTTTGTGAACGAATTCTATCCTCCATCCCGAACTACAAGTCTTAAAAATGAGATAATGAAATTCTCTCAAAGATTTGATGAATCCTTCGGGGAGGCATGGGATCGTTACAAAGACTTGCTCCGCAAGTGTCCGCATCATGGTTTTACCGAGTTAATGCAAATGGATACTTTCTACAATGGTCTGCACCAAGGTGATCAAGACTCTCTAAATGCCTCCGCGGGAGGTAATTTCCTGAGCAAGACCACAAAAGAAGCCTTGCAAATAATTGAAAACAAGTCCCAGGTCCGCCCTTTCCGAGCAAAGACATATCAATCTCAGTCTAAGGCTGGACCTTCTACTTCATCTCCAGTGGGTACATCTAGCACCGATGCTAAGATTGACAAACTCACGGATATTGTTCAGGCTTTGGTTCTTGCTAACCAGAAAAAAGTCACTTTCACACAAGCACCATCATATTGAAGTGAAGAAAGTTGAAGTTTGTGTTACTTGTGGTGGTCCTCATGCATACTATAAATCTGCGCCACCGATGGTAGTCCGTTTGAAACTAATGCTATAGCCGGTACTTCAAATCAAGGAGGTAATCAATACCGTCCTCATAATGAACCAAACTACCGTGCTAACACTTATCAGGCACCACCCGGTTTCAACCAGAATCCTAACCGGAATCAGAACCAACCAAGAATGAACCAAGGTTATCAAAACCAAGGTAACTTCTATTCCGGACCCAATCAAGGTTTCCAACATCAAGGAAATCTTAATCAAAACACTTACAATCGAGGGAATCAATTTCAGGGAAATGTGAATCCTAATCAAGGAAATTTCGCTATAATCGAACATACGGCCCCAAGTTATCCCTCCACCTCCTCCTGTGTCAACATCTGATGAGCTTTTAAGGCAATTCATGAAGACTCAAGAGGAGGCAAATAGGGTGTTGGTCACGGATCGCTGAATTAAAGAAGTCTTTAAATGATCGACCCTCGGGCTCAGGTACTTTACCTAGCAACACGATCGCTAATCTTAGGGGCGATGCAAAGCGTCACAACCAGAAGTGGAACTTCATATGATGAACCCGCTATTCCTACTACCTCTTCTTTTCTCTCCCAAGGTAGTGGAAAGTGAACCTGAGGCGACAAAGGACAAGGAACTTCCTACTAATAACGGAAGTACCAGCAATGTCCATCCTCAGGTTGTCCAGAAACCAAACTCCAATCCAGGAGTTGTTTTTGAACCTCCTGTAGCTCCCATGAAAAATCCAAATCTTCTATTCCTTACCCATCACGTTTACATGAGCAAAAGCTTCGCGAAAAAGCCGGTCATCAAATGGAAAAATTCTTTCAAATTTTCCAAGAACTACATTTTGACATAAGCTTCACGGATGCTATCATGTTGATGCCCAAGTTTGCATCAACTCTCAAACACATGTTAAGCAACAAGGAAAAGCTGTTTGAAATGGCTAAAACTCCTCTGAACAAGAACTGCTCTGCAGTTATCTTGAAGAAGCTTCTCGAGAAGCTTGGAGATCCTGGAAAGTTCCTCTTACCTTGTGTATTTCCAGGAATGGTTGAATGCTTTGCCTTAGCCGATCTTGGTGCAAGCATAAACCTGATGCCTCATTCAGATGGAAGAAACTTCTCTTCCGGATCTTACTCCTACATGCATGACTCTCGAGCTTGCAGATCGTAGAATCTCCGCCCTCTTGGAATTGCCGAGGACGTATTTGTGAAAGTAGGAAAGTTCCATTTTCCAGATGACTTTGTAGTTGTTGATTTCGATGCTGATCCACGGGTTCCTCTCATTGTTGGAAGAGGATTCCCGAGAACGGGCCGTGCTCTCATTGATGTATTTGAGCAAGAAATCACATTACGTGTTGGTAATGAAGCCGTCACCTTTAACCTTGATCAAACTTCGAGGTACTCCGCAAACTATGATTCCGAGTCGGTTAACCGAATAGATATCATTGATGTTGCTTCTGAAGAGTACTCTCAAGAAGTTCTTGGTTATTCTCATAATTCTGTGAGTGGGGATCCTACCACATCTTCTCAACCTATCATAGCCAATTCTACTCCTCCTCTCACTTCGTTTGAGGGAAGCGACTTCATCTTGGAAGAGATTGAAGCATACTTGGCTAGTGATTCTGTTCCATGGGAAATTGATCACGCTCAAATTGACATCGAGGGGGACATACTTCTCATTGAGAAGTTGCTTAAAGATGATCACTCATCAACCCCTCACACTAGTGATGCAATTCCTGAAGAGATTAATCACCATGAGATTAATCCGGAGGGAGATATTCTTGTTCTTGAGAAGTTGTTAAATCAGGACACTTCTCCTCCTCTCCCTCCCGTCAAACTTCATAACAAGGAAGTCAAGTCAGTTGAGAAAATTGAAGAATTTCCTGAAGTCGAACTTAAGGACTTACCGCCTCATCTTGAGTATGCATTTCTTGAAGGTGATGATAAATTGCCTGTCATTATTGCTCGAGATTTGAGTAAAGATGAAAAGACTGCTCTCATAAAGGTCTTAAAGTCACACAAGCAAGCAATTGCTTGGAAACTCTCCGACATTAAGGGTATCAACCCCGAGTTTTGTACTCACAAAATCTTGATGGAGGATGACTTCAAACCAGCAGCTCAACATCGAGAAGAGTAAATCCAAAAATCCATGATGTTATCAAACAGGAGGTTATCAAACTTCTTGATGCAGGATTGATTTACCCAATCTCGATAGTCCTTGGTTAGCCCAATTCACGTGTTCCAAAAGGGTGGCATAACTGTTGTCACGAATGAAGAAAACGAGTTAATTCCAACTCGATTGGTTACGAGATGGCGTGTGTGTATTGACTATCGTAAGTTGAATGACGCCACCCGTAAAGACCATTTTCCTCTACCCTTCATGGACCAGATGCTTGAGAGATTAGCAAGAAATGAATACTATTGTTTCCTTGATGGTTTCTCAGGGTACTTTCAGATCCCCATTGATCCAAAGGATCAAGATAAAACTACATTCACCTGTCCATACGGAACTTTTGCCTACAGACGTATGCCTTTTGGCTTATGTAATGCTCCTGGCACGTTCCAAAGATGTATGATGGCCATTTTCCACGACATGATCGGGGAAACAATGGAGGTGTTTATGGATGACTTCTCGGTCATTGGGGATTCGTTTCAAACATGTCTCTCCCATCTAGATAAAATGCTCAAACGGTGTGAAGACACCAATCTTTGTCTAAACTGGGAGAAAAGCCACTTTATGGTCAAAGAAGGCATAGTCCTAGGCCATAAGATTTCCAAAAATGGGATTGAGGTCGATAGAGCAAAAGTTGATGTAATCGCTAAACTGCCTCATCCTACTACCGTCAAAGGTATTAGGAGCTTTCTTGGTCATGCCGGGTTCTATCGTAGATTCATACAAGATTTTTCTAAAATCGCTCGGCCTATGACCCATCTTCTTGAAAAAGAAGCTCCTTTTATCTTCTCTCTTGAGTGCGTCGAAGCTTTTGAAACACTAAAGAAAAAGCTTATGGAAGCACCCATTCTAGTTGCCCCGACTGGGATTTACCCTTTGAGCTCATGTGCGATGCAAGTGATTTTGCTATCGGTGCGTCTTGGGCAACGCGAAAACAAAGCATTTTCTGCCTATACACTACACAGTAAGACTATGATGAAGCTCAAACCCATTACACCACTACAGAAAAAGAACTATTAGCTGTGGTGTATGCGTTTGAAAAGTTTCTGCCATACCTCATCTTGACCAAATGCGTGGTGTATACGGATCACTCGGCTCTCAAATATCTCTTTGCAAAACAAGATGCAAAGCCGAGATTGCTCCGTTGGGTTCTCCTTCTCCAGGAATTTGATATCATTATACGTGATAAAAAAGGAGCTGAGAACCTGGCTGCTGATCATCTATCCCGTTTAGAAAACCCTCACCAGGATGTGTTTGAGAAAAAGGAAATAAATGAAACATTTCCTCTCGAGACACTCAATGCGGTTTCTTTTCGTGGAGACTATACTACCCCATGGTTTGCTGACTTCGCAAATTACCATGCGGGTAACTTCATAGTGAAAGGGATGTCGTCCCAACAGAAAAACAAATTCTTCAAGGATGTTAAACATTACTTCTGGACGCACCCTACTTGTTCAAAATTTGCGCGGATCAAGTCATCCGGCGATGTGTATATGGTCAGGAAGCTATTGACATTTTCAAAGCTTGCCATGTGGACCTCGGGGACATCATAGCCCCAACTACACCGCCAAGAAGGTGTTTGATTCCGGATTCTATTGGCCCACGATCTATAAGGATGCCCACGAATTTGTCAAAGCCTGTGACGCTTGTCAACGTCACGGGAATATCTCACAAAGGAATGAAATGCCACAAAACGCCATTCAAGTGTGTGAGATCTTTGACATATGGGGCATTGACTTTATGGGGCCATTTCCTTCTTCTCGCGGTAATAAGTACATACTCGTGGCCGTTGACTATTTGTCAAAATGGGTTGAAGCTAAGGCTTTGCCTACCAACGATGCCCGAGTTGTTGTGAAATTCTTGAAATCTCTCTTTGCTAGGTTTGGAACTCCACGAGCCATAATCAGTGATCGTGGTACGCATTTCTGCAATGACCAGTTTGAAAGAGTCATGCAGAAGTATGGTGTAACTCACCGTCTCTCTATTGCGTACCACCCCCAAACTAGTGGGCAAGTGGAAGTTTCCAACCGGGATAAAAGAATTCGGAGAGGACGGTTGGCGAAAACCGTGCCTCTTGGTCAGATAAGCTAGATGACGCACTCTGGGCCTTCCGGACAGCTTATAAAACACCCATCGGGTGTACTCCATACAAGCTTGTGTACGGAAAGGCGTGTCATCTGCCGGTTGAGCTAGAGCACAAGGCATACTGGGCCTTGAAGCATGCCAACTTCGATATTCAGACAGCTGGTGATCACCGGAAAGTTCAAATGAATGAATTAAATGAACTCCGTGATCAAGCATACGAGAACTCTTTGATCTACAAAGAAAAGACAAAGAAGATTCATGACTCTAAAATCAAGAACCGCGTTTTCAACGTTGGTGATCGAGTCCTTCTTTTCAATTCAAGATTGAAGATTTTCTCGGGAAAGCTTAAATCCCGTTGGTCTGGTCCATTTACTATCACTAAGGTTTATCCTTATGGCACCATTGAGTTATCTCAACCCGATGGTCCAAACTTTAAAGTGAATGGTCATCGGTTGAAGCATTACTTTGGAGAGGACATTCCCCCTGCGGTTGTCCCGGATCTGCAAACTTTCCCCATGAACCAATAAATGCGGGGATCGAGTCAAGCTAGCGACTCGGGAATCAAAAACAATAGCATGCTACATGGGTTTTCACCCGTGTGTACCACCCTAGTGTGGGGGAGTTGCCCCACATGTTGTGTATATATATAAGAGTTTCATCAAAAAAAAAAAAAAAAAATCATGCTAAATAATGGCCTTAGTATTTCCCTTTTACGTTCTATGTTTCGGCATAACCGCCGGTACTTTGAATATTGAGGGCAATATTCATTTCTAAGTGTGGGGGGAATTCTCACGAATTTTATCATGTAATTATACCACCCAATTCCCCTATTTTTGGCCAAAATTTTTTTTTGGAGTAAGTGTTTTGCACTTACTCATCTGGTTATCAGTCCGCCTTGTCTAATAAACAAAAGGATTGGCTAATCCAGGAGCAAACGGCTCTTGGTAAAGATATCTCAAATCCGTTGAAGGCTTGCAATTTGCCCAAAATTGTATGGTATTCAGCTCACCATATCCTTAAATGTGAAGAGTTGGCTAGCCCGCAAGTTTATGGCTTGTGGTAAAGGCATTGGAAAACCATAATTGGTAATCACTCACCAAAGATAATGATAATTTATCTAAGAGTTGGCTAGTCCGAAGCAAACGGCTTCGGTAAAGACAAATCAAAACCGTTGGAAGCTGGTGGTTTGCTCAAAATCACATGGTTATCGGTGTACCATGGTTCTTACTTGAACTGAAACATTTGGCTACTCCAGAAGTAATGGCTTTTGGTAAAGAGACAAAATCCATTAATTTTTCTTAAAACATTGCTAGGGACTAGCAATATCTTAGTGTGGGGATTGATGAGTGTCTAAATACTCATCATTTTTGTACCATTTAAACTGCAAAAACATCTGAAAACACTCAGAAATGCATCAAAATGATAAAAATATCACAAATAAGTGTTTTATGTTTTTAAATGCAAAAATATCAAAATCTGTGAAAAACGTATAAAGTTTGCATAATTGGCAGTTTTAGTCCCCCAAGTTTCAAAAGTTGTCAAAAACAGTCCCTGGTAAATCCAAATAAAGAAAAATATCATTTTGAGTCCCTAGGGATTACTAAGTTGTCAAAATTGGTCCTTGAAACTTAAAATTACAAATTTACAACTTAGGTCCCTGAACTTTCAAAATTGTCAAGTTTGGTCCTTTGAAAATCAAAAATGTCAAAACTAGTCCTTGTACTATTGAAGGTTGTCAATTTTAGTCCTTGTGTTAACTTTGGAGAATTGGCAGTTTGGCCCCTCAAGTTTGGAAGATTTGCAGTTTTGGTCCTTGTCAACTAAAGCCACTACTTGTCAAAACTCATTTGACCCTGCCATATTACCATTTGTGACCCCCTGTCACTTTCGTTTGGACCCCAGTCAAACCCAAGTCAAACAAGCAGAAATGCGCCACCTCCGCTTCTTCTCCACCATTGCCTGCAACACTCCACCTCCTCCCATCACTTCACCTTTTCCACCTCTATCATCATCACCTTCCCACTCAACCCCCCACAATTAATGCCCCGCCCCCCTACTAGCTATTTCACAAAGCAACAAGACAAATCCTGTTTCCCGCCAAAATGATAAAAATAGGCAGCTCACTCAAAACTCTCCCATTGGCCAAACAAAGAGGTGGGATCTCTCGAAGACCACGTGGAAGGATTTTGGAGCATAAAAGAGGAGAAGAAGCAGGAGAAGAGAGTACTTAGCTTTTTAAATTTTATGTATGTCGTTTTTTCTTTAAATGTTTTAATTAGCTCACAAATCTGTAATATCAAGTTGTATTATATTAAGACTAAACCTTTTGATCATTATAACTCAGTTTCAAAGCTTAATTCTATGGTTCCTTTACATTTCAAGTTTTTGAGCTTACTGTTGCAAATCTCCAACTTAAACTCTTGTTAACAAGCTTCAATAAGCTTATTTAAATAGTCAAACAGGTTTACTTAAGCTATTATAGCTTTTTGATAAGCTTGGAATTCATTTTCAAGCAACTTTGGAATCTGGTCAACAAAAGTCAAAGTAAGGGCAAAATTGATGCAGATATGGTGATAGGTGATGCAGACATGGATTTGGGTTGATTTTGGATTAGTATAGTGTAGTAATAGTTCTGTTTAAGCTACATCATAGCTGACACACTTGTGAGCCTTTTCTTTCATTTCCATTTTTTATGCAGTTTGTGCTTACATTTGTAGTTGTGATCATTAAATCTTTTAAACCTGTTAAAATAGTAGTAATTAGGTTAACTTAAGTCATATTAAGTAATGGTTTGTGCTAGTTCAGTGGTTTGCTCAACTTAGCATCAAAACAGTTGTTAAAAGTGGTGTTTGGATAAGTGGATTACAAGAGCTTAAGCTCTTGTTTATGCTTGTAACCTGTCTATGCAGTCTTAATATAAGTTTCTTGAATCACTTTAGTCAGTCATTTGGTCACTAGAACAACCAAAGTCAAAATTTCATTCCAACTGTCTTAAATACTCAACTGTTGAAGTTATGGAAAAACAAAATCTTGTTTCATGTTTGGAAATCAGTAGCATAGCCTAATATAGTTCCATTTCATCATATATCATCACAATCAGTCCATAAATTAGCTTTAAATCTCATAAAAGTCAACTATCTCATAACTTGTCAAAAGTCAAAAATATTGAAAAACCAGTTTTTAGTCCAACTAGCAAGATTTTTCACAGGTTCATTACTAGGCCAAATCAAGTAAAACTTTGGGTGTTAAAAGTTCAACTGGTCTCATTGCTTTTACCATTTTATAGAATTTTTCAAATTTTTTTAAAAGCTTCAAATGAGCTTGTGGATTGGGTCTCAAATCCCATTGCACAAGCTCAAGATTGATCGAGTGTGCACAGATTTGCTAGCCTTGCACAGGGATCACCTTAGCTCTTCATGGTCTGGTTTTTGGTTTAAGCATAGTCAACCAGGTCTAGTTTAGGTCTCTACATTTGGTTTTTTATTTCTAGCTTATTTAAGTGCTTATTTTCAGGCTGCAAAGTAGGCCTCAGAACTGCTGTTTTAGCTTATAATCTCACAACATCAAATCTGTTAATCTTGCAATCCAGAGGTTGAAGCCTATTGTAATTTGTTGCTTTTTAGTTCTTATAGCATATTATAGCTTCTGTATAACTGTTGTAGCTTGTGGTGATCATTTGGCTTATTTAAGTGCTTATTTCATAAGCACTTGTATTGCAGATTCAATTTTCTCCACACAACACCATGTTTTTCTATTTTTCTTAGATTCTATATATTAAATTAGACTTTTCCTGAAATTTTCATAATTTTCCATAACATTTTGCTATTTTTCTTAATTAAAAACAGTTTTTAGGATTATTTAAATAGCTTTTAATACAATTTAATCATAAAAAGTCAAAAAAAAATAATTTTTCATTTTTATTAAGTTTAGATAAATATAAAAAGTAAAAAAGTAATTTTCCAGATTTTTCATAGTTTATTTTGTAATTTTAGTAATTTAATTAGTTTTTAATAGTTTAAAATTCATAAAAAATAGAAAAATAATCAGAAAAATATAAAAATAGTTTTGAAAATTCTTTTTTGTTATTTTAGATTTTTCCAAGTCATAATTTTATTTTTCTAGGTTTATTTCATATTTTCTTGTAATTTAGGTTATTATTAATTAGTTAAAAATAGTTTTTAATTAATAATAATTAATTAAATAGTTATAAAAATAATTTTCTTTTTCTTAAAATTTTCTTATATCATTAGGTTTGTAAAAATATCATTTTCATATTTTTAGGATTAATATTGTGTAAGTTTCACGTTTTCATTTGTACGTCGCGTAGTTTTTAATTTCAGTTTTATAAAAACATAAAAACAAAAACATCAGTTTAAAATTAGTGATAGCGTTTATTTAACATAGTTTATCTTTTTCCTTTAATTTGCATTTAAACCTTTGTAGTTTATAAAATAACTCAAAATCCTTACTGATCACTATCCTTAGTGGTTATTCAACATTCTGATTGTGTTAAACACGGTCATCCTCCGTGGGACTTAACGATCCGGGAATCCACTGTATTCTCCTGATCTAAATTGCAATTGGTGTGTGAGCTGTTTTAAGTTCCTTACGGCTGGTCATTCACAAGTGGCTAGCTCGCGTGAGAAAACTTGACGGTTTTGCACCGATCATAAGGTTAGGTTGAGGTCTTGTGATCCGCCAGAACCGGAGGGATCTACCCAAGGACAATCCACTAGATAGTTTAGAAGTCCTTAGGTATGTTGAAAAAAGGAGAAAAGTGAGATATGGGAAGAGTGCGGACTGAGACGGAGCTAGTACTGGAATAAACCCAACAAGGTTCTAGTAATGAAGTCTCGGTAAGCACTGAAGGGGTTGAAGAATGAAAAAGAATTGAATGAGAAAAGGGGTGAAAAGAAATAGCCCTCCATTTATTCAACCTTAGGGCAGAAACCGGGTTCAATTCATATACTACTGGTGGTTACCAAGGTAACATCGGTATTGAAGACAAGACGTCATGGACCCAGTGACGCATTGCACTTCTACTTTCCAAACCACTCAAGTTCCTCTGTAAAGGGCTTGTTTCATTCTCACGGGGAACCGACATAATATATCGACTTTCTCTTAGAGATTGTTGATATTGAAGAAGGAGACCCTCTCCCTAGTCTCCGGCATAGGAACCAAATATGCACAATTGAGTCTAGAGCCACGAGATCATCATATAAATCTCATTAGGACACTTTCAATGAAGACTCTCTGTTTCACACAATGTGGAAAGAGAGATTAAACCTTATGAGTCCTACGCATTATCCTTGTGGTATTTCCAGAACATCTAAGTGATATGCATACATATTCACGATGAAGATGGAAAGCCTTCTGGAGCCAACATCAAACAAGCTCCTGGTAGGTGGCATGTGAGATCTATCCAATAGATCAACCATGTGACAACTAGACAGAAACAATGGAGAGATTCAATCTTTTGAATCAATCCTGGTTCAGGTTATGGATTGACGGATACATTTGAAAAACCGGTAGTTGTGCTTAAAAACTCTTTTCTTTAGCACATCGATTGCGTACTTATTTCTCAAAATAAAAGGTGTTTATGATTGATAATTGTTTTCCATTAAAACCTTCGTTGTATTGCAAAAACAATTTCTATTGAGCAATACACGATTGTTTTTCAAATCTCTTTTCATCAATCAGTGAATCTCGTTTCGCTAGTTCACTCACTCTGTTGTCTTCTTCGGCGTTCGGTTTGAGAACGCTAGAGCTGCGAAAACCCTGTCAAGGAAATTCTTAGTAATTATACCGATCACAGCAGCATTTGTACTTATCGATCAACGGGGAACCATGGGCCGTGTACCTCAATTCATCGAAAGTGATCAAAGACACTTTCGTATGATTTATTGCTAACTGTCTTATGCAGATACACCCCGACGTTTGCGGTGATCGAATGGAGCGGTCAATCCATAGCCGCATGCTCACACAACACTTTCATATCTAAAGAAATCATGATTAGTGCATCTATGACTCTGATATTTTCACTCCATGCTTCCGCTACGCTGCTGCCAATATCATGAATCAACTAAAGCTTCCGCTACTCTGATAAGAAGATATCATGATCCCGAATGTGAGCATGTCGGTCCAAAAGTCACAACATCACATAATACCAACACCACAATGGATGAGTCAGAGATGTAATGTTGTTGATGATCTCAAAGCGGCTCAAAACTCAGATATCACGTGGATCAGGCTTAAAGACCTCCACTCAGATTATCCAAAACATGCAAAAATGAAGAATCAAAGACTACAAGCTACAGAACAAGAATCCAAGAACAATCTCAATGTTATATCTGTTTGTTTTTCTATGTAATGTAATGTGTGTTTGAGGTGACCTCCCTTAGGGGGAGATTGTTAGGATTTGGAAAATCCAGTAGTTAAAGTGTTAGTCACCTCAAGTATATGTAATCGTTAGATAGCTCGTAGTCGTAGTTATTTAATGTTAAGTAGTATTTAGTTAAGTAACACCGTGGATGACGGACGGGTCTTTACCACGTATGCTCCTGATCCACAGCCTGTCAGGTGGCGTTTTATGTAATGACTATAAATACTCTCTACCTCCCAAGGTAGAGAGTTGGAGCTCATAATAAGATTTTTCTTTCTCTCACTAAAGTTCCCAAACCTCTAACTTTCTCTCTCTAAAACTCATCTCTTTGTACGCCTACTTTGGTTATGGTTTGATGTGTATGTGAAATCCAATATGTTACATTTTCCGTTTCTGCTGCTGAGACTTTTCAGTTAATGCTGCTACTAACTGTTTCAAAGGTACTGCTCGATATATGTTGTGGCTGAATTAAAGAGTGTTTGGATTTGAGTTTTGTGATATATTATGGTACGATATTGGATAGTCCAACTGCTTATAAAATCTCAGCCATATGATGGTTAATGGTCTACCAGCTGAGTTGAATCTATTACAATTCTTATGGTTTCCTGGTATTTTTGTTATATGTTTTTAGTTGTGTGCTTTAAAAGAAACTTTACAGTTTATTTAATTCTCGAATGTTTTTGAGAGTTATCAGATAGCACGCTGGTTTTTATATATCGGTTGAAATTGGTATTATTGGACACACAAAAGACGATTTGGATGTGGTGATAAGGGTACACACAGGTTATTAAGTTCATTGCTTGAAGTAGATATCATGTTCATGTTCAGGGGAAGTTTTTCACTTTTTACATGGTCTCTACTATTTAACCAAAGAACTGATCTTCATTTGATTACTACTGCTTGGTTTCAAATACTATTGTAGTCATTTTTCGTAAGCTATTTTGTGATCGTTCATGGCTGGTACTACTTGGTGTTTGATTCTATGGTGGTTAGTTATTCGACAAGTTCTTTTCAATGGTTAACATGTGGATTTCAGGGGAAGCTTACTATTTAAATGTTTAACCATTTATATGCTACATCAAGGTGAAGGTTTTTATCACTACTTGTTGGTATTTTTACTATTGGTTTGGATTTCTTTTGCCTTAATTTCATTTTTAGTGTGGAAAACTTCATGGAGGGTATCTTGAGGCATTGGAAAGATGGATTAGTTGTATGATATTGGTTCGTGGTTTTGAAGATCAAAGTTGCTTATATTCGCGGTTCTCCTTGTAGATTATGACAAAAAGGGGAAGAAGTACTGGAAGCTGCAACTTGAAGATTCTTGGTGATTGCATGTTTAAGGGGAAGTTTGTTTATCTTTCATGACATATTTGTTCGTGCTTATTTGGTTTTGTCATTATCAACTAGGGGAAGATTGTTGGGAATTATATTTAAGTTGATAAGACAAAATACATGAAATATGAAGGACTTTTGAAGACAAAGAAAGACAAGGGACCTACTTGTCAAAGAAGTATTTATTATCTAGTCCATTGTAGTCATTTGTAACCCTAGTATCTTTATTATATAAAAAGATACAGGGAATTGGTTTTGGTGTGTGTCAAGATGTAAAACACCAAAGTGTGTGTGTGTGGGAAAACCCAGGCGTGGGGTGCCTAGGGTTTTGATGAAGTCGACTTGTAGTTTTACAGCCTCAAGGATCATTGATCCCTGTTGTATAACCATCTTAGAGTTGATCGTCTAGGATTGGGGCTGTGGATGTGTTTTGTAGAACATATGATGATGGCGAAACCTTGATCTAATAACAATGAAAGTTCTTTATTCCGTTGTGCATACATATTATTGTTCATTGTTATTTGTGCTTATTGATAATCCTAGATAAGGTCTAAACAACCTCAAGCATCGATTCTAATATGATCCATCATCCACTGCGACATCTGAAGTAGGTAGCCATTGCTGCGACTCATAATATTGATCCAGTGTCATGGAAGCAAAAGCAGTACGCTCTTGAGAGCGATCAGTCATAGTTGGAATAGTAGAAGTTCGGGCAACCTCGCCTTCCTCAAAAGGTTCGGTCTCGTCCGAAACAATGGCTGGTATGACTGGACTGGGACGAACTGGCATATTAACAGTCGTAGATGACATAGTATCTTCTATCTTAGTGTCTGAGGACAGAAAAACCGGGTGGGAAGCAAACATGGTACTGTAACAACCCATAAAATAATAATGTAAGTAAAATGCCAAATAGTATGATTAACAAGATTTTAGTTAGTTGCGCACATCTGCCAAGCAAATCTCCATGCCTAACTAAAATGAATGCAATTTACTTATGATCTAGCGATGCATTAATCCTAATGCATAGAGCGGTCACGGAAGGGCATAGGGCAGTGGTGTAAAATAGCCTCGTTTTAAAAGTGCGGTTATAGTCCAAATGTTTTTGAAAAACTCTTTGGTTCTCTATAACCTTGGCTCTAATGCCAATCTGTAACACCCCCCGAGATCATAATGACAACGAAAGACTAATCGGGGTGTTACTCGAATGGAGATCATAGACAAAATCATAGAAAACGACTCAAAAGAGACGTTTTATTAAAAATAGTTATCATTCATCGAAAACTCATAGTTGTTACAAAACATTGTAAATTGTTCAAGTGTTTTCCCAAAATAAAGAGCATGAGTTTGAAAGAAATGATAACTTTATGTTTACACCACAAGAAAGGTCTTGGTATGTGATACGACCCTGTTAGGGGTTGTATCGGGATAAGGCACCGCTTCAAGCGTGTGCAAGCTCCTTAAGAAATAGAAGAGAATAACTATAGAATTATTGATCTTAAACTTGATTAATTATAATAAATGATTACAAGAGTATTTATAAGACAAATTAGGGTAAAACCCTAAGACCTTAATAGGCCATGGGCTCGGGCGCAGGCGTATCATTCCTCACTCCTTCAAAACCACCTTGCCCTCAAGGTGTTGTCTTAAAACATTCGTAATTGACTTTCCTAAATAAACATGAAAACAATCCTAAACAAAGACACGTAAATAAAGATAGATTATATGACATAATCTTTATGCCATACGTTTGGACTTCTTGAGTCGTTTGGGTAGCCAGTCCTCCTGCAACATCGGCGTAATCCGGGATCCCATAATCTTCTTTGAATTGCAGCCTTCACCTTTTTATTCTTTCGTATTCCTTTTCCTTGGACATAGCACAACACCCTTCTTCCATCTTTTGCTACCCCACGACTCTTCTCGCGATATACCCACTTCAATCAAACAACCAAACTCTCTCCGAAAACATCTTTACCCTCCAACATCTTAGTCACAAACTCCTTGATTAAACCCAAATTTATTTCATCTATATTATCATCAGCTATACCACCGCCAGCCTTAAGTAGTGATATCACTATATTCGACTCATCTTCGTCAACCCTACACGCTTCACCACCACACACAACAACATCTTCCATAATTTTCTTATTTTCTAAAAATTCTTCAAACTTGCTATGAACTTCATTACTCCCACCAATATCGAAAACTCCATCTATCGCGTTATTAACCACATCAACACAAATATATTCATCAGCATCTAACGACCTTTTAATCTCAGGTGAAGCGAATTCACTTTTTAATGATGGAATGGTGTAAAACCCTAAAAATATAAACGCATAATAAGACTATTTTACCCTTGAAATCAAAATTATTAAAATACGTTTATGATCATTTAACGAAATTTAAAAACTTAACTTATCTATAATTAAAACTTAACGAATATGTGTACGTGATTGATTTTGTACGACGAAGATTTAAACGTCTCACTAAAATATTGGGCCTTGTCTTTCGTTATTTGGGAAACAACTTGGGCCGAGTGTTTGTTCGTTCGTTTGGACCAAGAGGCCGAAGCCCACACACCTTCTCAAAGCCCTAGAACCGAAATTTTCACCACCTATATATACAAACTCATAAACATAATTTGGAACCCTAGTTTTGCCTCTTCTTTCTTTTTCTTCCCATTCGGCCGAAACCCTAAACCATTGGAGTCGAGATTTTTGTTCCAACAAGCTAAGGTATAACATGTTTTATTCGTCTTCCTTTAATACACCTTACGTTAGTATATGTTGTATCATGTTTGTATTAGTCGAGTTGTGTTTTTCTTTTTGTGGCCGAACCATATAAAACCAAACAAAAACAAACCATATGAATTGAACCTTGTAATATTAAGAGAACATGTATGTAATACGTATTGTTTGAATCGGATCATAGGTATGTCGAGCACAAGAGAACCGAACCACATATATAAATGTTATCATGCTTAATAAATTCGAAACCCTAATTGGAATGGAACCCTAAGTGTAATTAATGGTCTAAATATGTGCTTATATTGGTTTTACAAAACCCTAAAACTGGACAGCATCATATGTCGAATTTGTGTGTGTTATAGATCCAATTTTATAAGTGCAATAATCTGGGTTTTTGTGGGAAAAGTTTATTTTATGTCTTAGTTAAGTTTTCCAAGTGGTTTGGTCTAATTTGGAGTTGTCTAAGTCGTATTTATGAATTTTACAAGATCAAGTGTCAAAGCTGAGAAAACGGGTCGGAAATTTAGTTGGATTGTTTGATTTTTCATTCTCAAACCATAATGAATTAGGAGCTCTCCTTTTACAGGAGTGATATTTATGACATAAATGAATTTCTGGGAGTTCTGGGGATTTTTCCAAGGTGTCTAAACAGGTCCAATAAGTGTAAACTTTTAAGGTGTATTTTCTGATTACTTTCTGGACAGGTCTGGACTTATGATTTTCCGTAGGCCATTTAGCATGGAAATAGAACCCACCAATTTTTGTAGAGTCTTTTAACTCATATGGGAACCTCTGGGATTTTGCTTGATTTCATTTGAGCTAAGTAAGTATTTTATAAAAATCACTAAAGTCTGGTCCGAATATGAGTTTAAGAAACTGAAAGATAAAATATGATATCAATAGGTAACACACTTACAAATGCATAAGAAACTTATAAAATGAGAATATACTTATAACTCTAAGAATGTTAATGCGATGAATCCGTTATAACCTTAATGATGCTAATAAGTATTAAATAAATCATAATCCGTGTAGATTCGTTGAAGAAGACGCGACGTTATATCTTCGTGATTCACTCGTTCGTTTGCTTTTCTCTCATTGCTTTAAGGTACAGATATTCTGACCTTTTTAGTAAAGGTTCCTTATGATGTTCTTTTCGTTCGCTTTTCCTATTTTACTTATTAGGATTCCGATGCCATTGCTATGAACCCTTTCTTGATTGTTTGACCTGTTGCTTATCTGAACTTATGTTTTATTGAACCATGCAATGTCTGATTTGAACTTTATGTTAGGAAGACTTTGATGTGCATATTTGTTGAACCTTGTTATATTTGAATATGAACCTTATGATATGAGTTATCTGATATGTTATTTGCTATGAACACTAATGTGTCTTTTGAGCTGTTGCTTATCTGAACTTTGATTTTTGAATCATAAAACATTGATTTTGAACTATATGATATGAAGACTTTGATTTTGAAAACATGATTAAACATTTGATAAAATATGATCTATGTCAGTTTTGACATTCTAATTTGACCTAAGTTAGTTTGACACCCGAGCCAAATAATAACTAGTCATGGGGGTTCCATGTCCGTGTCAGTGATGCACCATTGACATGACTCTAGGGCAGTAGAGTGAAGTTCTGCCACGTCCCTTATTTGTTATCTGTTATGAACTCAAGTTATATTATATGGCCAATATATGTTTGTGGGGCGTATGGATGCATCCTAGATCTGATCTGTTATCCGATATGTTTTGTCTGGTGAATGATGTCGTGTGCAATACGTGTCTTCACAAGATTCTGGGAGCTAGCTACTCTAAAATTATTTTCTAAGATTATTCCTGTATATGTATGATGTTTCTAATATGATATGTTCTGGGCTCGAGGTAGTTTAACTAAACTTTTATCTGTTATTTCTATGTTAAGTATTCTGATTATGATTCGGTATGTTCAAGTGTTAATAATTATGTGCTAGGCCTATTATACGTTATTATATATGTTTATGCTTTTGCATGTGTATGTGACTACCGTCTACTATGCTAGGTTATGATTAATATGTTTAAATATGATTTATATCTTTGTCATCGATGTCATGTTAGTTTATCGTTATGTGAATGCGTTGATCTGTGAGATGAATGTGCTAGTGTGAAAGTGAGTATTCTATAAGTTTAGTATGTATAATTTGTTCAGTTAATTTTGTGAACTTTGCCTATACGTTAGTGTTTTATCGCCTATGTGACTGCCATGCTTAAACTCTGCGATGTTAGGATTTGATTTGAGAACCGGTTTAGCTTATGATATCTGTTTTGATAATTGTTAATGGTTATGCTATGTTTTGTTTGGTCTATTTAATTATAGTTTGTCTACTATGTTTTCTATTTGCTTTTGAGACTGCCATGATTTGGACTGCTATTTCCCCTGCTGCAATATTGAATTAAGTGTGTTAAGTGAAGGTTAATTAATTTGTTGAATGCCATGTTTATTTTCTAGAAAGTATTTCCGTTAGCCTTAGACTTTTCGTTTGGTTTATATGTTATCTATTTCTTCTTGATATGTTAAGTGTCTGGTTATTTTGATGTGTTTGCGTTGGAGTCATCAATATGCTATGTGTTTGTCCTTGATTGCTAATTGTTGTTCCGGATTTCTGTGCAATTGTGTTTCCGCAGAATCCTCAATGATTCATTATTCTCATTCCGCTACGATTTTGTTATTCGTTTCTTTGTTCAATTCGTATTTATGTTTTGTTTAGTTTTTGTTTCGTTATATCTGTTCACTGGGCTTTGTAAGCTCAGCCGCACTTTTCTTTTCCTGCGGCAGGTATTAGGCATTCAAGATGAGCTTGTGGGATGGCTGATCTGGGTTAAGAATAGAGCTGAGAGCAAGACTTGACCTTTAGAGATCTTAGATTTATTTTGAAGTTTAGCTATTTATGTTTTCTTTTTGAATATTTTGTAAAGGCTTCCGCTATTGTATAGTATTTAAAGTTCTGATATGAAACCGTATTTGCGATATCTTTACCCTTGTCGGGTTGGGGTGTTACAAATGGTATCTGATTTCTTTTCAATTATATCCTCTTTCTCCTTCTCTTCCATTGCCTCAAAACGAGCCTCAACTATATGTGCTAAGGAAAAGGCTTCTCCTAAAGTTCTAGGCCTTGCCCTCAACAGTTCTATTTGTAACGTCAGTTTAAGTCCGGAGATATAAAACGACGTAAGTAAATATTCAGAGATCCCTGTTACTCGATTTGCATATACCACAAACTCACTCTCATATTCGGTCACCATACTCATTTGCAAGAGCTTAGAGAGTGCGTATTTTGCATCCTGATCGCTGCCGCCTAATGACATAAATAATACTCAAGCGATTAATAACTCAAATTTTTTGATGAATAGTACCCGCGATGACCAGTAACGAATGAACAGTACGCGGTGAACAATAACAGATGAACAGTACACGGGTGAACAGTACGCGATGAACAGTCGGATGAATGGTGCACGAATGAACAGAACCTGTAAAAAGTGACGATGAACAGTAACCTTTTTTTTTTATAAATTAAAATTGGAACCCTAATTTGGTAGCCCTCTCAACGAGGATTCTCAATGAAAGCACCAATTGATACGACCCTGTTAGGGGTTGTATCGGGATAAGGCACCGCTTCAAGCGTGTGCAAGCTCCATAAGAAATAGAAGAGAAGAACTATAGAATTATTGATCTTAAACTTGATTATTTATAATAAATGATTACAAGAGTATTTATAAGACAAAGTAGGGTAAAACCCTAAGACCTTAATAGGCCATGGGTTCGGGCCCAGGCGTATCAGTATGCCCCACTCCGTGCCTTGGACATAATCTTCACTGATTACCTGAAATAACATGCTAAAAAGGTCAACAATAATGTTGAGTGAAGTTCATAGGTTTAAATAACACTTGAACACAAGAATATGAGCATGATATTTGTAAACTAACAATATCATAAAGAAAATCACAGATTATTATGCGCTAAGCTCATGCAACCAAGACTCAACTGCATACACCGAATTACTGGTGTACGTAAGTTTTGCCCAAAAGGAGGTAATAGCCAATTACCTAATGCAATTCAAATATGGTGCGCCCCAGTTATTTCCTATAATCAAGACGGGGTCGTTACTCCCCATAGTACTATTCACGATATCTGCGTTCACTCGCGGTGACTAATGGTTCATGATACAGGGGACTTATGGCTAAACACTTAGGCAATTCCAATATTCAAGAAGCGAACATTTATGAAAAACCTTGTGTTCTAATTTAGAGCATGTATCTCCCTCGCGGGGTTTGCAAATAAAAGTAAATGCGAGGTTATGAACTCACATTGATGATAATGAAAAAGCAAAATTAGATCAAGCACAATGTAGCGGAGGTTCTGTTAGGATTTAGAAAATCCATGCTGAAGTGTCGGTCACCCCAACGTATGTTTAGCATATTATAGCTCGTAGACGTAACAGTATATTAGTTAGATTATTAGTAATATAAGTAACGCCGTGGAAGAAGGACGGGTCTTTACCCTCTGTATGCCTGATCCACAGCCCGAAGGAGGGCGTAGTCATTTGTATAAATAGCCCTCTCCCCACAAGGGAGAAGGTTGGATGTTCATTTAGCAATCTAACTTTTCCTTTTTTTATCTCTCTAGAACATCTCACTTTCTCTCTCTAGAACTCTAATTCATACGCCCCTTATTGTGCTCAATGGTGTGTTTATGAAAACCAATATGTTACAAATGGTATCATGAGCCATGGTTTGATCACTCATCTTTCATGTTCTTGTATTTCTAGTGGTTTTCATAAGGTTTTTGGGTTTGATTGAGTTTAGAGTAGTTTGCATCATTTGGATCATTTCTAGTGTTAAACTTTGGATTTTGATAGTACTTTTGTGTTTAGAATCATTATAAGTGTTTCGGTTTTGAATTGGAATTCTTGAATCATCGTGGTTGAGTTGTTTTTGGATTGAAAAGTGGTGTGTTTATAAGTTTCCTGGATGCGATTTGTCTCACGGATTACCTTTCTTGGATGCGATTTGTCCCAGTTTTTATGTGATTTGTCTCTCGTGTGATTGCTTATTGAAGCGACTTTTCTGTTTCTGTGAAGCGATTTGATAACTATGCGATTTGTCTATTGAGACAAAACGACAAGAAAGGACAAAAGTAGTAGAAGTAGTGGGTGTACTTGTGTACTAAGCGATTTGTCTGTTTATGCGACTTGTGTATCATGCGATTTGTTATTTAAGCGATTTGTGTGTTAAAGCGTTTTGACAACTTATGCGATTTGTCATTTAAGCGATTTGGTAATCCCGGTGCGATTTGACTGGGATGCGTTTTGTCAAGTGAGCGACTTGTCGAGTGCGTTTGTGCAGGCGATTTGTCCTAAGGTGGGTTGTTTCAAGCGATTTGTGTTTAACTGTCTGACATTTTAGTGTAAATTAAGACTTGTCATCTAATATTAACACAATGTCTGATCATGGAGAACAAAGAAAGTATTTACTACTCTGAAAGTTTAACCATGATTGATTAAGCCAATGATGATCTAAAATCTTCATACTCTGAGTCCAATGAGAAAGAATTACACATATTAATGCTACAGAATGCCACGCAAAAGGAATGCGACATTGAGCCCTTTCAACTACTTTACTCTCACCTCTTATTGCTTCTACCCATAACTATGGAACGAACATGTAGTGCCCTCTTCCGTCAGGATTTATCCACATTAACCGGAACTTTGCTGTTAAACTTAGACCAATTGAAGCTACAACTTACCAAAGAAGAGGTTCAAAAGGATGGTTCCGGTGCTGCACTTCAAGTAATCCACAAACAATTTCAGTCATTCATCAGTGGGGAATATTCATCAGACTATGATCAACACATGACCGAAATTTCTTTCAGAAAACACACTGGAATGGAAATCCATGAGTTCATTGATACATTTATCCGTCTTATGGACAATGTGAAAATGTACATTGAGAAAGCTACACGTTACAGTGATTACAGAATTACAGACGCATCAACAATGAAAGTAATAACCTGTTCGGAAACTTTTACCTCACAGAAGAAGGATGCTGAGTGGAAAATGTTGAACAAACAAACACTGGGTGCAGAAACTTCGTTGAGTTTAGAATCTTTGGTAACTCTTATTGATAATCCATTTGTGCTTAATTCTGTGCAAACTCATGATGTTACAGAACATGTGGCTGATAAATGTCCTGTAACTGAGGCTGAGTCGATGATGAAACATATCATGACTAACAACGTGGTTGATAAGAGAATTTTTGACAAACTTTCAAACAAATATTCAATTCTTGAAAAACATTGCATTTCTCAGGAAATTGCAATTCAACAAAAAGAAGAAAATTTTCTTGCAAAAAAAACTTGCATAAATCCGGAATTCCCAGAATTTCGAGAATTTTTTGAAATTAACCAGTTAAAAACCCAGCTTCAAGACAATGACTCAACCATATGTAATCTAAAAAAAATCTCAGACTTGAATAACGAAATTAATATGGGTAGGAACAATCATAATATTGAGGTTAATAATTCTGTCAAAGCTAGGAATGATGAATTAGCATTATGTGTGGCAAAATTATTAAGGGAAAATGAGTCTCTAAGGAAGAAACAATTAGAACAATGTGTCCCAACTAAAGAGGATCAGACCAAGTCTTTAGATCATACAAGCTCTTTGTTAGCAGATATAGAAGTCCTCAATGCGAAACTTCAGGATAAGAGCTTCACCATAGTTGCCTTAAAAAATGAGCTTAGAAAAATTATTGGAAATGGAGTGAACACTAAGTTTGCAAAACCATCAACCATGGGAAGCCGTTCTACAAATTACTAAAGAGCGATCGTAATTAGGCAGCCTAATGCATTCAAGTCAGAAAGATTTAAATCCTCAAAATCAAGGTTTGCCTCCCAAGTTGATGAGTATGATGTTTCGTCAAAACCAGTCACTTCACTAATTCATTCCGATAAGATGAATAACATTTCTCAGTCTAATGCTCAAAACTCTAGGATTAGGAATATAAGGAGATTATCTGGTGCACATAAGAAGTATCAAATGGCTGACCACTCCCCTAAGAAACAAATTAACTGCAAAATGTCTAAAATCCAGAATAGGGAAATGGTTACATCTTCTTCTATAACTAAAGGATCTAACTCTCCTAGTTCTTGTCTAAAGTGGATGCCTACTGATAGATTATTTAAGAACATAGGATCCAAATGGAATCACACACCTAGCTCTGGTCTTAAGTGGATGCCCACAGGGAAAATCTTCAAGAATGTTGGACTTAAGTGGATTCCCATAAGAACATTGACAACTAATGACATTCCAAGGCCTAACTGTATAATATCCAAAGAACATGACAATTCTGCTACTATCCCATCCAATTGTTATTCTACATGTGCTACTAGTGCAATTTTTCCTAACTCTTTTTTAGGTACAATGCTCAATTCAATCATGAACTGGTTTCCAACTGAATTGAAGGCTAATCATCAGGGAATGTTAGTTTGTCAAAATTAATTTGTATGCACTATGACTCCTGTTCTCTTTTGCTCAGGACTCGTACCTCACTGGTTGATGGTTTATTAAAAAAAATGTGTGTCATCTTAAAAATGTCATCTGTCAGCGATAACATCTACGGACCTAGAAATGTCGTTCAATAATGGCACGGGTCTTTAGATGAAGTTCGAACATATATTCTACCTGTCTTTTAACTTGTCCTGTAACACTCACATACCTAAGACGTCTAAGATTCATTGCAAGGGTTTAATTCAATCAATGATCACTCACTCATATTCGTGACATTGATTGAGGGGGACAATTTATCAATCTGCCTTTCCTGACTAATTTATCAATCTGCCTTTCCTGACTGTCAACTTGTCTCTGCATGATTTCCATTTGATAAGTTCTTGTGATATACTGTGACCTCAGTTCTCTGGATAGTTGTTGCATGATACTTGGAGTGATTTAATTTGCCAAATCATGTTCTTATATGTGCTATGTGATATGTGGTTTTTCCATGTTATGTTTAGTATGTGACTTGTCAATATTATGATATGGATGCGACTTGTCAAATCTTTATCTAGTATGCGATTTGTTAAATACAAGGACTGAACGTGTCAATTATGAAAACTTAAAGCATGGTATAAATCTTGATGCGATTTGTGTTATTTGGTCAAATGTTTCATATTCCAAGTCAAACTTTGTTGGGAATAAAGCTAATAGTTACCACTGATAGGCTTGTGGAAGACACTGCTGAAGAATGCACTAGCAGTGGAAACACATTACCACTGCTAGTACATATTATTACCACTGCTATTAGGATAATTGTTATGTAGTCGTATATAGATAAGTATAGAAAAGATCTTGTGTATATTCTATATAGTTAACATTATACTTATCTTGTAAAGGACTCCTTGTGCTATAAAAGGAGATCCTAGGTCATTGTTCTTGGTATGTATGCTTCAAGGTGTAACCCTAGTGATAAGCAAGATCACTTCGTTATTATTCATAATATTGAAGCTTTGTGTTACATTGTTCTCACTTACAATACATCATACAATCCATATTATGAGTATTACTAAGTATATTCCGCGTACTTATTAATATAAATCAAAGTATCACTAACACAAGGTGTGTGTTAAGATCCATCAAGTGGTATCGAGCTTTGTTCGATACTTTGATTCGAAGATCCAAGAGAATAAGCAACCAACTCACTCAAATCAATGGAGATGGAAAACAACGGTCCAACTCTGCTCCAGGCTTCCTAAGCTCAAACTCAATGAGTTTGAGATGTGGAGGATAATGATTGAGCAATACTTTCTCATACAAGACTATGCTCTATGGGAGATCATCTTAACTGGTGATTCCTTCAAGTCTCAAAAGAAGACTGAGAAAGTTGGTGACACAGAAGTTGTAACAATTTCGTACGAGACTAATGATGAAAGATCAAAGAAGAAGAATGACCTGAAGGCCAGAAGTTTGCTACTAATGACTCTTCCTAAAGACTAGATCATTGCTTTCAGCAAGTTCAAGACAGCAAAAGAACTTTTTGAAGAGATTTGCTCAGTTTTTGGTGGCAATGATGCTACAAAGAAGACTCAGAAGACATTGTTGAAGCAAAGTTATGAAAACTTCTCTGCTTCAAGCAATGAATCACTTGACAGCATGTTCACCAAACTCCAGAAGATTGTCACACAATTGACTGTGTTTGGAATTAAAGTAGATAAGGAAGACCTCAATCTGAAGTTTCTAAGAAGTTTTCCTGCTGAGTTTCATACTAATGTTCTGATCTGGGAAAATAAACCCGAGATTGAAACTAAAAGCTAAATGATCTTTACAACAACTTCAAACTTATTGAACAAAGATTGAAGAAGGAAACTTGTAACAAGCTCTAGCGACTTGGCATTGATGTCAACCTCTTGATAGTGATGATTCTAAAGATGAAAATGATGATGATTTGCCACTGCTTTGGTTCTCTGTTTCCCTGGTAATGCTAGTGTTACCACTGCAGGGTTGAAGAAGGTTCTTTGGTATTGGAGATCCTACCTTTTATGCCTTTATCTCCACTCAAGTTAATGGCTCTATATTAACTCATGAAGACATAGAGCAAATTGATGATGATGACTTGGAAGAGATGGACATAAAATGGCAAATAGCTCTTCTTAGCATGAGGGCTAGGAAATTCTACAAGAAGCCTAGCAAGCCAATTCACATCAATGGTGGAGAAGCACTGAGGGTTCGATAAAAAGAAAGTAGAGTGTTTCAACTGTCACAAGTTGGGGAATTTTGCTAGAGAATCACGAGACCAAAGAAGCGGACAATAGGTCTACTTGGTACAAGCAAAAGAAAGAACCAATTGTGGAGGAACCAAAGGTAATGCTGGAAATTGATGGTGTGAGCTATGATTGGAGTTTCATGGATGAAGGACAAGAGGAACAACCTTCAGATCTGCTCTTGTGTCTACGAGACATGCTCTCATGGCTTTCTCGACTCTGAGGTCCAAACTTTGAAAGATGTTCTAAAACATGTAGGGCTTCTAGAGAATGTGAAAGGCTTAATGAATCTTATAAAAACCAAAGAACATAGTTGTTTCTGCTAATTATCTTTGTGTCAAACCTTAGAAGAGGCATATCTATATTAGAGAAACAACTAGAGCATTATAGAGAAAATGAGTCAATATAAAATGATGATATGATTGTTCTTAGAAGAGAGTTAGATCATAAGATAGCATGAATGAGGCATTAAAAGAAGAGTTTGAAAAGCTTAAAAAGATAAATGAGAATGTCAATTTATCTCATTTGACACCTGTTATTATCAGTCTAAGTCAATTGATAAAATTTGGAATGCTCAAATTACTAGTAAAGTTAAGTCTAGTATGGGATACAATAGTGTTCCTCCACCACTAAGGGGTGTTCCATCACCTCCTGGCATAGATTTAGCTCATACAGGCCTAGAAGAATTTCAGGAACTTAATCTTGAATATGGTCCTCCCAAATTTGTAAAAAGTGGGGAAGAGGTTAAGCATGAATCTGATGTGTTTGAAAGTGTAAGTGACTCATCTGTTGTAAATGAGAATGTAAAAAAGAATGAAGAGGCTTCTATCCCAAAAGTTGTAAATACTATTACAGAGGAACCTTGGAAACGAGTTAACAAACCTAGATCAACTGTAAGGTATGCTGAGATGTATAGAAACAAGTTATCAACTCCTAGGGGTAACTAGAGGAGTTGGAATCATGTAAAATCTCAACAACTAGGTAGTGAGTTTGTGATGAACAATAAAGCATGTCATATATGTGGTAGCTTTAATCATCTACATGCTAATTGTGACTATCATGTTGGGAGAAGTTTATGGGAATAAAATGGTGGAGTCAAATAGGCTTCAAAACAAAATACTCCCTAATTCACACAGCAACATGATCCCAAGATTAGTTCAACTAAGAAGTGGACTTAAAACTTTTGCCACTGCTAAAGCTGTTAACACTGCTCACCCTAAAACACATGTTACAAGTGCAAAATCCAAAACAACTTTTGTAAAATCTGCACAAATAGGGAAAAGGTCTTTTAATAATAAAAGGGTTCAATATAACCAACAGTGGTTACCAAAAACTAAACCCATTACCTTTGCTACAAAAGTTCCCACTGCAAGGGTTGTAAACAAGAACAAGGGTAACATGGGAAATGCTGTGAAGGCCTCAACACGTTGGGAATGGAAACCTAAAGGAATTACCACAACAACCAATCCCAATGGTGTATCAATGACCTTTGATAGATATAACTATATTGATACACGAGGAAGATCCAAGTCAATCATGGCTTGGGTCTCCAAAGGAAACTAACTTCTTTCTTATATGTGCAGGAACATCCAAGAACAAAGAGATCATATCAAGGCTACACAGATAGTGGATTTTCAAGGCACATGACTGGCAACAAGTCCTATCTCTCAAATTTCGAATACAATGATGGACAGTTTGTCAGCTTTGGAGGTGGAGTTAATGGAAAAGTTACTGGTAAAGGGGTCATCAAAACTAGATTTCAAGATGCCTGATGAAAGTCATATTCTTCTTAAGATTCCTAGAAAAGGCAACTTATATAGCTTTGATATGAACAACATTGTTGCTAAAGATGATTATGCTTGCTTGCTTGCAAAGGCCACAGTGGATGAATCCATGTTATGGCATAGAAGACTTGGTCATATTTATTTTTCCCTATTTTGGTAGGTTGAAAAGTAAATATAGATATTATCGGGTTGACTTTGGGAAGATATTTTTAGATAATGGCTTGGTTAAAAGTAACTTTGGTTAAAACAAGTTGGTTATGCATATTCTTTGTATTATACTAACACTTGCAGGTACATTACCAAACTTGGCTGGGAGTTGATCATAAAAGGTGTGTAACCGAGACACACAACAAATGGTTATTGATTCACCATGTCTAATCCACATAAGAATCAACTAGTCGAGAGCAAACGGACTCTGGTAAAGAGTTAACAAATCCGTTTATGGTTGATAGTTTACCAAAAAATATATGGTCATCAACTCACCATATTCTATATGATTAAGAGTTGGCTAGTCCATAGCAAACGACTCATGGTAAAGACATATCAAATCCGTTGATAGCTAGTAGTTTGCTAAAAACTATAATAAGAGCAGTCCAATTTTCATATGTTTTACTTACCACTGCTCTTGAAAATTTTTGTGAAAAATTCCTTTGCTAGTTCACATTTCCCTGCCAGTGTTATTTTTACCACTGATGAACTAACCGTTACAACTGTTGTGTCAGTAACAAATTTTTTACTAGCCGTTGAGAGTAACTACTTTCTATATTTATAGGGTAAAATTTTTAGAAGATTATTTACTTTCCTACTTGCAATTTATTCTCTTAAGATAAATATTTTCCTTAGATAATCTTTCTTGCGCAAAACTCTCAAAAACTAATAGTATATATCTTTTTCTCTCAATTGGCGAGTTCGCTATTCAATTCATACTAACACAACATATTTTTCATCAAAAGATACTATGGCACCAATAACAGCTGCAGGATGAGCATAACCAAGTGGCCTATTTGGAAAAGTAAAACGACAAGAGTGGCCCCTTTTCATCAGTTATGGATTTTCTAAACACTACTCATGTAAGGTATGCTTTACTTCTCAATCCCACAATCTATGTCTCTCGAATCAAGCAGTTTTGGACCTCTGTTACGTCCATCACTATTGAAGATGGAGACACACATGAAACTGTTGATGCTCTTAGAGCCACAGTGGATGGGGTAACTATTGATGTTCTAGAGTCATCCTTGAGGAGAATTCTCCAATTGGATTATCTCAATGGTATCATCACATTACCCATGCCAGAAATTCATGAATATCTTTCATCTATAGGGTATGATACCACTGATAAAAAGGTTACTTTCAAAAAGAGTGGTTTTTGTCCTCATTGGAGATTTTTAATACATACTCTTTTACATTGCCTAAGTCCAAAGAAAACTTATTATGAACAATTCAGTTCAACAATGGCTTACCCTTTGGTTTTTCTAGCCACTGATAGGATTTTTAATTGGTTTAAATATATTTTTACAAGTATGCAAGGCAATGTAAAGAGTTCAACAAATTTTTGGATGTATCCAAGGTTTGTGCAAGCAATGTTAAATGAATTTCAATTGCAACCCCATACAAGAGTTTATAAAATCCGTTGCCTTCAGCCCAAAGTTTTTCAAAACATGAATAAGGATGGCAATAGGGTTGTTAAACCACTTTTTCCTCAAATGCTTGCAAAGATTTCACAGGTACAGGGTGAAGATGCAACAATTCCAGTTGTATCTCAAACCACACCCACAATCACGAGATCAAAACATACTCTACACTCCATCGGTTACTCACACCTATGAGAGAGGCAAACAACCAACTTCTCTCATCACAACACAACATGTCCCTGATCCTCTTGGTTTAGGAACAAGCAGTGGGTGGTTCAGAGCTTCCACCTAGTCCAACTAGGTGAGTCTGAGCCAATGCCCTATGATTCACCTCTCCCAAGTCGCACAATTGGAAGTGTTGAGGGCAGTGGGCAACCTATGGAATTGATGGAACTATGTACCAGGTTAACTAAGCAGGTTGAATCTCTGGAGAAAGACTTGGCACAAGTAAAGGAGCAACATGCCAAGGATGTTACACAATTGAAACTAGATATTCAGACTTTGAAGAAAGAGTTGTAGGGGTTGAAACAGAAAAGGAAACCTACAAAGATAGTGATATCATTTCCATCCTCACCTCATGATGGTGACTCAGAGGGCTTCAGTGAAGATTTTGGGAATTCTCCCAAACAGGGGAGGAAAACAGAAGCTGAAACCAAGGGGAGGAAAATAGACTTTGGAGATGAAGGTGATTTTGATTTTGGAGTTCTGAGGGAAGTTGATATTCAAGAAGAAGTTCCTCGCTTGACAACTAGAGCAAGCAACTTCCATTTGCAACCGATACTATTCTAACTGCGAGCAAATGATTCCCATTTCTTTGGACAAGATATTACCTTAGCGAGAGGAAGGGTGAAAAGAAGGAAGAAAGGTAAAGTAGTTGTGTACCAAAGTAAGAGCAACCAAGAAGGAAGGTTTCAAAGAGTGAACAAGCTCAAATTGCTCATGATCACGAGAAGTTGCTAGACAACTCACTAAGATGAAGTTGAAACAAGAAAAATCTAGATGAATTAAGAAATTGCAAACTTCATGGAGGCTAAAAGGTCTGGAGAATGGAAACCATTGATAAAATGGATGAAAATCCACTTTCCTTATTCCCACCCACAATATTCAAAGAAAAGACTTGGAGTTTAGCTATGTACCCTAGACAAGAGATTGAGTTTTTGATTACTAATGATCCAGTAGTCAAGAAGAAGGCAATTGACCTAGTTGAGATAAGTCTTTAAGCGAAGAACAAAGAACAGCCGCAGTTGAAGGACTTCATTCAAATGAAGAATAATCAAGCACTTCAGGATGCAATTAATTCAATCAGAAAGGGTCAAAAGAAACCAAGACAACCAACCAAGGCACAAGTTATCTCAATGATGAAATATTATTGTTGTAGTGTTGGTGGCTGGAAAAAAGAGCAGTTCAAAGGGATGACTGATGATCAGGTTGAAGGTATCTACTACAGGGTTAAAAGGCAAGATAATGACTTTATTCCTATGAACTCTGAAGAAGAAGAAATAAGATATCCTCATCTGAAGAGAAAAGTCAAAGATAGCGAACCTCAGACACATAAGAAAACAAATTTGCTAAAGAACAAGAAGTTCAAACTAAGAAAATCACTGAAGAACAGCTGACTGGTATGATTGTGATTGAAGAAGAAGATTTTTATCGACCCGCAAGTCAGACACCCTATTGTTGATTGGGAAGTATACACTGCTAGCAATTTTGCTCCAACATGGAAGATTACAAGGCTAGGTGGTGAAACTTCATCATTCATTCTGTTTGAAGAACTTATCAAAGCATGTGACAGACATGATCTGGATACATTGTGGAGATTAGTTCAAGAAAGGTTTGATGGTGACAAGCTTAAAGATATGAAGGAAATGCAGTTATGGGTTGATCTAAGAAGGCTCTATGAACCATATGCTAATGATACTTTCTGGAAGTTTGAAGCTCAATGTGTTGGTACTACATGGACTTACTATGATTCATGTGAAGTTCATCATGTTTCTACAAATACTGGAATGGATGCATTTATGTTTTCTTTGAGAAAGAATACCCACTTTCAAGCGGAACTCTCTCCTGATGATGTTGTCTACAACAATAAGAGTTAATGAAGATACTGAGAATATCAGAGCTTTGTTACATAGGCTTCAAGATCAATGTTCAAGAGCTATTCAGGATTTAAAAAGAATGTGAAGTATTTGGAAGAATTCCCAAATCCTTGCAGATGATGAAGATTGAAGAAACTTATTGATTTGTAGAGAAATCATAAGTTTAGGTGAGGATTGTTGGGAATAAAGCTACGATTTACCAGATAGGCTTGTGGAGAGACAACTATTTGAAGGCACTAGCAGTGGAAACACATTACCACTGCTAGTACATATTATTACCACTGCTATTAGGATAATTGTTATGTAGTCGTATATAGATAAGTATTGAAAAGATTTTGTGTATATTCTATATAGTTAACATTATACTTATCTTGTAAAGGACTCCTTGTGCTATAAAAGGAGATCCTAGGTCATTGTTCTTGGTACGTATGCTTCAAGGTGTAACCCTAGTGATAAGCAAGATCACTCGTATTATTCATAATAATATTGAAGCTTTGTGTTACATTGTTCTCACTTACAATACATCATACAATCCATATTCTGAGTATTACTAAGTATATTCCGCGTACTTATTAATATAAATCAAAGTATCACTAACACAAGGTGTGTGTTTAGATCCATCAAACTTTCACACGTTTTTCTCTCAACCTTTTCTTCGAAGCGATTTGGCATACCTAAGCTTTTGTGGTAGGATTTCTGATCATCTAACAGACACTTTTGATCTTAAAATCGCGTTTAATACATCACTCTAACTATTTTTTATCTGCTGAATCTTTGTGCTTTTTCCTTCGACCCATTCTACATCTAGGTTTGTTTCAATGTTAATATAATAATTGGTGTTGTTTGTAAATGGGTATGCTTTAGGGATTCATGGGTACTGAGTAGGAATGGATAGTTTGTTTGTATGATTGATTCTCTCTCTTATGCGTGAGTATTTTGAATTGGAGATTTGCTGAGTTGGAGTGTTGTGGATCTAAGGTTTTATTGCGAATATGTGTTAGTTATGTGTTCTTGCATCATCTTGGTGGATTATGTATGCCTGAATCATCTGTTGTGGTTATTGTAAATGTTATTGGGTTATTTCGTTACTTGTTCTTGTAAGCGATTTGTCTTTAGTTGCTTGTATGCTATTTTTCGTATGTTGCTCTAATGCGTTTTGTCTCTATTATCTTAAGTATGCGATTTGTCACATATAATCTTGATAAAGCGACTTGTCACTCTAAAATATTGATGCGATTTGTCGTATCAATTGCATAAAGCGATTTTTCTATTTATTCTCTGAATGCGACTTGTCATAATCTTATTGATGAATGCGATTTGCCCAATACGATTTGTCCCATGCGTTTTGATGTGTGCTGTTTGTTGACTGCATTTGACCAATGCAATTTGTCTATAATGCATTATGTCTTTACATATGCGATTTGATAAATTCAAGCGACTTGTTGTATGCGATTTGTCCCATACATCTTGATGTGTGCGGTTTGTTGACTATCTTTGACCTATGCGACTTGTCCTTAGCATTATGCGATTTTTCCATTAAAGCGATTTGTCTTTTCGATTATGCGATTCATCTGATGCGACTTGTCTATTCAATGATTGTCTCTATGTGATTAGTCCAACATGTTGTTTCCCTCATTGTATCTACTTGGTCATTATGTGTCAATCGTATACCTGCTATGTCTATGTGCATTTACCCATTGCTCTTTGTCTATTCTCTATGATGTCTGTGTGTGTCCTACACTTGATACATCTCTGCCTCATTCATATTGCTCTCACTAATGTTTGTATGCTATGCCATACGCTTATATCACAAACTTAGTGTCTAAGTTATGGTGTTGCTATAAGGTTGATCCAGTGATCTTGTCTAACCTAACTAAATTTCTGGATATTGTCGTTGTTTTATGTGTGATCTACAGAATTACAATGGCAGGCACAACCTCTTCTGAGAATCTTGCTATTAACGCTCCACCCATAGTACTTACCGAGGAGGAAATTCTTCCACATAATGAATGGGTAGACATTGCTAAAAGCTTCATAGATGTGGTGAAACCAACGAACTATCTACTGAATTGCTATTGATATCCTGAAGAACACCAACTTCTTTGGTGCCTTAACCATGAGGTGCACTATTCACCAATTTACCTGCAACAATTCTGGAACACCATAACATGGGACAAGATCACTGCCACATACTCTTGTAAGCTGGATGACAAGTGGTATGATATCAACACAGAGACTCTCAGGGAGGCCCTTGGAATCACTCCACGAGACCCTGCTAATCCATTTGTTTCACCACCTACTGTTGATGAACTAATGGACTTTGTAGAAGAATTGGGATATCCCATGAAACTAACAAAGGTCTCTGCAATCATCACCAACGATATGTATCAACCATGTAGAGCCATAGCCACCATCCTCAACCTATGCTTAACCGGTAAAACTTCAGGGTTTGACAGAGTAAGGGCTCCAATTTTACAAATCATGTGGGGAATTGTTAAAAGGGTGAATATCGATTCTGTTGACGATTTGGGAAGAATTTTCATTGGCTATGGACACATTCATCACTGACAGACAAAATTTCTTGAATCAAGTCAAAGGAAGGAAATCCAACAACAAGAGGGTGATTCCTAGCATACAGTTCTCAAAATTAATCATCCAAAGACTTGCCGCATGAAACATCATTTACTCCAAGAAGTGAGTCCATCCTACATGAGGCTGGTGATGAATTTGTGCTTGGTAACTGAAATTTGTTGCGGAGGAACAAACAAAGAGGTCTTTGGAATGCCAATACACCGAAGCTCTTTCTCACCGAAAGAATCAAGAAGGCTGATTACTTCAAGAAATACTTAAAGAAGGCCTCTGGCACGACCACGATGACACACCCAATCCTACTCCCACTCAACCCAAATCCAAAAAACTCTCTACTTACACGCAATTCTTCCTAAAAAGAGACAAGATAGATCTGTATCTGCTAACTCTCCAACTCAAAAGCCAAAAAGGAGAAAGAGAGCCCGGAAAGGGAAATGAAAAGGGTCCAAGGTACACGAGAGAGTGGCGAGTTTAATGGATGAAGATGAAGCACTCCAACAAGGCATCCAATAGAGCCCAGAAAGTCTTGACATGTCTCAAAGACAACCAGTGGAGGGGTGTGATATGAGAACCCGAGTCAGGTACACGCCATACCACTCCGTTGCATAGGGCAAAGGTAAAGGAATTCTTTGGAGGAAGAGACAAGCGACTTCAGATGTTATTAACCATTTCCACTCCAACTCCAAAACGACAAGCATCAATTTGAGCTCAAGAAAAGCGTTGAATCATCCTCAACTCAAGAACAAATTGGAGTGGAAAGCGATGTGTATACGATACGGAAACTCTTGCCTCTAGTGACACCCAGTCAGAAAGTCAGGAATCTGTACCTTCTATAGAAACGATTCCAGTACTGGAAATAGAGAATGAACAAATAAACACTGACAGACAAGACACAGAGGTTGAGGGAAATAATCTGCTAGAAGGTTCACAGGAGACTCTTAAGTTAAGATCTGTGGAACACGTGCGTCTTGAAGAAGCAAACGTATCTACGAAATCTCTATCATCCCTGAAGAATCTTGAGACTGACTTAACCTATGGTGACCAATTCCTCAAGGACAGACCCTCAGATGTCGATTCAGACAAACAAAACGATGAAAAGGAAGAATATCTATGTTCTCGGTCACTATCCAAAGAAGACACATCTACCGTTCCTCCAATGTCTGCACCCGTTGTTACTTCATCAACAACAACTCCACCACCCGCACTTCCACCACCCGTTTCTGTTCAAGCAACCACACTTCCACCACCCGTGTCCGCTACCATCCCTCCACCTGTAGTCACCATTAGTGACTCTGTCACACCACCAGCTTCACCACCTCCCTGCAAAACAACTGAACAACTGTTAGAAGAAGCTATGAAATGAATCGCAGCTCTTGAGAAGCACCAACTTCCAGAAACGGTTAAACATCTTGACCATCGTCTATCGAAGCTCGAGAGTTTCAACTTTGATACAGAAGCTATAAATGCTATTGAAGCAGAAGTTAAGGATGCGGTGGAATGGGCAATGAAGGCTCCGCTGCATCAAAGATTTAAGGACTTACCCACTTCTGATATGAGATCAGTTCTCTCCGACAGAATGTTTGACACAGATGAGCATAAAGACGAAGTACACAAGAAGTTATATGAAGCTCTCGAAGAATCAATCAAGCATGATAATCACTTGCAGTTTCTGGAAGACATTCGTGAAAGGGAGGGAAAGAAGAAGAGAAGAGTTGTGATGATGTAGTCTTTGTGCGAGTTCTAAAATCTTCACCATCTCCTCCTCCTCCAATTGGTGGAGCTAGGTCATCTGGAATTGGTGGATCTTCTGGTGCTGTTGCGACTCAAAAGACAAATCCACCAACACCTCCACCAAAACCTTCTAACCAAACTGGTTCATCTGGCGGTCAAGGGTCTCAGAAGACTTCTACGGCATGGACCACTGTTGATTCTCGGTTTGCATCCACATTCTCCTCAGTCCAAGGCGGATGTTAAATGAAGAATCTTACATCGTGCATGAGTCAGAATCAGAAGACGATGATGCTTCCACCAAGCATATCCCTAAACTATTTGAAGATGAAGATTGGTGGGATGCATATATTGAGGGTAAACGCATTAAAACATCTAGAGATGCACCATCCGAGGATATGACTCAAAGATAGTTAACCAAGGAAAGACCTCAAACTCCTAAACCTTCATGGGCCATTCCTGAGTATAACTTGATTGTCCCTGACAATAACTGGGCAACCACCATTCACGACCAACCATGAAGCCCTTGAAGATTCACTCTTACATATCACTGGTGACATGGGAAGCTTCATGAAATGGTTTTGTGAAAAGAAGGGAATCACGTCAATCACTCCTAAAGATCTTGAAGGCCCAGCCTTTGAAATCGTCAAAGCCTTCCATTCCGATGCCGGTCATCTTCAATACCAAATGGAAGAAAGCCACAAGATGTTGACTGATCAAGTTGATGAGAATATTAGTTGTTTTAATGTCAACAATCCTCTTCCCCTTGGCGGTGAACCCAGACAGAACACTATTCAATCAGAATTCTTCTTCAACAGAGATCCGGATTACCTACGTCTTTGGAGCGGAAGGAAGAAGACCGGCCTTATCCATTTCAAGATGAAAGCCGCAACCTACTTAGATCCGGTCTTGGCGGATGGTACTGATCACTACAATGACAAGGAACAAGTATATGACATTCTTTGCCTCATACGGCATTTCTCATTGGTGGTTCAAAAATAAGAAATTCTACATTGAAAGACATGGTGCGAAGAAGCGCCAAAGCATTCGATCCAATTCTAAGTGTAGTGGGTGTGGAAATCTTCCCAATTTATGGCTATGATTATCTGAAGAAGATTGTCCTTAGAAGAGCTGACTTGAAAGACCATGTACCTTTTGAACCTTCAAGGGCATCTTGACCATCTGCTAGTTAGAGAAAAGACGTCCCTCTTTGCTGCAGTCAATCTATGGATAAAGGGGTTAGTGATTCGACAAAGAGTAGGTGATTTTCAACTTGGAATGGAAAGCTACCAGACTCAGGTCAATCATACTAGACCTCAATGGGAAGCCACATGGCATGAATACAAACACGACTACACAGTGATTGACTCTCTCAAAGAGTTATCTTCTGGACAAATATGGTTCAAGAATGCTCACGGGGTGTAGCTATACAAGTTCATGATGATACGCTCAAGATGGTTGAAGAAGAATTAGATTCAAGGGTCAAGGAGTTTAAGCTTAAGATGAGGCCGGGGAACAACACGAGGTTCTGGACGGAACAAGATGTGAAATGGTGTGAAGATTTCATTGCTGCTATTGGGCGAAGACTTAAAACAAGAAAGATTTTCAAAGCCTTGAAAGTTTTGTGGGTGGGAGAGTAAGGGAAGGACACTACAAGCTACTCCAAAGAACAGAATGAATATTTATTTTTGTAGTAGCTATTTTGTCTTAATATAATGTGTAATGTGGTGACTGTACTATGACCAACAATAACTATAAAATATATAGTAGTGATAGGTTATGGCTTGTAGTTTCCCTCTTGTTCTGAAGAGGGAATTTAGGAGTGTTTCGTTTCAGATTAAATAAAACCGGACACATTTTTCTCCAACAAGATTTTTCTTACATATTTAAATCACTTGAGATCCAAAATCTCAAAGGATTTGAAATTTTTGATCTGGGGAGAGAATGTGATATAAATATGCAATCTGATAAAACGTGATCTTCAAGACTCAATATATTGGCATCTTTCCTCATATGTGCTAAACCTTTCTCGTGTATCGAAGCACACATTGAGGGGAAGCATTTCGAAATGTGAACAAAAATATCAAGGTACTAAAATTAAAAGTTCTTTCATAAGAGTACCTTAATTGTAACTTATAGGTTTCATTGGCTACAATGATCGTGAATTTTGCATCATATTCCCCCTGTAAGCTCTAAAATGTATAAAAAATTCTTCACATCAAGGGGGAGCAATCTTTTGAAAACCACATCCTTTCCTAAAATATCTTCAACAAAGTATTTAAAATACTAATTTTGATTGGGAAAGTGATGTTGATAATTTTAGAAAATGTTGATCAAAGAATTGAATTCTTCATTCTTAATCCAAGATTTCTATGTCCTCTGGCCTCCATGTGACAAAACAATTTCAAATATTTGATGCACATGTTAAGGGGGAGCTCTTTCTAAAATATCAAAAACAATTAAGGTACAAAACGTTTTGATTTTATATCACAAGTACCTGGATTGATTTTCAAAAGGTTTTCAATTGGTTTCAATGGCAGAAGAATAATACCAAAAGACTGACCAAATTTACTTTATGCATGGAGATATAAGGATGGTAAGATTAGGTATTCGTTCCCCGATCCCGCCGAGCGGAGGGATCTACCCAGGACAATCCACTAGATAGTGTAGAAGTCCTTAGGTATGATGAAAAAGGAGAAAAGAGAGAAATGGGAAGAGTCTTGATTTGAGATAGAGCTAGAACTGGAATAAACCCAACAAGGTTCTAGTAATGAAATCTCGGTAAGAAAACGAAGGGGTTGAAGAATGAAAAAGAATTGAATGAGAAAAGGCTGAAAAGAAATAGCCCTCCATTTATTCAACCTTAGGGCAGAAACCGGGTTCAATTCAGATGCTACTGGTTGTTACCAAGGTAATACCTGTATTGAAGACAAGCCGTCATGGACCCAGTGACGCTCTGCACTACAACTTCCCAAGCTACTCAAGTTCCTCTTAAAAGGGCTTGTTTCACTCTCACGGGGAACGCAAACAATCTATCGACTCTCTCTTAGAGATTGTTGATATTGAAGAAGGAGACCCTCTCCCTAGTCTCCGGCATAGGAACCAAATGTGCACTATTGAGTCTAGAGCCACGAGATCATCAATAAATCTCACTAGGACACAATCAATGAAGACTCACTGTTTCACACTATGTGGAAAGTAAGAATACATCTTAAGAGTCCTACGCACTATCTTTGTGGTATTGCCAGAACATCTGAGTGATATGCTGTCATATTCACAATGAAGTTGAAAAACCTTCTAGAGCCAACATCAAACAAGCTCTTGGTGGATGGCATGTGAGATCTACCATATAGATCAAACATCCGACAACTGGACAGAAACGATGGGGCGATTCATAATATGAATCAATCCTGGTTCAGGAAATGGATTGACAGATACCTTTGAAAAACCAATCATTGTGGTCAAAAGTTATTTTCTATAACACATCGACTGTGTATTACGTTTTTCAAAATCAAAAGGTATTTATGATTGAAAATTGATTTCTATTATCAAACCTTCGTTGTATTGCAAAAATTATTTCAGATAAGCAATACACGATTGTTTTCAAATCATTTTCTTCAATCAGCAAACCTCAATTTGCTGGTTCACTCACTCCGTGTTGTCTTCTTTAAGACGTTCCAGTTTGAGAATGGCTAGACAACTGTGAAACCATCAAGGAGATTCTTCAAATTCTACTTGTTCCGCGAGCGGTACTTATCTTGATCAGCGGGTAGCTGCAGGGCGTGTACCTCAATTCAACGAAAGTGATCAAAGACACTTTAATGCGCTTTTAATACTAACTGTCTGCAGGAACACCCGGTATTGCGGTACGAAGTGGCCGGGCATCAATCCATAGCGCATGCTTACACATCACATTCATGTCTAAAGAAATCTGATAAGTGCATATCTTCATCAACGACTCTGATATTTTCAATCCATGCCTGCTTCTATTTGCTACAAATGTCATGAATCAACAAACGCTTCTACAACTCTGATGAGAAAGATTTCATGATCCAGAATGTGAGCATGATGGTCCAAAAGTCACAACTTCACATGTTGGCAATCCTACATCGGATAAATTAGAGATTATGTATTGCTAATGATCTCAATGAAAGCTCCTGATCACATATCAAAGAATCACTCAAAGTCAAGGAATCATTACTATTACATGATGTTTAAGTTGTTGAAGCTACAAAGTCTACGACCTCGAGCATCAAAGAATATAGATGAATTGCTAGGACGTTTTCAATGTAATTATTGGGGTGACCTCCCTTAGGGGGAGATTGTTAGGATTTAGAAAATCCATGCTGAAGTGTCGGTCACCCCAATGTATGTTTAGCGTATTATAGCTCGTAGGCGTACTGTTATATTAGTTAGATTATTAGTAGTATAAGTAACACACGTGGAAGAAGGGCGGTCTTTACCCTCATGCGATCCACGAAGGAGGGCATAATTATTTGTATAAATAGCCCTCTCCCCACAAGGGAGAGGGTTGGATGTTCATTTGGTAATCTAACCTTTCCTTTGTTTTATCTCTCTAGAACATCTCACTTTCTCTCTCTAGAACTCTAATTCATACGCCCCTTATTGTGCTCAATTGTGTGTTTATGAAAACCAATATGATTCAGGTTCCAAATGGAAACCTAAAAATGATGAGATGGCGAGTCTCAGAATATGATAAACATTTTGGTTCGCGACCAAAATAATAGAGCATTGAATATTCTTATTCAATTGATCATTAAATTGTCCAATTCAATAGGGTGTGGGTGCGCTTAACGTTTTAAGTTAATTTACTTGCTACATTGTCTTAGTTGATATTTATTAATGATCCTCACTTACGCATAAGTGAAATATTCCCCCATTGTGATCTTGTGAAAAAGTTGGTGTTATTGAGTATTTTAGTTCCCACATGCGTTTTACCGGATTGTTGCTATATATATATAATTAAAACCTTATAATTATATATATATATATATATATATATATATATATATATATATATATATATATATATATATATATATATATATATATATATATATATATATATATATATATATATATATAATACTTTTAACCATAGTTCGATGATCCCGATCAGATCTCCATCTCAGATCTTACTGATTTTACGATCTTTGCACAGCAAAAACGATCCGATCTTACATAGGATCTTTGCAAGCTTAAGATCTTATAGGATCCGATCTTGACCATAATACGATCTACGATCTAATCGATTCGATCTTACTTTTCTCGAATTAAAACTAAAAAACTACAAATTTAGGGGTTGTTTGTTTGTAGAATTCAAAAAACAACATGTTAATCTTTTTAAACATTTTATAATCATAATTTAGGACAACATTTATATGAAACATTCATAGTATTTTGTGGTTATAATGTATTGGAATTTGTAGATTTGTATAAAATTACATAAAATATTAAGAAATAACATTAGAGTAGGATCTGAAGATCCCGATCCGATCTTACGATCACGATCTTGCAAAGACGAAAACGATCCTGGGTAGGATCTCGATCTTGACAACCTTGCTTTTAACTATATCCGATAGTAAATCACTTTTAAAATACTCAAATGATCAAAATACTCGTTTTTACGAAGTTAAGATAATTTTATAAGTTTTTCTAAACTTTTCCCCGAATTTACACTTTTTACCCTCAAGTTTCAAAGTGTACGAGTTTAGTCCCTTAACTTTGAGGAAATGACAGTTTTTACCCCAAATTCATTTTATATCCAACTTTCTGAAAATGACAGTTTCAACCCTTAGTGAAACTGTTTTTATGAAAATTATCCTCCAAAATATATTTTTAACACGTTCAACCCTAAAGTTTCAAAGTTTACGTTTTCAACCCAAAGTTTATTATTATAACTAGTTTAGGCTTATTACAAAATCGGTCCTTGTAGTTTTACTCGCATACATGCAAACGTATATATCATCCCTTTTACTTTTGAAATAGTGCATGTTTAGTCCCTAAACTTTTCATGCAAGTTTATTTACGTGAATACTAGCCCTTTATCTTTATAAAATGTTTAAAATTCTACCCATGGTTTACACATTTTTCATTTTTAGTCCGAATAATCATTTAAGTATATGAAAATTTTTCAAAAGCTTTCAAGTTTATTTTTAGCTTATTTGCACGACTTATTTGCTTATTTTAAGCTTATTGGATCGGGTATTGGGCTAATTGGGCTCGGTTTAGGCTTAACGGGCTCGTTTAGTGGGCTTTAGGCCCGTTCGGTTTGTGTATGATATCAAAAATAGTCGAGAGTTTTAGGGGTTTTAAAAAGGTTTTACAACTTGTTTTCGACAAGTTTTACAAGTTATAACAAGTTGATGTGCTACTAGTAAGTGGGTAATGTGTTGAGTGGTGGTATTTCTATCTAATACGAATAAATAAAAGATCGAAGGGTGCGTTTAAATGTTTACGTGTGATAAAAGAGTGAAACAAGAATGATGATTCGAGAAACGGACTTACCACACTCTAGGTGAGTGGTGATGACTTGTGAGCAATGTATCGAACTCGAGAACCCTGTGTTCTCCTTATAACCTTACACGACCAATAAATCTTGTTTTACAACTTCCTTTCTTTCCCCCTCTTCGTACTAGTCTCCACAGTGGACGAGTTTCGTTAAGTGTGTGTGAAATTTGAGTGGTTTTGTGATTTGTAGGTTTTGATATTTTGTTAAGTGTTGTTAAGGTTTATAAAGAAAGCATTGACATGGTCATTCCATTATTTAACTCTTAGATCACCTAGTTCTAGGATTATTAGCCATGTGTTTCAACTTGGTCTTTGGGCGTGCATGATGGCAGCCAAGTTCATGGGAGAGTTGGCCATGATATGTTGAATCAAGGGACACAAGAACCATTGGGTTATAAATTCTAAGTGGTCAAAGAAAGGTTTAGGGTATGCTTTAGATTAATAAACTATTAGTTTAGGGTGTGTTAATACAAATAAGCCATAAAAACGTTTATTTATATTTTACGATCTTCTAATGTTTTGTCGATAACAAACGTAAAATCATTTTAACGAAACAAATAAAATACGTAAATTGTTTGAGCCAATAGTTTTCTAACACACTTACGTTTACACATAAAACACTAAAACAAGTATAAGTGATTTTATGATTTAGTAATATATATGTACAACAACTAGTGTTTACATATTGGGTAAATATATACATAACTAGGATGTATTATAATGGGTAATATAAATGGGTAGAAACTTAAGTATTTGACCTATTGACCAAATACATTGAATGTAGTTGGGAATATCCCAAGTCCATGACCCATACCCATGGAGCATGACCCATAACCCATTGCATGACATCATGCTTAAGTCATTTATGGATATCATCCATGACCCATGGTTTTAACCCATTACCCATGGACTAGTGCATTGCATCTTATAGATACATTGTATCTACTTGGATACCCATGATCCATAACCCATAACCCATGACCCAAAACCAATGGGCAAAGAGGAGCGTGCCACGGATCCCCAGTAATACACTGGACGGATCCCTCAACTGAGGGATCCGTGGAACAGTAGCTATTTTTCCTCTATAAATAGTGAGCCATTTCTTCATTGTTTCTTACCCCTTTCTCACATATTTTACCTTTGAGTTATAAACTCTCTAACCTCATATCCAAGTGATCTATGTATGTAGTTTTGTTTTTGTGTGATTCTCTAGGTTCCTCTTAAAGGCGAGATCACCATCTTTTGAAGACGAGCAAGCTCAAGTCCATGAGTTGCCATGCTTCGTTATCATCAAGACTACTGAGGTTCTCTTGTTGATAGTTATATTATTTCTCATAAGAAGTGTAGTGTTGAAGACATTAGTGAAAGATGTCTAAAGGGTCAAGACGAAGACATTAGTGAAAGGTGTCGAACGTCCATATTGAAAGCACTAGTGAAGGGTGCTTAGAAGTTAAGTCTAAAGGCATTAGTGAAGGGTGCCTAGAAGTCAAGTCACAAGGCATTAGTGAAGGGTGCCTTGAGATCGAGTTAAAGGCATTAGTGAAGGGTGCCTAGAAGTCAAGTCACAAGGCATTAGTGAAGGTTGCCTTGAGATCGAGTCAAAGGCATTAGTGAAAAGTTCCTAAGATGTACATTCGATATGGTGTGTTCGATGTACAAGTTAGATTAGTATTGGGTCAAAGGATATTGATATCCTTGTTGATGTTGTTACAAGGAGTGGATCTCCTTTGGGGTTAGTTATTGTTCTAATATTGGGTAGTAGTTCCTCCATTGTAATGGAACTCGGTATCTTGCCTAATACCGAATAAAGGATAGGCAACGTCGTGATAGGTTTGGTTCTACCTCGTGGAAGAACCCGGTATCTAGCCTTGTACCGGATAAAGAGTAGGCAATGTTGTGAAGGCTTCTCTGCCATAAGGAGTTGGTGTCGTGTAGTGTTTACAAACTCTTCAGTAGGTGACTCGGGGAGTGGAGTAGCGCAAGGAAGGTGTCCTTGTAGCCGAACCACTATAAATACTCGCGTTGTGGTTTTGTGCTTCTTACTCCTTATTCTTTCATTTCATATTTATATATGCTTGTCTATCAACATCCAACACACATGTTTAAATAGATTGACATAAGTCGGTCTAAATAGTTTAAAATGAAGTTTTAATCGGTAAAATTATTCAACCCCCCCTTCTAGTTTTCTACAATTGGCATCAGAGCTTCGTTACCAAGTTTCTTAGAGTATATTGTACTTTAAAAACTTGATACGATCCATGTTTAATTGAAAACTACAAAGAAGGTCTCTTGCAAAAACAAACACCATGTTTTAAAACACCTTGTTTGGATGTTGATTTGATGACAACATTTTTTTATTTTTTTTATTGCACTAACCTTTCTTGTCATGTTGCTTAGTTAAAGCTCATACCTATCAAGCCATAAAATCGCTTGGTAACAAGAATACCTTCCATAAGAAGGTATCTTAAACACGAAGGAACTGGAACTGTCTTGTGACACCTGTTTTGTCATTTGTAAAGACATTCCTAAGTGCATTAGAGGTATGATCTCCCACTTATCTCTAGATAAAATTAGCTTAAATAATAAGTATGCTTACATAGGAATTTATATGATTATCTTTTGCACATACTCATATATTACATGTTGCTTCGTTAGGAAACTTTTTCTTGCATACGTGTTGCTCTTTCGTCTAAAGTCTAGGTTTATAAAATTAGTATTTTATTTCACTTAATCCAAATCATATTTTTCTAATAATAAAACAAAACACAAATCTCAAAAATTCCTCCTTCCCCATAAATCTTCCCTCCGACGTCCACTCCACCTAATTTAATCCTCATTTTTCAAATCCTCCACTTTCAAAATTTTACCTCTCATTCAAACTTCATCTTCCTTCTCTTCTCATCTCATTTCAAACCAAAACCAAGAAGGATCTTCATCAACATGGTTTACATCGCCTTCGTACTAATCGTCCTAACACTTATCGCTCTCGTGTTCCCCATGATTAAGTTTTCTTATGGAGACATGTACTTTGTGTTGTTAATCTACATTGGTGTTATATACCCAATCCTTTGTATCGTTCTTAGCATTGAAATAAAATATTACTAATGTTTTAGTTTATCTAATTTATCTTTCATAATGTGTTTGTCTTTTCTTTTGCCTTATATCTTTTCGTAATTTTGGTCTTGAGATACGTTAGAAATCGATAATGCATGCTTAAAGTGAATGTTGGCTAATATATATTTCTTGGTATAAATCTATAAGATACAAAAACCTATGTTTTTATCAAAACCCTTTTCTGTCACTACAGATCCACGGATCCCTGGAGTTCTACTAGCCGGATCCCTCATGGAAGGGATCCGTGAGAACCGTCCCTCTGAAAAAATAGTTTTTCATGCAAATTAAAAACCGTTATTCTTCTTAAAAGAAATATTCTACTAGAATGTCAAACATTAAGTGATTTAATTATCATTGTTAATAAATATCTAGTAAAAACGTTAGGTAATCATTGTTTTGCCTAAAATACGTCTCATCTTATTAACTCTTCACTTCTATAGGTTTCGACATGTCGCATGAGTATGAGTTCGACTTTTCACTCACTTGCATTTAGACCCCTAACATCTCTCTTGAACCCAACACACCTGGCAATCATGTCCGTGGGTTCAATAATCTCGAAACCTGTCACTTCCATGAAGGACGTATTGTCGACACTCCTCTACAATACGAAGAAGGTATCAATACCTCCTTCCGAACCATAGGACTAGAATGTCTTCTCGAAATCAACGAGAAAATATGTCCGAGGTTTGTATTGGAATTCTTCCATCAAGTTGAACTCGTTCGTAACGAGGATCGCTCTCTATCTCTTTGGTTTTGGTTCAAAAACCAAAAGTTCGTTCTAACCCTTGGGCAATTTGCTCACATCCTACGAATTCCAAATCATGGACAATGTGCATTCACTGAAGATTGGTTTATTTATTCTCTCTTCAACTATCGTGAAGAAAATAGTCCATATTGTTCACACATACCTTCCCCTCAAGACTTGACGCGCATGTGACAACTCGTACTTTCAGGTCATTTCTCAAATTTACTATTCATCTCGAGAAATTACTATTCATCAGTTACTATTCATTGTTTTACTATTCATCATTTTCGGAGTCGATTTAATATTCTGAGAACGTAATTCAAAATTTTACTATTCACAAAACACTATTCATTCCCGGAGAAAATCACTATTCATCGTTTATCGTAAACTAGGTTTACGAGTATCAAATTCGCGTAACCTTAATGGTTTAGCTGCGAATTCATGAACAATCATTAAGGACATTTCATATAGACTAGGTTTAGTCTACATATCATTAGCATCATTATCATCATATTAGTTCATGCATGGTTTTGCATTTTACATTAAACGCATAATTCTCTATTAAATAAACGCTATCGCGTAATCATCTATTTTGAACATTTGATCCGACACTTCCAAAAATTATCCCGATATATTTTTATACTCATATTAAGATTATAAAAATAATATTATTAGTTTACCCGGTGTTTTAAATTTATTTTGTATATAAATTATTATATTTATATAATTACGACGGTTTTCGTAAATACTACTCTATAATTATTATTTCACTCAATTTTTGTAAGGAATGTATTTTTATAATTTTTATGACTTCAATATATTTTATTTTGATCCGTTAAAATTTATTTTTAGCTAACGCTACCCTAAATGCTTAAATAAATACACAAGTTACTAATTATCCTTAAATAACTATACATTTACATTACATTTACATACTAAATAAAAAAAATATATACTAACTTTCTACTAATCACCCTTGTCGACACAAGGGTGACTCAACCAATTCTTGTACCAAATATCTTAGATACTTATACATGTATATTATATAAAAATCACTTCAACACATACTACATAATATATCAAGTGTGAAAAAAAAGCTATTCTCTCATTTCCTTCTTCCTTAAGAACCGGCCATAAGGGTGATACAACAAGGAGATCATTTTTTTCTTCAAGTCAAGTTATTTTCACAACTATATCATACTCTTAAGTAAGGTTTTGAAATAAAAACCTAAGGTATTTAGGATAAACCCTTGTTCATTAAACCTCATCAAGTAACTAGTAAGCATTTCATGCTCATTTTCATCTTTCATATTCATATTATGGTCATTTTATCATGCTTGAGGAAAAACATGCATGTTATATGGTTATCTATACCACTTTAAATGTTTTTAAGTGCTATAAATTAATATATATCATCCTATAATTATTCCTTGTAACATACCACTTTTGATGATGTCTAGGAACCCATGACACCCTAAGAATGTGTATGGTAGGTTTAGAATAGCTTTGGCGTTGGTTTGAAGTGGTTAGAATAAGTTGTACGCGAGATAAACCCATTTCGACAACTATATAAAAGGGTCTGATCATTTCGTGAATTGGAAATTTCGACAGTTGTAAAAATTTTGGGCTAGATATTTAGAAAATAAACTTTAAACGAAAACGTGGCCACTTGAATGGGTTAAAACGGAGTTATAACGAAGAAGTTATGCTATTTTCAAGTTTAACGACGAAAACTATAATTTTCAGAAAATTCAGCATGTTGTCTCAACTTTTTACGAGTCAAAAATGAGTCTTAAGCGTTATTAAATGTATCGATTTATCAAAAATATATTAGTATACTTTAATACGAAGCTAAGGACATATAAAACGGACTTGTAACGATTAAATTACACGCGTTTAAACAAAGTTGCCGTAACTATTTTATATAAGTATAACTAATATATTTTCTAATAGACAAACATTACGGCCGCGAATGACCATGTTGAGGGTCGTTTTTAACAATGATGTAATAATTTTTATAAAATGATGTCTTCTAGTAAAAGTAAGTTCGCCTAGCCTATTTTCCAAAATGTCCAACCGTCCGTCAAGCGGAGTTGTAACGAATAAAATACGGTCACTTAAACTTTGCCGAAAACCACCCTTAACAATATTTTTGGTACAAGTACCATACTTTACCTATATTTTTCTCCATGATCGAGACCTCTATGATAAAAACTTAAAAGCTAAAACTTTGAGATAATGATACAAGCTTTCTAAAACCGTTGAGTTTGTTTCCTAACACTCGATGTGCACCATTTTACGACTAGCCTTTCAAGGCCGTTTAGTCACTTTCATGAAATTGTCAAATGACATTATTTTACGATGAAAAGTTATAATTTCATAATAAATCATTAAATAACTATCGTAGGATATCATTTCAACGTATATACTTATAAAGTAATTTATAAATTGTCAAGACGTTTTAAGATTATTTTTCGACGATAAGTGTTATTTTCAAAAATTCTCAAGTGGTATAGATATCATACGAAATGCATGCATAACATTACATCATAACTTATTATAGAACATATCATTCATAATAGGTCACGGTTAGAGGTTGCGCCTCATTTCAGTGTATCCAATTTTGTCATTATAATCATTGCAACAGGTGAGTTTTCATACCCCGATTTATTCAAGTTTATACATTATTTCAAACCTACGGGGGAGAATACATTGCACATCATTTTTTTTATACGAGCCCAAGTATGTTCAAATTCATTTACATTGCTTAAGTTACCTCATTGCCAATTGAATGTCTCCATTTTATAATCATGAACCGTTAATTTCGGAAGAAGCGAGGGTGAGTGGATAGATCTATTGAGGGTGACTCCTCCATCCGTGTTGGTGGTCCCAACCGGTCAACGGATGCATTTCATTTTTATCATCATTGAGTTGTTTGGAAAACACTCGTTGGGGTGAACATCGTGAACAATCTAGCTTCTGTCATGTGCTTAAGCAATTGTATCATTTTGTGACATATTTGTCATACATAATTTATACTTGCGTTGGTCGTATAAAACATTTTCATAAACTCTATGAACTCACTCAACCATTGTGTTGACACTTTTAGCAATGTATTTTCAGGTATCTAAGGCATATTCATCATGGCATGCATAAGGACTTATCATAAAGTCGCGGTAACGACGCGTCACACATGGATTTTATGCACTTTAAACATCGTTTGGATTGTAAAAATTTATTTCCTTACATATTGACTATCATTTGGGACCTATTCTTTGTAAACTCTGAATGTTTTATTATATCAAACGATGTTCTTTTCAAACGACACTTTAGGTCGTTCAATATATCTGTAACTGTGATGCTATGACAATCAATCCCCATGAATTCTATTCCGCTGCAAAATAGGTAATTTGGGGGTGTGACAGATTGGCATCAGAGCTTCGGTTATAGAGAACTAGGTTGCATCATTGACCCTAGACTATAACTATATCATCATAGCATCTCATCATTTCATCATAAGTGCATATTCACTTTACATGCGGATTCATATACACTTTATTCGAGTTATTTACTTTCATTTCAAATCGATTGTCACATGGATGCCTTTAAATACCCATTCCATTATTCTTTCTTCATACTCCAATGTGGAGAATGCCTTGTCATTCCCTATCAAAATTTGAACATCAGTTTACTCATTACCGATAACGTCGAATGCCGAGACAAAACCTTTAAGTAGGGCGAAGTCACTCTCACTCCTTTGTTTCACCACTAACATGTCGAGTTACACGTTATTCACACATTAAGTCACTAAACCATCATACATTTGAAGCACTTACAACATCTCATAACTCATCTCCTAGGAATCCGTCAATCATTTTGAAACACAATCTCAAACTTATCACCTCCTATCACATCTCCTTAGAGCGTTTATTTTTAACATAGGACTTTGCTACGTCTTATTTTTCCTCTCATTTTGAAGAGTTATGGCGCCGAAGAAAGCTCCACCAGCTATGACACAAGCTGCTATCCAAAAGTATGTAAAGGATAGTATAGCCGAGGCACTAAGGAAAGAACGAGCAAAAGTAACTGCTGCTGCCGAGGTCCGTACGCCGCTGAAACTGCTAGACTTGCTTACATCAGAAGGTTTCAAGAGTTGGCTGCTCTTTGTCCAGCTATGGTGTCGGACAATGAGAAACTACTGGAAGGTTTCATTGGAGGACTTCCAAAATGTATTCAAGGAGATGTAACTTCTTTCGATCCACAAACAATTAAAGAATGTACCCGGATAACTCAAATACTCATGGCTCAAGTTGTGAAGAGGGAAAACATTATCGACAATAACCACAACAACAACAACGACAACCAAACTAACAACAACAAAAGGAAATGGGAAAATGACCAGGGAGGTTATAATAACAACAATCAAGACCGTAACACTAATCATCAACAACAACAAAATAGAAGGCAAGAAGCTGCAATGGTTTATGTTGCTGCACCAATACAAGGCAGAGGTTATGCTGGAACACACCCACTATGTAATCGATGTAAGTTTCATCACTCGGGTCCTTGCCCTGCCAAGTGCCACAAATGCCAAAATTCGGGACACCTAGCCAGGGATTGTAGAGGTAAAGCCGTAGTCACATGCTTCGGATGTGGGGAGCAAGGACACTATCGGAATCAATGTCCTCAAAACCAAGGTCAACAAGTTGAAGGTGCTCTTGGGAAAGCATACATGTTAGAAGGAGGAGAAGCTCAACAGGATTTCAATAACGCGAAAGACTGAAGAAGTTCGGAAACTAACAGTCTTATTTTCCTTATGTACTATGTCGTACTAAGTTTATGTCTTCCATCGTATTCGGATCTTTATTACTTAAGATGTACTACTATTTGATAAACCACTCGTTGTAAAATATTCTCATCTATCGTACTTTATTTTCTTTCCGATTTGTTATCACTTACGAGAATTTTACTTCCTTTTACTTCAACTGCCATTTTAACGACACGGTTTAAATCTATGTAAACATTGAGAGTTATAACAACTAAACCGAACGTCACATTATCGTTCCTTAATTATACATGGCCTAGCTAACTATGTCTAATTCTGGAGAGGTCATGTTATGTTGGGAGCAGTTATTTATAAATCTTAGTGCAAGCAGGATTTTCAGATATTCCTAAAAGTCAAAGTTATGCTCATCGGAGACATTCATCCAATATTTTCTCTACTATGAAGTTTTGTACGCTCTAAATCATCGATAACCGTAACGACACCTCCTCATGTCTTCTCTCCTCGTTATTCATCACAAACTCAAAAATTCGATAGACTAACACGAACTGAATTCAGTGACTGAATTCCTTTTGGGTGGGCTTAACGTGTCAACTCGTACTTTCAGGTCATTTCTCAAATTTACTATTCATCTCGGGAAATTACTATTCATCGGTTACTATTCATCGTTTTACTATTCATCATTTTCGGAGTCGATTTAATATTCTGAGAACGTAATTCAAAATTTTACTATTCACAAAACACTATTCATTCCTGGAGAAAATCACTATTCATGCTTCACTATTCATCGTTTATCGTAAACTAGGTTTACAAGTATCAAATTCGCGTAACCTTAATGGTTTAGCTGCGAATTCATGAATAATCATTAAGGACATTTCATACAGACTAGGTTTAGTCTACATATCATTAGCATCATTATCATCATATTAGTTCATGCATGGTTTTGCATTTTACATTAAACGCATAATTCTCTATTAAATAAACGCTATCGCGTAATCATCTATTTTGAACATTTGATCCGACACTTCCAAAAATTATCCCGATATATTTTATACTCATATTAAGATTATAAAAATAATATTATTAGTTTACCCGGTGTTTTAAATTTATTTTGTATATAAATTGTTATATTTATATAATTACAACGGTTTTCGTAAATACTACACGATAATTATTATTTCACTCAATTTTTGTAAGGAATGTATTTTTAAAATTTTTATGACTTCAATATATTTTATTTTGATCCGTTAAAATTTATTTTAGCTAACGCTACCCTAAATGCTTAAATAAATACACAAGTTACTAATTATCCTTAAATAACTATACATTTACATTACATTTACATACTAAATGAAAAAAATATATACTAACTTTCTACTAATCACCCTTGTCGACACAAGGGTGACTCAACCAATTCTTGTACCAAATATCTTAGATACTTATACATGTATATTATATAAAAATCACTTCAACACATACTACATAATATATCAAGTGTGAAAAAAAGCTATTCTCTCATTTCCTTCTTCCTTAAGAACCGGCCATAAGGGTGATACAACAAGGAGATCATTTTTTTCTTCAAGTCAAGTTATTTTCACAACTATATCATACTCTTAAGTAAGGTTTTGAAATAAAAACCTAAGGTATTTAGGATAAACCCTTGTTCATTAAACATCATCAAGTAACTAGTAAGCATTTCATGCTCATTTTCATCTTTCATATTCATATTATGGTCATTTTATCATGCTTGAGGAAAAACATGCAAGTTATATGGTTATCTATACCACTTTAAATGTTTTTAAGTGCTATAAATTAATATATATCATCCTATAATTATTCCTTGTAACATACCACTTTTGATGATGTCTAGGAACCCATGACACCCTAAGAATGTGTATGGTAGGTTTAGAATAGCTTTGGCGTTGGTTTGAAGTGGTTAGAATAAGTTTTACGCGAGATAAACCGATTTCGACAACTATATAAAAGGGTCTGATCATTTCTGTGAATTCTGGAAATTTCGACAGGTTGTAAAAATTTTTGGTCTAGATATTTAGAAAATAAACTTTAAAACGAAAACGTGGCCGCTTGAATGGGTTAAAACGGAGAAGTTATGCTATTTTCAAGTTTAACGGCGAAAACTATAATTTTCGTAAAATTCAGATGTTGTCTCAACTTTTACGAGTCAAAATGAGTCTTAAGCGTTATTAAATGTATCGATTTATCAAAAATATATTAGTATACTTTAATACGAAGCTAAGGACATATAAAACGGACTTGTAACGATTAAATTACACGCGTTTAAACAAAGTTGCCGTAACTATTTTATATAAGTATAACTAATATATTTTCTAATAGACAAACATTACGGCCGCGAATGACCATGTTGAGGGTCGTTTTTAACATTGATGTAATACTTTTTATAAAATGATGTCTTCTAGTAAAAGTAAGTTCGCCTAGCCTATTTTCCAAAATGTCCAACCGTTCATCAAGCGGAGTTGTAACGAATAAAATACGGTCACTTAAACTTTGCCGAAAACCACCCTTAACAATATTTTTGGTACAAGTACCATACTTTACCTATATTTTTCTCCATGATCGAGACCTCTATGATAAAAACTTAAAAGCTAAAACTTTGAGATAATGATACAAGCTTTCTAAAACCGTTGAGTTTGTTTCCTAACACTCGATGTGCACCATTTTACGACTAGCTTTTCAAGGCCGTTTAGTCACTTTCATGAAATTGTCAAATGACATTATTTTACGACGAAAAGTTATAATTTCATAATAAATTATTAAATAACTATCGTAGGATATCATTTCAACGTATATACTTATAAAGTAATTTATAAATTGTTAAGACGTTATAAGATTATTTTTCGACGATAAGTGTTATTTTCAAAAATTCTCAAGTGGTATAGATATCATACGAAATGCATGCATAACATTACATCATAACTTATTATAGAACATATCATTCATAATAGGTCACGGTTAGAGGTTGCGCCATTAAAACTAGTGATTTATGTGGTTCGGGGGGTCGGGGAAGCTCAAAGAATGAATAAGACATGGTATTGCTTTTATTGATGTAAAGGGAAGATGTGTGTGTTTCTATAGAGAAGATGAAGAAACCACACACACTTCTTATTTTACAATGAACTTCCTACCCTCCTAGTTGGGACTAGGAGGTGTATTTATACTAAGACAAGAATAACTTATCACTATTGACTAAACTAGTCCTTGTGAATAAGTAAAAGAAGAAACTAATGCAATTCCCGTAATGACTTCACTTTAGCGAGGCTAACAATCTCTCCCCAAGTGATGTCATACCGGAGTTGCTTACAATGTTCCCTACAAGCAAAATTAAATACAACAGATAAGCGCAGCAGCATCAAGAGTGTCTTCACAGTCATCAAACTTCATGAATCTTCTCAGCTGCCATCTCTTTACTTGCAGAAGAACAATAGGAGCAAATCTAATTAGGATTAAATCGACCTTTTTGCTCTCCCCTAATTAGTGCTCTCCCCAAACCTGACAACCTTTCGATGAATTTCCAATTCGAAGAAGTCTTTTGATAATTAAATTAGAACCGTCTTTAGTCTTCTAACACGCAGCTGAAAATGTAGAAAAGACTGTCGACTCGACCTTCTTCAAGATTGTCCATTCTGGGGAATAATATATCAACATCTTCATCTCACCAAATGCATTCCAGTTATCTTGCATATATCAAATCAGCCCATAATGTACACATTTCTCTCCCCTGAAGGTTACGATTTATCGGAATCAACATATAATTGTGTACATGAAGCATTAATTGGAAGCATTATATCATAAATCAAATCAGCCCGTGAGAAGATGTCGATGAACAATACCATTTGAAATTGTCTAACTCATCTCAACCCCCAGTATCAAAATTCAACGGCTGTCTGTAGTAACCACATGTGAAGATAACCCAATATGACGAACTTGAGAATGAAATCAAATCTCCCGGACTGATTACTTAAGCTTGTACTATCCTTGTGAAAAAGAACGGTGTACCCAATGTACAAAACCTCTTGACGTATCCTCAACTACGTGAGACACCGAAGTGATAGCTACTTTGTGGGTTAAGAGAGAAAGAATCACAAAAGTAACTAGATAGCAAGTCTTCATCACACTCAACATATTTGCCCAGACAAGTCATCTTCGCGGAAGGGAAGAAAGAAAGAAGACGAAATAAGTAAACTCGTCCGTCAAACTTCACTTCACACCCAAATAAATAATAAATAGTCATCTTCGTGGTCACACTTCAAATTCATCGAAACCTTTAGCCGTGAAAATGTATCCTCCGTGAAAATATTATCATACCAAAATACCACTCTATACGCCACTTATCACCAATTATTATAAAAAATATGCACAAATGAAATGCATAGGTTTGATAGTCCAATTATGCGTATGGTAATAGTTTTTGCCGTTCATACTTATAGGCCCACTAATCGATTTAGTCCACAAACCCAAAATGAGATAACAGATCACAAGCCCAACAAACATTTCCCCATCATCCAGTCACGTTTCTAGCCCATCACGTGTGAGAACATGTTATAACCATTATCAACTCACACTTTCATTTGTCATAAGACCTAAACCTAAAATACATTTAAGCACGCCTACCACTCTTATCAGTTTTCTCACCAAACGAAAATCTTCAATCGATCTCATCACAAATATCCTTCATCATAACCTGATCTAAATCCCCATTAAAACCGTTTCAGCAATCATTACCGAACACCACAAATACAAACATAACCATTCCGTTACCTATTTCTTCATTTGATGCTTATGCCGGATCAAGAACACGTCACAAGGGCTTCAAGATCCTAGAGGGGTCTCGGGTAGGTTTGATAAATGTTATTTTCGTTGTGATTTTGGTCTTAACGAAACATTAAAGTTTATAACATACTTGTTAGAAAACCTTCTGAAAAGTTTCGGAAATAAATGAAGCTAAGCTTCAATAACATAGATCGATGATGATATTCATTTCTTTCGGTTGAATGACCTCTGGTCTTGATGTTTCTTTGAATACTTCGAAAGAATGATAAACTGAGATCAAAAGTTTTATCTTGTAAGTGTCGAGAGTAGGATATGATTCTGGTTGGTGTTGGGTTTGGTATGGCTTATTGTTGGCTATGGTTCACTTCACGGTAACATATAGTCTTGTTCTGATTTTTTTCTTTCTTTGAACTCGACTAATGATGTTAAAAAACTGAAGTCACATGAGTGTATATTTGGTATTGGTTGTGGTCGTGGTCAAGGTTCAGTCAAGTTTACGCGTAACTTTTCTTTCATTTTCCTTATGCGTAAAAAATTATCAGTTACGCGTAACTTTTGGTCGGACCTTATGCGTAAACTGCTTGGTCTTACGCCAGAAGCCAGTTGCATATGCGTAAACCCAGGTCAAGTTTATGCGTAAGCAAGGGCTTATGCGTAAAGACTTACGCTTAACAATTCCTACGCGTAACTTCACAGCTACGCGTAATATTCCTGAAGATTCTCCTTAAGCGTAGAAAAACTAGGGTTTTGACCCAGTTGACTTTTTCCGACGAGTAATTCCGACCAATATTCCGACCATCTTCATGACAAACCCAGAAAAGCATCATAAAAATGCTTCTTTTGACCCGTTTTGACCAGATGAATATGACGGTTTGACCAAAAAAATAGACCATTTTCACAGATTTGGTACTACAAGTCAATAAAAGATAACCAAAACTGACATGGACAATAATACTCCGTATTGACACAAGACAGATTTGACACTAGAATAGACCATATGACTTGACCAAAATAAGGATACAATAAGTTTCAAAAAACTGTTTACCAAAATATAAGGAAAAAAATTTTTCCGGATAAAAAAAAATATGAGTAAAAACAGCCAAAAACTTATACAAAACCACACAAGTCGATAAAAATACACAACCTGGCTCGTTATACCAATTGTAGGATCGATTAAAACTAGTGATTTATGTGGTTCGGGGGGTCGGGGAAGCTCAAAGAATGAATAAGACATGGTATTGCTTTTATTGATGTAAAGGGAAGATGTGTGTGTTTCTAGAGAGAAGATGAAGAAACCACACACACTTCTTATTTTACAATGAACTTCCTACCCTCCTAGTTGGGACTAGGAGGTGTATTTATACTAAGACAAGAATAACTTATCACTATTGACTAAACTAGTCCTTGTGAATAAGTAAAAGAAGAAACTAATGCAATTCCCGTAATGACTTCACTGTAGCGAGGCTAACAAGATCCAATTTTGTCATTATAATCATTGCAACAGGTGAGTTTTCATACCCCGATTTATTCAAGTTTATACATTATTTCAAACCTACGGGGGAGAATACATTGCACATCATTTTTTTTATACGAGCCCAAGTATGTTCAAATTCATTTACATTGCTTAATTTACCTCATTGCCAATTGAATGTCCCCATTTTATAATCATGAACCGTTAATTTCGGAAGAAGCGAGGGTGAGTGGATAGATCTATTGAGGGTGACTCCTCCATCCGTGTTGGTGGTCCCAACTGGTCAACGGATGCATTTCATTTTTTATCATCATTGAGTGTTGGAAAAACACTCTGTTAGCTTAACATCGTGAACAGTCTAGCTTCGGTGTCATATGCTTAAGCAATTGTACCATTTTTGTGACATATTTGTCATACATAATTTATACTTACGTTGGTCGTATAAAACATTTTCATAAACTCTATGAACTCACTCAACCATTGTGTTGACACTTTTAGCAATGTATTTTCAGGTATCTAAGACATATTCATCATGGCATGCATAAGGACTTATCATAAAGTCGTGGTAACGACGCGTCACACATGGATTTTATGCACTTTAAACTTCGTTTGGATTGTAACAAATTTATTTCCTTACATATTGACTATCATTTGGGACCTATACTTTGTAAACTCTGAATGTTTTATTATATCAAATGATGTTCTTTTCAAACGACACTTTAGGTCGTTCAATATATCTGTAACTGTGATGCTATGACAGTCAATCCCCAGGAATTCCATTCCGCTGCAAAACAGGTAATTTGGGGGTGTGACAAGATGTTATGCAAACCTCGACCCTATTACTCGGATCCAAACATTATCTATACACGGGATATCCAAGAAGAGTACAAGTCTCTCGCACTCATCCTACGTGAAAATGTTTGGAGTCTTAGGGGAAATCGAAAAATCCTTCCTGCTTGTTGTGCTCACATAATGTATTGTTTGCTAACGCAACAACCATACAATCTCGCCTATTTCTTCACAAGGCGAGTTGTGAATCTTCAAGGCTCCAAGAACAAACTAATCCCTTATGGAATGTTCTTGACACATCTTTATCATCACATCATGTACTTCTACCCTCAATTTCAAATTCCATTGTACGTACTTGTGAACAAGATGATGGAACCTCTAAACACATCTCTCATGAAGACTTTCTTCATCCCTGAATCGGCAAATACTCATCAACCATTTGATGATCCATCTAGCGAAAACGCTCAAGAAACTTAGGTTCCTTTCAAAATAGGGTCAATCCTTAGTATTCATGCTCTATCAATGTAATGCAATTTCTTTCATGAAATAAAACATCTTACATTTGATATCTCTACTATATTAGTGTTAGAACTTCTTAGAAAACACTAACTTTGAAATATGATGCTTTATGCAAACTTGCATACCTTTTGTAAAGGTGCTGTTTAGCAGGGAAACGGATCCCTAAGTTTGTGCTAGGCGGATCCCTACTCTTAGGGAACCGGGGGATCCGGGCAAACAGAAATGCATTTGCAATCTTTATACTTCAAACCATGTATTTAGATCACTTCACACTAGCTTAACATAGTGCCTTAGGACCAATTAAGTCCTTCTCATGCTGAGTAAAATTTCATACCCATTCATAACTCACTTAGATCACACTCAAGGCGCTTTTCGATCTATTGTTTCACCAAAACTCATTACTCTTCCTCTCTTACACTCACACTCATCCCTCACATGCTAATACATCTAGCTTTGGAAATCTTTCATTCTTTGCAAAAGATTTTAGTCATCCTTACCTCAAAATGGGTCAAATTCGAGTTGTTTCATTTTTCATAAATATTTAAGATATCTTCCAAAGTATTATCTTAAGTTACTATCTGGTCTCTAGGATCATTTAGCTCCATTGGACACTCTTAAATTTTTAGTGTCAACCTTGGTCACTCAGTGGTACTCATAAAAGTTCCATTTTCTTCCATAAAAGGTAATCATTAGCTACATCACTCATTGGAGGGAACCGTGGGATCCGGGTGACAGACTCATGTCAAACTCTAGCTAAAACAATCATTTCAAGCTCATCTTGCAAACTTGAACACTCCATCTTATCTTAATTAAGATTCTAGATCAGTACAACTCTGAAGTTGACTCTTGTGCATGCTAATCATCACAATCCAAGGGATCTTAGTGGATTAAGTCTTGAATGCACTTGCCAAATCTCCTTCTTTATAAACCACATTGTTAAGACTCTTAAAGTCATCATCCTCATCCTCCTTTTCAGCACTTAGAAACCTTTACAAAACTCCTTGAACCATCTCATCATGAGGAAAACTCCTAGTGGTAATTCATCCACCAAAGGACCTCCCAAGAAAATTGCTCGTGTTGTACACGAAATTTCATCAACCGAATCATCTCCCGTTAAATTCATAAATGGTAGAATCTCCCCTCCACCTTCCAAACCAATCCCAAAAAGGATTGTTCACACAAAACTACCAATGCCAAACACCACCATACCTCCTAAACCAAACAACCCCATTTTCACAAAACCATCACCATTGGTGCCTAGAGCCATATCATTCACCACTCCAATCTCATCACCATACCTCTACAATCTAGAGGATTTGCCTCCTAGGCCATCTCATCCTCCACCACCAACAACTCTCTCTTCTTTAGGAGGAATAGTGGAACAAAATCAAGGTGTTGAGTCAACACTAGCTCCGGCTTCTTTTTCTCCGTCACCATTAAATAATCCCTTTTGAATTATGAGAAATCATCAAAGTCAATCACTCGACCACATGGAAGTTGACACCTCTCTATCACCACCATTTTTAGTTGAGCCATCCTAGAATGTGCCTCCGCCAATCCCTCCTTCTTTTGAGGCTCCTCAACCCGCTTCACTTGATCCTTCACATCAAGCAATTACCTTTCTTCCATCACCACTACCGAGCCATGACAAAGATTGTTATCATTGTCAACATGTTGAAAGTTTGATACATGAAGTACGTGAAGATCAACGTTTCATGTTTTATCACCTCCTCGAACGTTTCGACGAGATTAAACCTAAACAAACTTGAGCTAGAGAATTATCAAGCGCGACTTAGTTAGTCTAGAAATTCAAAGTCATGTATTGTTCATTTTCTTAGTATTTAGAGTCATGTTTATCATATCTCTAGTTTTATTAAATGATATTACATGATATTTGCTATATTATTATGAGTATATGATTATTGTTCTAATACATATCTCATTTTGATGCCAACATCTTTTGGTACATCACATTTTGTTGTATTTTAGTTACAGACAGACGGATCCCTTCTTTTTGCCTAGACGGATCCCTCCAAGGAGGGAACCGTGGTATCCGTGCAACAGAAGACTAGTTTTATACTAACTTGAGTCTTATTTGCAGGAAATTATGTATTATATACTTGTTTTCTAACCCTTGTTTTGTAGATTTTCAATTTACACATGAAGACTTTGACACACTAAGCTAGGGGGAGCTTTGTGTCAAAACAATACATTGCAAAATCAGTTGCAATATTAGGATTACATTTCATGACATCCCTTTGCAAAGTTGCAATCATCAAGGAGGAACATATTCATCACATAGACGAAATCTTTTGCAAACTTAGTTGCAAATGAACTAGCTTAGCATTTTCTTTTCTTGACGCCCTCACAAAGGGATGGACTCGTCAAGGGGGAGTTAAGACGAGAAATCTTCCCGTTACTTGCTCTCTACCTTTTTATATTATCTTTTTACTTCTCATGTTTTGTTTTCTTAAAACAATGTGTTAGTTGCCTTTCGCAGCTCTTTTTGTTTGAACAAAAAGGGGGAGAAGAAAGTAAAAACTACAATTCAAACTTTTACAAATTTTAGTTTTTCCTTAAAATAGTTTTATGTTTTGTCATCTACAAAAAAGGGGAGATTGTTAATACAAAGAAGCCGTAAAAACGTTTATTTATACTTTACGATCTTCTAATGTTTTGTCGATAACAAACGTAAAATCATTTTAACGAAACAAATAAAATATGTAAATGGTTTGAGCCAATAGTTTTCTAACACACTTACGTTTTCAAATAAAACACTAAAACAAGTATAAGTGATTTTATGATTTAGTAATACATATGTACAACAACTAGTGTTTACATATTGGGTAAATGGGTAGAAACTTAAGTATTTGACCCATTGACCAAATACATTGAATGTAGTTGGGAATAACCCAAGTCCATGACCCATACCCATGGAGCATGACCCATAACCCATTGCATGACATCATGCTTAAGTCATATATGGATATCATCCATGACCCATGGTTTTAACCCATTACCCATGGACTAGATGCATTGCATCTTATAGATACATTGCATCTACTTGGATACCCATGATCCATAAACCATGACCCATGACCCAAAACCCATGGGCAAAGAGGAGCGTCCCACGGATCCCCAGTAATACACTGGACGGATCTCTCAAGTGAGGGATCCGTGGAACAGTAGCTATTTTTCCTCTATAAATAGTGAGCCATTTCTTCATTGTTTCTTACCCCTTTCTCACATATTTTCCCTTTCAGTTATAAACTCTCTAACTCAGATCCAAGTGATCTATGTATGTAGTTTTGTTTTTGTGTGATTCTCTAGGTTCCTCTTAAAGGCGAGATCACCATCTTTTGAAGATGAGCAAGGTCAAGTCCATGAGTTGCCATGCTTCGTTATCATCAAGACTACTGAGGTTCTCTTGTTGATAGTTATCTTCTTTCTCATAAGAAGTGTAGTGTTGAAGACATTAGTGAAAGATGTCTAAAGGGTCAAGAGGAAGACATTAGTGAAAGGTGTCGAACGTCCGTATTGAAAGCACTAGTGAAGGGTGCTTAGAAGTTAAGTCTAAAGGAATTAGTGAAGGGTGCCTAGAAGTCAAGTCACAAGGCATTAGTGAAGGGTGCCTTGAGATCGAGTTAAAGGCATTAGTGAAGGGTGCCTTGAGATCGAGTCAAAGGCATTAGTGAAAGGTGCCTAAGATGTACATTCGATATGGTGTGTTAGATGTACAAGTTAGATTAGTATTGGGTCAAATGATATTGATATCCTTGCCGATGTTGTTATAAGGAGTGGATCTCCTTTGGGGTTAGTTATTGTTGTAATATTGGGTAGTAGTTCCTCCATTGTAATGGAACTCGATATCTAGCCTAATACCGGATAAAGGGTAGGCGACATCGTGATAGGTTTGGTTCTACCTCGTGGAAGAACCCGGTATCTAGCCTTGTACCGGATAAAGAGTAGGCAACGTTGTGAAGGCTTCTTCGCCATAAGGAGTTAGTGTCGTGTAGTGTTTACAAACTCTCGAGTAGGTGACTCGGGAGTGGAGTAGGGCAAGGAAGGTGTCCTTGTAGCCGAACCACTATAAATACTCGCGTTGTGGTTTTGTGCTTCTTACTCCTTATTCTTTCATTTCATATTTATATATGCTTGTCTATCAACATCCAACACACATGTTTAAATAGATTGACATAAGTCAATCTAAATAGTTTAAAATGAAGTTTTAATCGGTAAAATGATTCAACCCCCCCTCCTTCTAGTTTTCCACAGAGTGGCTAACTTGATATGTTTTGTCACCCTCTACTCCTACACGCAACCTTTGATATCTAAGGGAAGATCACTTAGTTTGGTTTGCTTGTTTCTTCGTTCGGTTTGGCCCCAAAAATGAGTGGTATCAAAATTTTGATATTTCAATTTGATGGTATGCAAAAATTTCACTCGTAGGCTTTATATTTCGAATGGACGGCCCAAGGTGGAAAACAAGGGGCTCATTTGGGCTTGGTGGGGTGAACAAGGCCCAAAATGATCTTGGGTTGGGTGGTAAATCAAAAGTCCAATAATAATGAAGTTGGGCTCGGTAAGGTCCGGTTAAGGCCCATTAAAACTCGTTGGGTTAGGCTCGATGTGGTAACAAGGCCCAATTGGAACGAAATAGTGAGTTGGGCTTGACTGGAGGCCTAATAAGGATCCTAGGCCCAATCCGATATTAATGTATTTTTATTTTTATTTATTTTATATTTTTATAAATTTATATATATATATATATATATATATATATATATATATATATATATATATATATATATATATATATATATATATATATACTAGTTTCAAAACCCGTCCGATGGACGGGTATGACTTATAATTATCGTTGACATATTTTACTATAGCGAAAGAAGACGGGTAAAAAATGGCTGAAAAAGTGTCCAATGAATAAATTAAGTAACGGCTAATAAATTAGGAACATTGTAAAATATTAGCCCACCTCAAATAAAATATGCATACTTACTGACTTCACGATATTTTTTAGATAAATCATTCTCAATCAAGTGCCAAATGCGTAATTTTACATAAGTTTACATCGATTAATGCAACACAAGCAAAAGTCTGACCTTAAAAAAACGTGGTCATCATATGGCTTTTCGCTGCCCAAATTGCGATAAAAACTACACATTATAATTTGTGTTTATAGTTGATACTTTTTTTTTAGGAGGTGCATCCTTGAACTGGAAATCAAAAAATAATAATAATGCTCAACAACGACAATACCCAATTCTTTCGAAAAGTGTGAGTGCAACAAAATAGTAAGCAAAATACTGAAGTCTGGTGACCCAGTATGCAGAGAACCAAAAGTGGGAAAGTAGTAGTTACCTTGCATCCAACCAAGACTTTTAAACTTAAACCACCACCCTTTTCCATTGCCCTCCCTCCTGCACCAAACAATTTCCTTGATGAGAATGGATTTATTCAACAAATTTAAAGTAAAAAAATTCCACTAAAAGTTTGATAACAATTCAATTGAATACACATTAATAAGAACAAAAACAAATCCACTCAAGTGAGTTCTAGTTAACTGTTGACGGGCTTGAAATACTAATAAAAAACTCAATATCACATTTACCTTGAAAGGCCGAACGATTTTGAAAATGTAATTTTGCCTTAGAGGCACATATCTTTTGTATAAACTTATATTTTATCAACTCCTAGACACATAAACTAACGTAAACAACAATATTAATGGAATTGGTATGATGGGCATTCGTGAGTTAATTGCTCCACCCTAAAAAAAAATTATAAAAAAGTTAATTTTTCACCTAAAGTTGGAGTTTTAATATGAGAGGTTGTTTTTCTAAAACAGTCATGGCTTCATACTAAATTATTTTTTGATTGATCATTCAAATTTAGAAACGTTCTTTTGTGTAACAAAGCTTTTTGGTCTCATTTCATTGATTAAGTTATGCTACATGCTGGATGTACTTTATAAGTATATGTTTAAGAAGAAAATACATACATAAGTATTGATTCACCTCGAGTGACTGAACTTACTGGCTAATCATTTTCAGCTAAAGTGGTCGAAAATGATGCTCTTTGTTTTTTATCGTTAATTATTGCATGGTATTTGTTAGTGTACTAATTTGCGAAGGATAAAATTTACGGTGAATTCAACGGCCACAGTGACAACCAAATTTGAAATGATATTAGCTGCTACTCGCTGTAATAATAACTTAAGCAGTTACACCTATTTAGTTTTATCTAAGATATGTAGTTATAACCATTTTTCTTTTAATTTATTAAAAACCTAAACACGCATAGTCCATCTTCAACATCCACAATTTATAGTAACAAAAAATGCTTTACACGAAAACAAAACGAATTCCCAACACTTAAAACCATGAATCCTTCTTTTTACAAAACCATGAATCCTTCTTTTTACAAAACTTAAGACGCAAAAATAATAGAGAAAGTTCCAAATTACCTTTACTATTTTTTTAGCAACCCATAGAAACGGCGATTTCTAGCAGCTTCAGTGATCTTCAGTAATGGGCATCTTCTCAGAGTTGTTCGACATGAAGTTCAGGCCTCTATACCAAAACAGCCGAGTGAAAGCGTTGGTACCTGCAATGATATACACGGTAAAATCAGGCCTACCAATACGAATTCTCAAATATAGTAGCCAGCAAGGTTTTCGCTACTACTGATGGTCATACTGTATACACGTACCCGTGCTACTTATCATAGGTATGATCAATAGAAGGGAGGTCTACAACATGTGCATCGGCAACATCATGAAAAGTTGTCTTCGATGCGGTATTTCTTGTGGAAGTCACTCAAAGTTTCAGCTGTACACTCTGGCAACAATTCATCGTTGCATGTTACATCCTAACATAATACCGAAAAATATGAGGAAAAACAATCAGATCTATATTTGAGGGCATCACTGTTTTAGGTTTCACTTCCTCCTTAACTTTAACAGGTTGCTGATACTTTATATTATATGTAAGTATGCAACACATGTAATCTGTTTTTGTATAAGCATTTCGAAGAACATAACTTGATTAGACAAAAAAGACACAAACTACGCCAATCTTGCATAAATAAGTTATCACGAAAGGCAATCTTTTAAAAACTTATGCACAAAAAAACCATTTACGCCTAGACTGGATAACTCATATTCAGTATTGGTGAAATATAGATTTCGCTAACTGGCATTCCAAATGCTCATACTGAGTAGTGACCCGGGTGCGTTTTATGTACGTAAACTACCTCAAAGTTACTCATATGGCAGCCATTAGTTAAGCCTTCATTAATATAGCTACTATGATTAATTGTGAGTAATGACAAAAATTAGCTTAGAAGCTGGTTTAACCCGTTTGACCCATTTGCAATAAATTTAACTTCCGAATGGTATGTTTTCATATAAATAGGTTAAAATTACTCTCTCTAAAAATCCTATGAAATGGTCATTCGGTGCGGACTAAAAGGGCAATTCATAATTTGCTTAAGGCATGTTAAATGTTGACTATTTAACCACTATTTGAAATCGGAAATCATGAGAAGCTTACATTAGCCGAAGATAGACTTGATGGTTAATGAATTTCAGTAGTACGTATATGTGAATGGTCGCGCATGTTGTTGAATTGAAACCTTTTAGAATGCTTGATAAGATATAAGCTAAACATTGAAAATTTAACCGTAAATTAGATAGTAATGCATCAGTTATGCCTATCATACGTTAGTACCAGTATACGCATCCAAATTTGAGTTTAATTTCTACGGAATAATTAAGTTGAAAATATTAGTAACACTGGCACACTTAAATCCCTCCCATTCCAAACATAAAGTTCAAACATACCATATCCGAGGACTCGTAAGGCCATCTTTAGAGCCACACTTACTGAAGAAAAGATGTAAGTCTTGAATCCCTACACGCTGCATGTGAAAGTAACTCCACTAATGATCCTCACAAATGACCGTAATTTGTATATCAATAATTTTCAAAACTTGCATAGATATAAGCAACAGAAGTTAGGGGATTAACCTTATGTAGTACATTCAATTAAATCGAAAGGTCATATTCCAATTCTTTCTAAATAAGCTAATGAACCTTTTCCCTACATGCTCTTATACCAAGAAATACCCTAGGATGTTGTGCTTTGGTCTGTAATCATGTAAAATCAGATTTGGTTAGTAACTTCAATGATTATGGTTGTGTTTAAAGATTACAGGGGCGTTTGGCATAGCACCATTCTAGCTCCAAATGACCCATTTTGAAGTTGTACGGGTCTAAATGGATAGTGTACGTTGTGTACAGTCTTCTTATCATATAAAGTATGTTTTTTTATTTTTAAATAAATAAATAATAAAAAAATAGCCTGGGCGTTTCAGAACTGCTATGAGTGCTGGATTGGTCTATCGGTTACGAATTTGTGGATATTGTTTCGTGGACACTACCCGAGCCAAAACCAATAACGATTGACCCAAGAAGAATGTATGAATTCATTATGTGTTATTATAAATCAGCAATGTTCCCCATTGTTTTGAATGTCACTGTATATTTTTTGAAGTACTAATCCGGATAAAACAAAAAATGCAACACTCTCTAACTTGGGTTGTCCCTTCAGGAAAAGAAAACATGTGCCTCCGAAGCATATGTTGATATTCATACAAGACAATGACATTTAATGGTACCTGGACATAGTTGTTGATGTGGCCATCCTTGTTGACAAGAGTAAATGGATCATTTGTATTGGTCATCCATTGGCCATCAACTGTATATTTGTACTTGTAACGCCCCTCCTGTCATAAAGATAGATTATACTCCATATGTAACTTATACTAATTGACCATTACACCCTGACTTGGTAATTGACAATATTACATCTTCTATGAGATAATTACCAGTAAATCTCTTTGAAGAATCCATGAACCATGCTCCTCGTCATATTGTAATGGAATTTTCTACAATGAATCTTTTACTCAGACAGCTATCTTAAGAGTTACGTAGTATTAGAATACAAAAACTCAGTACCATGGATACGTTGAGAAAATTTTAGGGACTAAACCTAGACATTTTAAACATTCAAAGAAATCCTCTATCACCTAGACTTTGTAAATTACCTGACCCCATCCGATATAAATTCCAGATACCTTATGTACTTTTATCAAGATATAGTAGGCCACAAAGAATGTAAAAATAATATCAATTGCAAAAAACCCAATGACGAACTGTGTCACATAGCACCAATTTAGATGTGGTCCAACTTCGTAATCTAAATTATATATTCAGTTGTTAATTCGATAATAAATAAAAGATGAATGCAAATTGTAATATACCTTATGTTCTATACGCATATGAATATCTTTCTTCCTGTATCTTCTGACCGGTGGCTATCTAGGCACATGTGATCTGCCATTACATAATCAACGCCATTTTTACTCAAAAATTCAGATTATTACATTAAAATTTAACTGAGCATAAAGAAGGCATAAAATTGAAGTAAAATAAGAAGACTAATGACCTTGTTAAGCAATAATGACTTTTCCTCAGCAGCATAATATAACTCATTTTCAGTCTAAAAAAATCTAGAAAACTTATTGAAAACACAAATAGATATGTTATGAGTTATAATTAGTACATGTAAATGACTTTTCACGTGAAAGATTGTTAGCCCATCAGAGTCCACCAGTTTCAGTATTGCCTTTGGAATATGTTGATGTGTCCTGTGTTTTCATTTTGCTTGTTAGACTCGCTTTGTGTTGACTCGTTTTGTGTTGAGTTTGATTCTGAATTTGCTACACTTTTGGTAGTTCCACTTTGCTTGTTGGACTCGGTCTGTGGTCAAGGAAATTATAACATGTATATAAATGTTTCCTTACCTTTGTGTCTTGTGTAAATGCTTCCCAACAATCATCTCTATTGAGAAAGGGATACGGTCACTACTCTTGTATTACAAATCCAAGATGATAAATGTGTGTGAAAGAGCTATGTAAGCAAAGTGTTCAATGTGACCTTCTACAACATCAAAATTCACCGTAACTTTTATGTCATGCTCCACACTCAAAGTTTTCTTATTGTGCAATAAGATCTTTTCAGTCTTAACAGCTTCAGGGAGAATGAACTTTATCTGTGCAAGATTTCTATACGTAAACTTCCTGAAAATTTGAAAATAGATGTGATCATTTTACACTCATATTCTCCTGATAGATAAAGAATTTCCTTTAGAGAAATTGCATATATAGGTAATCCACGTTAGGTGAAATTTTATTATAAAACTTTGTTTTCACCGATAATATAACAATTAACTTTCAAAAAAACTGATTTATGGTAACTAACGCTAATAAAACATGATTTGATTCAGTTAAGCGATAAAACAGATGGCATGTCAGCTGACTATGAGTAACTTTGAGTCTCTAACCATGTTGACTTTTTTCCACCTAAATTATGTCACCTATCTACTCAAACCCCCTTATTTTAACATGTATGATATCCTTCTGTAAAAATCCCTTATTCCTAGGAGAACTTACTACATGAGCAAAATAACATGCTCCTAAAGGGTCACACCAAGAAGTTTACCAATCAACCCTAATTCAAAAAGAAAATCGGGCTACATTTTTCTATTACCTTCCTGTGAGAGTTTCAACTTGACGACATATATTACGAAAACTAGGCAACTGTTTACGCAGACCGAGCAGCCTTAGTGAAGTAGTAATACGATCAAAAACCTCTAAAAGAGATTTGTACCTGGTAAAAGACAAAGTTTATTAAATTATAAAATGTACCGAGTTTAACCGTATACTGCAGAACATAATGTACGTACTAAAAGACTCACTTTTTAGGGAGTTCAGCGGATTCCTTGTTGACCCTACTATTCAAAGTCTCCTCGGTCTTTTCTGGCGTCGGAGACACAAAGTGAGCATCAAGATGCTGGCTTTCATGGATCTGCAATTTTTTGACTGGAGTGGAAGACACTGGGCATGACTTACAAGTGATGATTTTATGACGGTTTGTTCTCCCTCGTGCGTTTTTTGATCCACGCTTGCCATGATAAGCAAGCAAATCGACACAAACAGGAATCTGAAAATAAATCAGCTACTTAAAACGACAAACAAAATAAAGCTGTGCAGAAAAAAAGTCAAATAGTATAAGCCATGTAGTGTATTTGCATGGCCCAAACATATGTATCAATATGTTCCTATCCAGTTAGATGCCCAAAACAAATGATTGCTCGATGAACCTCAAAAAATGGTGTACCTACAGTTATGAATTGTGACCCCGTGAGTAGTTGGAATACATTTCAGCCGCATAACTAAATTCATAATGAAATGAAAAAAAAAACGTATTGATTTGCTTATAAAAGAAAGTACCCTCAGAAATCTATCTATAAATTCAGCTTATAGTCCAATGTGTAATTTCTCAGTGGGAAATAATGTAAAAGCATAAGAAGCTCTGCATATGAATTAAGCCCAGTCCCACTTATGATATTTAAAATTTGATACTAAGTACTGATATAACTCTCATTGTATTAACATGTATCTGGCATGCATGACTGCAAACAGGACCTTTATGTTCAATTCTAAACACTAATGCAAATGCGTCTTAAAAATTCTTCAATTAAAGAATAATATAAAAGATTAGATAAAACCAAAGCATTTTTAAAATAAAACAGTAGTCATTAAACTTATATTACCATGGTGGATAGTTGCTTGAACATTAGTCTTTCTAACAGGAGTCTGTTGCGGCTCCCGAGGTGTGTATGCCAGAAACAAAATACGGAAAAAAATATTGGGGATACGCATCGGGCAGAAAGACAGTTTTTAAACAACTGGAGTACTCTTAAAATTGCGACACAAATACATGCAAAGTACCTGAGGTGGTGCGGAGTGCGTGTTTGGTGTTACTAAAACATGCAGAAAGCAGCTAGGATAAGCATGAAACACAGGTACATGGACATACCAACTTAAACAGGCATTTAAAAAATATACATCCCACCTGTATGTGCATGACGTTGTCGACTATTGCTTGTAAACACACCAGCCTCCCGTGCCCGTGATCCGGTCACTATAAGAAAATAGAAATATTATGACATAATTAGCAATGTATTTAGTAATATAATTAGTATGCATAAAAACATTGAAAAAAAATCTCACGATACATTACATCGGTTGGCAGTGTTTGAAACCGAAGAAGCTATACCTACTATTGTTCTCATTGCTGCAAAGACAACAAATGGTAGCGATTCTATTATGAGTAACATTGTGAGCTATATATAGTTTAAGAATATTATGAGTAGCCTTGAACCAAGTCATGCTGGGGTGACGGTCAAAGAGTATGGTAAGATACTTAGAGAGCAAAAGCCAAAGAGAAACTATTGAAATTCTCATGGGACTTTGCACCGAGGAAGGTGAAACATCAAGGAGAGGGACTTCCGATGGTACATATTCATACATGTTACCATCTCCTATTGATTTTATCAATATCTTTATTCATCATCCAAGATCACTTATGAATTTCCTTGAAAAGTACGTAACGAAAGTCAAAGACTCACCCGCGCAAGTAGAAATTCACAACACATTATTGGAGCTTTATTTGTCTAGTGATTTGAACTTCCCTTTAATGTCACAAGCTAATATTCTTGAGAATGGTACTTCGAACCAGTTTCTAATGGAAAATTACCTTTAGAACATAAGGATACGAACACCAAAAAGAATCGTAAGGAAAGGCATAAGAAAGGGCTTGTATTGCTCAAGAGGGCATGGCCGTCTGACCAAGAACAACCGCTCTATGATGTTGATCTGGCTATAATTCTCTGTAAAATGAACGCTTTCAAAGAATGCCTTCTATATCTTTATGAGAAGTTGAAGCTTTTTAAAGAAGTGATTGCGTGTTACATGTGATCACATGATCACGAGGGGCTGATTGCCTGCTGTAAGAGGTTGGGGGACTTAGAGAAGGGAAGTGATCCTACTCTGAGGGGAGATCTGCTGAAGTACTTTAGTGAACTTGGGGAAGACTTCTCCAAAGAGGTGAGGGAAGTTCTGCAATATATCGAGAGATATGATATTTTGCCTCCTATTATGGTTTTGCAGGCACTTTCCTCAAATCCATGTCTCAGTTTATCTGTCATCAAGGATTATATAGCTAGAAAATTGGAACACGAGTCAAAGCTTATTGAAGAGGACCACGGGATGATTGATAAGTACCAAGTTGGTCTTTAAGTGCTCTAATCTTTCATATCCATAAAACTATCTAGATTTCACGTTCACACATAGACCATCAATCAATCCTTCTAATACCACACCTAATCACAATCACCTAATCCTACTCCTACAAAATAAACCTCGATAAACACTAAATCTACACGAGTACCCAAATCCTTGAGTCAGCTATTTATAGTTTAATAGTAATAGTAATAGCTTCATCAAGCTTATAAAAATATTAATCAATTAGCCAATCTAAGCATCGGCTAAATAGTTCAATACTAAAATCTTCTAACAATTAAAACTCAATCACAATTATACACACATAAGTATGATCGATTAAAGTGCAAGAGTAAACCTTCTTTTTAACAGATGACGTCACAGCCTGAACACCACGAGTAATCTAAGTGGGTTTTAATATTGGAGTTTACCTGTAGAAACCTAATCAATGAACTAAAAAAAAATCGTTAGATGAGCATTAGAAAAAAGAAGATGAATAGATAGGTATTAAATAACAAACCTATAACGTAAAACATGTGTTTAAAGAAGTCCTTAACCTCCAAAGAAGACGTCTGCAAAAACCTGGAAAAGATATGTATATTAGAAACCATATTCTACAGGCCTGGCATATTAAATCAATTTAGGGTTAACTATATGACATGTATATGGTTGGTTGCATAGGTATATAGATTTGGACTTGCATAGGTATATAGATTTGAACACCACCAGTAATCTAAGTGGGTTTTAATATTGAAGTTTACCTCAGAGAAACCTAATCAATGAACTAAAAAAAAATCGTTAGATGAGCATTAGAAAAAAGAAGATGAATAGATAGGTATTTAATAACAAACCTATAACGTAAAACATGTGTTTAAAGAAGTCCTTAACCTCCAAAGAAGACGTCTGCAAAAACCTGGAAAAGATATGTATATTAGAAACCATATTCTACAGGCTTGACATATTAAATCAATTTAGGGTTAACTATATTTAAGGAAAAAACATGTATATGGTTGGTTGCATAGGTATGTAGATTTGGACTTGCAAGATTTATTTCGAAACATGTGTTGGTCTAGTGGTTATCATGTTTCTTTGTGGACTAAGAGACCCAAGTTCAATTCTTGTTAACCTCAAATTTTTTGAAAAAATAAATCCGAAATTTTAATAAATGAGGTGGCTTAATTGTGATGACATGGAAATATGACATGGCTTTATGGGATGCCAAGTGGGGTATGACTTGTGGTTTTTATTTTTATGATTTAGTGGATCAAATATATACTAAAAAGTAATTAAAGTTAAATGAAAGGGTTAAGATCTCTAATCGATGTTACCATAATCCATTAAACGACTAAAAGCAGGTAAGTACTTTGATTTGTGGTTTTTATTTTTAGAATTTAGTAGAACAAATAAATTGAACGGTTAAGAAGTATAATTGATGTTACCATAATCCATAAAACGGCTAAAAGTAGGTAACTACTTTCTAACATTTTTTTCTTAACAATATTAATCATGAACATCTTTTACATTTGATAATATTATTAACGTTTATTATTATTATTTTGTGTTTGTTAATTATGTTTATTTAGTTATTGTATATAGGTGTTCATTGCTTCATTTACTGGATTTTTGTGCAAGTCATTAAACAAATGCTAATATTGCATCAGGTAGCAAATAATACATGTACAAACATGATTATGGCACATTTTAAGAAAAGTAAACAACCACACATTTTGTTTTCAGCTAAGAAAGACATGAATAGTAAGTATGTCAAAAAGGAAGAATGATAGTTGAAGGCTATAAAAGAATTATCACCTTAAGTTTTACTTGTGGATTACCCACTTTCCTTTCCCTCCCATGACATATCAATGATCATGCAACATAGCAAACATCAATATAAGTGAAGAAGCAAAATACTGATCTAAAAAATTATCCCAATGGGTAAAAAAAACTATTCACATCAGCTATGCATCGTGAGGAATTACCATGGGCATTCATTGTTTTCTAGATAGTATTTAAGCTATGTATCAATTGTATGCAAGAACTTTGCTATGTTATTGGTTATGCAAAAACATCAGGTCGCAAAGCCAGTATAAATTTTGTTAACTCATCACTTAAACTACATTTATTTTTATTCCTGCACTAATATTTCATCATCATGTAACGATCAAACATAAGAGAAAACGTCTTGTGGTGTAGTTTCTAATTAAATAAACAGTTTGTATTTGAGCAAAACGTCTTGTGGTGCAGTTTGGTTTTTAAGCAGGTAATCAGTTTGAAATAAGAAAATCCCTAACACCACCTAAAAGGTAACATTAAATGAAGGTGATTATTATACCTTTTTTATTGCAAGGTTGATTAGGGTATTTGGGTCACTAAGATGTTGCCACAATTGAAGGTTCTTTTCGTGGATTTCATGTATTTGGCATAGGTGGTTAGCAAGTTGAATATGGCTTCTCCCGCACGATTTAAACCGACCTAGATGAGAGGTAAAGTAAAGCTGTAAATGGAAAGCAAGTATAAATCACGTACATTGTTTGTTTATTATTTCAAATAATTGGTAGGCTTGTTGCCTTACATATATATCAAATTACATTTTAAAACATAGGTAATAATAATCAAATGAACTTTAATATGAATTTAAAAAATTCAATATTATTTAATATAGTAAGATTATATTTTAAAACATAGGTGGTTTTCAAATGAGCAACTACTTTAAGGATTAGATGTTACTTGTCTTAAATACAAATTTATAATTAGAACCAATATTTTCATGAATATTATTATAATAACTATTAAGAAATTAAAATTTTAGTGTGATAAAAAAAAGAACAATGATATGTAAGATCTCGATTTTGAAAAACTCTCAATTAGTAAACGTATGATAAATTTTTTTTTAACACTTAAAAACTAAATGGGATACCCTAACAGCTATTGACCACTTTGGCAAACATTTTTTCCTATTGGACTTTCATTTCGTTTATGTTTACTCACGAGGTTTTAAACTCGCGCTTCGCTGTGGTGTGTTTGAAATCAACGTATTTAGCTTTGTATCGGGTCATTGCTTGGAAGGGTTAAAAAATGCGGCTTGATAACCAATATAACATTATCCAATACATAGACGACTATTTGTAACAAAATTAGTATTTCAAATTTACATAAGAACAGATCTTGGTAAGCTCCGTACAACTATAAAGTGTATTCACACATTTAGGTGTTGGAGGTTGCACGACATAGATACCGAAGCTAGTGCATTAAAAGATACTGTACTAAATAATTAAGTGCCAAAATATTATTGAAATGAGTGTTAGATGTTTAAAACATTCTTCAAGCAACAACTTGTCACTTTATTGTGGCAATATAACGTTGCCAACAATATGCACATTCATATGAACCGATACAGCAGTAATCAAAAATATAAGTATCTTCTAATCTACCTTCAATTACATCGTCTACAGAATCAACAATTTCGCGGTAATTGCAACGTCTTTGCTTTTGATTGTTATTGGTACCTGTTAGGAATAAAGCAAAATAAAACCGGACACAATTAATGCGATATAAGTTGCGGAACAAAATCAATGTTACCTGCAGTAGCATGATGTTTTGGGTAATAAATTGGCTTTTAACAGCTAGTTTGTCGTGCTCTTCACAACACATTTACTGCATTTTGCAAACCTAGATTACAAATATCACTCTTCCCCTTTGGTCTCATTCGTCAATCTTCGCATATGGTAATCTTGGGACCTGTACCACTTCCACCAGTCGACCATCAGATCCATACCACACGCCCATTCCGCCCATATCAGGTACGCCACCAGACCCTTGGTACATCTTGGAAATTATCGGGTTGCAAACACCCTCCAATTCTTTCTGCTTATCTTCAAATTCCTCAGCCTATGCAAGCTGATTCGCATCCAACCACTTCAGTCTCATCAACAGCATCCTCCACCTTCTTTTTATCATCAGCAGGAAGCTTCGATGCCATCTTGTCATCGTTAATGGTGTTCCTCATGTTGTACGCATAGTTTTCAATTGCATTCTTTGCCTCAACTTTCTTCTTATGCTCCTCGTCTTCTGCCTTATACTTCTCAGCTTCTTGCACCATCTTCTCAATTTCTTCCTTCGACAACCTTCCCTCATCATTAGTGATAGTGATCTTGTTCTTCTGACCTCCAACCTTGTCTTCAGCAGAAACATTCAAGATACCATTGGCGTCAATATCAAAGCATACATCGATTTGTGGGACACCACGAGGAGCGGGCGGAATTCCAGAAAACTCAAACTTGCCCAACAAGCTGTTATCTTTTGTTCTTGCTCGCTCCCCTTCAAAAACTTGAATCAAAACACCAGGTTGATTGTCAGAATAAGTTGAGAAAATTTGTTCCTTTTTGCATGGAATTGTGGTGTTCCTTTGAATCAAAGTAGTCATTACTCCACCAGCAGTCTCCAAACCGAGAGACAATGGAGTGACGTCCAATAGCAAAAGGTCTTGAACCTTCTGGTTACCTTCACCAGTCAATATCGCAGCTTGAACAGCAGAGCACCATAAGCAACAGCTTCATCAGGGTTGATGCTTTTGCATAGCTCTTTCCCGTTAAAGAAATCTTGCAACAATTGTTGCACTTTTGGGATTCGGGTTGATCCACCTACAAGCACGACATCATGAACAGAGTTTTTGTCCATCTTAGCATCACGCATACAATTTTCCACAGGCTCCATGCACTTTCGGAAAAGGTTCATGTTGAGCTCTTCAAATCGTGCGCTAGTGATGGTTGAATAGATATCAATCCCCTCAAACAATGAGTCAATCTCGATTGTTGTTTGGGCGGTAGAGGTGAGGGTCCTCTTTTCTCTCTCACATGCGGTTCTAAGTCGTCTAAGAGCTCTTGGGTTTCCGCTGATATCTTTCTTGTTCTTCCTTTTAAACTCCTGAGCAAAGTGATTCACCATCCTATTAACAAAGTCCTCACCACCCAAGTGGGTATCACCAGCAGTCGCCTTAACTTCAAAAATACCCTCTTCAATGGTGAGAAGAGAAACATCAAAGGTGCCACCACCAAGGTCAAAGATAAGAACATTCTTCTCCCCAGTGGAAGATGCCTTCTTGTCAAGACCGTATGCAATTGCTGCAGCTATTGGCTCGTTGATAATACGAAGAACATTAAGGCCAGCAATTGCACCAGCATCCTTTGTAGTCTGACGTTGTGAGTCATTGAAGTATGGGACAGTCACAACAGTGTTCTTGATGGACTTTCCAAGATACGCTTCTGTGATCTCCTTCATCTTTATAAGAACCATGGAAGAAATTTCTTCTATGAAAATTATTTTTCTTCAGCTTTGTAATTAACTACAATCATTGGTTTGTCAGCTGAACCAGAGATAACCTTAAATGGCCAATGCTTCATATCACTTTGGACCGTCGCATCCTTATACTTTTTACCCATCAAACGTTTTGCGTCTGTCATAATACAAGCTTGTTGTAAGTATATAATTTATCACTAATAAATACAAAAAAATTATCTCTTAGGCAATTAAACTGTCTATACTTAAACCATCATACAAGTACAACTGTTAATTGTATTTAACGGATAATTGCTAACCTAGGATTGTATGTTAAGATAAGGCATCCAAAGCATTTTAAACATGATTCTCCAATAATGATCAACATTTTCTACATGAACCCTTACTAAAAAGCTTAATGTAATTAGGCCGTCAATTCACGTAACTGTCGATATTATTTGCATGCTATAAAACTACAAAAGTACATCAACACATTCATAATAATCATACAACAGAAATTAAATTTGCTAAGATCATCATAGATAGCAGAAAATAAGTTTTAAGAAAAACATAGTACATTCAGCAAAAGATTACCAAAAACAGTGTTGATGGGATTCATGGAGACTTGATTCTTAGCAGCATCACCGATCAAACGTTCCGTATCGGTGAAACCAACATAAGAGGGCGTGGTTCTGTTGCCCTGATCATTGGCAATGATCTCAACTCTATCGACTTGCCAGCAAGCCACACATGAGTAAGTGGTACCCAAATCAATACCGATGGCTTCACCGTTTCCAGCTGCCATATCTTAAAGCTTAAAAGTTTTCAAAAGTAAAACCGAGGGTTGTTATGAGAGAAAATTGATCAAACTTGTTTTAGTTTTTTAACGATGTGAATAGGTTGATGCATGTATGGGTTTATATAGCTTTTGGATTTAAGCATCCATCAATTATTGTGACCGAGCATCAATACATTACATGCGAAGTGTGAACCACTCACCTATGTAAGTTGTATGTAGTAATTCACTTTATCTAAATGCAAACTTTATGGGTCAAATGCTTCATGAAATGACCCACTACATATATACTATTTGAGCAGAAATAAACTAACCGGGGGCTCGAAATAGTCATTCTCAGGAAAAAAATGACCTCTTTGATTGAATTGTTAATAGGGCTGCAATTTCATAAGGGAAATTGAATAAAAAATGGTTAGAACATCAAATATATACTAAAACCACATTGAGCTATTATTTTTAGGATTTAGTAAGTCATATTTTTTGTTTAATTTAAAAGCATATGATAATAAGTGTTGGCCTTCTAGGTAGATTGGCTTGCAAAATATGAGCATTTTGCAAAGATGAAATACTTATTTGTCTAGCAACATAGATATCCATATTTCTTCTTAGGGGTGTGTGTGTTGCGTTCGCCTTTAACTAAGTTATCAGTGACAGGTTACATGCTCAGTGCTTTTCGTGACATTTCCCAACATAATTGCTCAAAGAACCAGATGACTTACCGCCACATGTTGACCGAGGGTTTTCCAACTGATCCATAGTAATTCCCAGCTTTTTTACTTTCTCCTCTTCTTCAGCACATCCACAAGAGCAATTTTTGCAAGCTTTTCTTGTGCTCCCAGCTTCACAATTCCCAACTGCAAAAAGCTCGTCAGAGTATGTAATTAGAAATGACTATCTCAACTCTATAACTTCTATAGATCAGCTTACTGCAGCTACATAATGCCCAATTTGATAGTTTACATCAATATCCTAGAAATGTAAATATAAAGATCTGGAATTTACCAGGTGGGAGTTGGGGTTTCTTCAAGTCCTCTTCAGATAAGAGGTCGTCCTCATCAATCGATCCATATCATCGTCAATCAGAACTTTGGGTAAGCTTTTCACCAGCTTCTTGAGAGAAAATGATGAACCAAGCTTCCAAGTAGGTTTCTTAGCCTTAATCTGGTTTTAAAAAAATGGTTAATATAAAAATCTCAGATTCTCAAAACGGTAGATTAGATATAGCAGGACAAGCAGTTGAACATTATATATTGTGACCGAATCGCTATTACCAGGTCCAAACGACAATAGGCCCTCCAAATAAATAAATAAAAACATGCAGAGGGTATTAACTTACCCCAAAAGACTGAAATTCTGCCATCTGAACCACCTCTATATCTGAAAACCCTGCAACCAGCAGTTTCCTCTCAATAGAAGATTTAGTCTGCAAATTGGTCAAATAATATCAAGAACTCGACTCAATGTGATTGTACTTCCAAGATAATGAGATATCACATGTTTTACCGTCTCCTTGGCATCAGCAGAAGTTTGATGAATAACTATCCCTCCACCAGGCTTCAACACTCGTGAGAATTCCTCGAAAAACTTGTCACTAGGAAAATCTGATGACTTGCAAATGGATACGACAAAATCAGTGGATGTCAAGGTGAATCATGGGACAAGTTGAAAAGGTTTATGATACACAAAAGATGTCCAACTAATACACAGACTACATAATCCTAAAAAGGGTAAAGACTTTTTGATGTCATATACTGAATCAAACTACCAGCATGATTGTAAATTATGATAAAATTCTAAAAACTAACCCGATGTGGAACTTTTTGATTTTCTTAGGTTGAGTCTTGCAGTTACTCCAGGATTATTGTCTTTGTTTGCTTTTGAAATCCTTACACTTTCTCTTAGCCTTGCTGATTCTCTTTGTGCCTGCATCTAAGTGAATAAAAACTCAAAGTCGATAAAACCTATTAGGGATTATTATGATTATGAAGTTAATAATAGAGTGTATTGTTGAGGAAATCTTCAATAATTTACCCGCCGATATGAATCTATTAGGAAGCAAAAAATGTACCTCATTTGCCATCAATGAAAGCCCCGTTATACTATTTATATATGCTAAAGACACCTTCATATCGTAGGGACATAGTTGTGTCATATCGTAGGGACATAGTTGTGGTTAAATGCAGGATTTTTTCTCATCATCATAAATGACTTCAACTGGCTCAATCTCAAACTTCCGTTCACAGTATATAGAAAACATTGTCACCTACATTAGATAGGAAAAATGCTATAATGTTTTGCTGTTCAAATGATTTGTGTAGATTTATAAATAACACGCAACAAAATTCTTGTACACTTAACTATTGTGTTTAAGACAATATTAGCCTTGGTCAAATCAGTGGTTGTGCATTCAATGAACACATTCTTGGTCTTCAAAGAAATAGGTGAGTGTGCACCATTATTAATGATTTGTGGTAGAGACAATATGGTTCTGCAAAATATCAAATTTTTCATATGATCAGAAAATGGTTAGAGCAAACAAATTAAGACGTGGTGGAATGAGCAGATTGGGTAAAGGATCAAAATGGTTTGGGTCCAAATGGGCAACTTTAAGAATAGGTCAAATGGGGCGGGATGAGCTGTTAATTATCTTTTTTGAATTTCATAAGCAATCGGCATATTCAACGTAATTATAAAAATGCAAAAAAAGATAAGAGTATGATTTCTATGAAAAGAAGGTATAGTACCTCTTCCGATCATATATAACAGTGAAAATAGGTGACTCCTCCTGTACTGTGTGCTAGTACTTTTTTAGTTTCAAATTGACTGCATAAATGAAGACAAAAGAAGGCGTTAGAAATAAATTAACTCGCATATAAATCTCTCATAAACTATAGAGAATTATACACGCATGCACACATATATGTAATTGTCATTGTACCTTGTAAAATCTCCATCAGCTTATCAGCTTGGAAAGTGTCCACCTATAGGAGATGTCATCATTCATCAAATCTTATAAGCAAATCTTATACTACTAAACAAAACAATATTACATATAAAGACAAAAATGTTTAGAAAAACATTACAATATTATTTTTTGCTTTTTGGTATCAGTCCGGTTCTAGTTAGATTTGGTCCCATTTTGACCCGAGTTATATATATCAATAGCAAAATTTACAAAAGATTTGATTCTTTTGAGCAATATTTTAGATCAACTGACTCGACCGGTACCAATATACGAGTAAAAAAGGCGTCACATGTAAAGAAAAAATAAGAAAAAAAACATGATACCTAAACCGACCTGTGCCAATCAAAAAGGCGTTGTTAGGGTCAGTCCACTACAAATAATTTGGTCTATGAGTATTCCCAACTTGTAGGCATGGGCATTGTAATGTGTTGAATCGCAATTCCATATGTCTCACGGAAGTACTAAACCACAAATTTCATCGTTCCTCCTGCGTCCACCGAAAGTCGATGTTTGAAAGGAAAAAGTAATTAATGTTTATACTTGATATATGAATGTAAAAACAGATCCATAAAATGAGCTATTATTACCTACTTAAGCTCTCTTGTTACCTGAGATGTTAACCCAGATATGCGATACTTCCGACGCATATTTCCACGATGTATTACCTCAACCTTGACTCCTCTTTGTGCTTTTTAATCTGTTAAATAGCAAGAGGAAAAAAAGACATAAATTTCATTACGCAAAATAATATTTCATCAAAATAGAAACTACATTATGATTTTAAACCTGCAACTCGCAAGTATAATTCAAGTATCATCTAAATTAGAAACAAAAGATGTGAGGTTACTTGTTTTCCACGGCCCCTTGAACCAATGATGATTCCAAATTATCATATTTACTAAGGAATAAAGAATCTAACTTTACACAAAGGATTAGATAATGGTCTTGCTGTAACATCCCTATTCAACGGTGATTATCAAAATCAATCACAAATATATTAACTTTATGTATGTATATATTCATAATCATCCAACTGTAACACAATATCACAATAAGCATATCATTGTGAGCAAACACAACCAATCAACTACATATAATACATAAATGTTAAACAGCTCTAACACAATATCACAATCATTACCGAGTGTAATGACCGTAATTTAGTTCTTATCGTATGTTTTTAATTAAAAGCTCTACAGACACCTGTGCTCATGGAGGTATAACTTCATGTATCGATGAGAGCTCAAATTTGACATGGGATAAAGGAAGAATCACGGCTTTTGTTAATGTTAAAACTCGTAACAGATTATTAAATATACAAACATTGAAGAATGCATACCATGTCTAGACGGCTTTCGCTATCTACTCCCCGCGCTACTTGAAACCCGAGAAAAAAAGTGCAGCCTACACAGAAAAACATCATAAAAAAACTTAAAACACAAATTCAATTTGATTGATTTTTTACAGTTGAGAGTGACACATACTAAAACTCTAATGATTGACATGCATGTTTATCTCAAAATTTTTGCCTATATACCAATAGATAGAAACCAATCAAAACCTGTAAATCATTCAAAATAAAAATTGAAACTGAACTTATAATCACATACCTTCACATAACCTATCACATTATTTTTTGATGAATTGATGATACAAAACGTTTCCGGTGTTCCTGTTTTTTTTTTGTTGTTGTGGGAATGATAAAACGGCACTTATCAAATCGAATTTAGGGTTATGGTTTTGTTATGTGATATATCAAGTGGTGTTACGTGGATGTATGATAAGTTCTCGCTAAACTTATATAAGAAGATTAGGGTTGTTTGTTGTTGCCGTGATTTGTTGTGTGAATGGTGATTTCAAAAATTCAGTGATTATGTAAATTTGTAGGTACAAAAATTCTGTATAGATATTGAATCTGCAAGAAGAGTAGTTTCGGCATATATATTTTGTTTTCAAAGGTTTCAACAAAAAGTCTAAAGTGTTCAGTGGTTGAGACGCTTGAGTCTTTGGAGCCTAAAATAGCTCTGAAATTTAAAAGATTAATGATGACATGGATTTATGATGTGGCATATTGATGACATGGAAATATGACGTGGCTTTATGGGATGCCAAGTGGCATTAAGACGTGGCATGCCTCCTCTTATATATAATGTATAGATATATATATATATATATATATATATATATATATATATATATATATATATATATTATGTATTTTAAGAATATCGGGGATCGTGGGGAATTTTATTTTGATCACAACGGTATTTTTATAAACGCTCAAGCTGCGTTGATCATGCATATGTGGAATGATATGAAAATGTGATAAGTAGAAAATTTCATGATGATGTAAATCGTGCTTTATTTCTGATTAAAGTCTTAAGTACATTGAAATTTTCCGGGAGCTTACAATTGGGGGATCTTCAATAGGATGTCTTCGATTTGGTGCGTTTTCCGAAACTTTCACTCAAACCTCGAACTAAGGTGAACAATGACTTCAAGATCAAAAAGATAAGACTACACGGTAGGCTAAGGTGTAAAAGTGTAACGAAAATAAGGGTTAGAAAATGAAAGGATAGGCTCAAATAGGTGTAACTAGGGGTATCTTGCACTAAAGGAGAGTGTAGCAAAAAGGGTTATCACGGAGGTCGAAAAGTCAATGCGACTAAATGATAAACACACACAAGTAAACACATATGGGCTAATTGGGTTTAATCCTAAAACAATTGCCTTTTTCAAATTGCCTTTTCCAAATGCACCAAGATAACTTGATACACTACTCGTTTATGGTCTCGAAGTGATGTAAAAGCCAAGTCCTAAAGTCTACAATACAATCGGCACACTCAATATTTGGTAGATTTGGGTAGAATAGGGGAAACGGAAAGGCTAAATCTCACCAATGACAATAAGGGTTATAGTGTGCTCGGCTATATGTAATTCTACATTGGTTAAAAATATGACAAAAATTTCAAAAGAGCTTAAAATTTTTAAAACCAACTTGAAATTAGGGCAAGTAGGCTAAGTAATCATACACTTCATTTCTATTCCTATCCCCCTACTTGAAGTGTACAAAGTCCCATTTGTACGAGTAAAAAGGAAAAAGAAAATAGAAATGAAAAATAACCGAGAAAGAAATAAAGTCCCCTCTCAAATGCTTGCCCAAGATGTCTCACTAACGGTTGAAGGTGGGTCAGAAGGTTGCTAATGCGTATCTTATCCGGTGACTACGCCTTAACTATAATGCCTTCACAAATTCATCCTTCCCACTGGTTACGGCGTAACTAACAAAAATGGTTACGCCAGAATCGCATCCAGTTCAAAACATGCACAGAAATACTAGGAAAATTTTGTACCTATTGGTACAATTGATTATCCGCAACACAAATATCCTAGTTTAATAGTTATTACAGACATAAGTTTTGAAATTGTTTTGAAGTTGTTCAAATAACAGGGGAATCACTCGTCCCTGTGGTCGTCATGATCCATGGAATGGAATGGAGTCTGGTCCTAAGGGGTGTTGGTGGTGCTACCAGGAGTCGGCTTTGCCTGCATAAATGCCACTCTTGCGGATGCGATATCGTGGATGTCGGGCTGGTACACGTAAGTGATCCATGCCATCGTGGATGGTTTAGGTGCATCTCCGAAGCATTTGGCTGCATGCGGTCCGCACTCTAGCTGAAAAAAGTCTTGTTGCACCACCGCACCGATCAAGTGTACCTGAAAAACCCTCAAACTGGTTACTCAATCCATATAAACCCACAGTGAGGCTATCAATCTCCTCATTGAAGTGGGTTGCCATCCCTTCAAGCCTCTTATCAATCACCTATAACCTATCCCCTACATTCACGTGTGCCCTACGTCGACCCCTAGGCACACTCTCTTCAGCCTCCTCTTGGACACCACTCGGTCCAGCACTGCTAGCTTCCCCAACTTCTCTCCTCAGGGCTATCCCCATCAACTCAACCACACCAAGAACATTTTGGGTACAAATCCCAAACTCCATCAGCTTATTCAGCCCAAGCAAACTAGTTTCCCTACCACGGGTCACCCAAGCGAAAGCCTCATCCGACATCAACCCATAACTCCTAGCCAACCTACCAATGAAGTGAGCCCCTTGAATCAGACTCTTCCCGGACAAACCCTTTGCCCCATTACCCATAAACCTCGCCAAAAAATGGAGGACATCAATGTGATTTCCCCCGTCCATCCCATTCAAGAGGTATAGGTCATCCATGGTCATTTTTTTCTTTTGCCGAATGTCTTGCTCTTATAGAACAAGTAATGAGTCTGTGCACAAGTCGACGAATTGGGCTTCTAACCAAGGTGTAAGTAGGTGGGTGCCTCGAGTTTTACCCTGGCATAGCATAAATGCGGTTGAAGTAGGTAGTGGGATCATAGGTTTCGGGCCTATGCCTCCAACAAGTCTTGTAAAATTCCTCAAAAACCTCAGAGTTTAACTCCTCCTGCGTGTACAAACCCATTCTCACAATAAAATCATTCAAATTTAACTGCCTTTTCTCTCCCCCTAGCTGAAAATACAATGCAACTTGGTCATCATTTCTAATTTCAATATTGAACTCAACTGTCGCTAGAAACTCTCGAACATATTCTAGAATTATTGGCTCAGTGATCCGAAAGAGCCTCAACCCAGCATTGCAAGTAAATGAACCCTCTGAGCATGTAAACTTGATTTTTCAGAACTTTCTGAGCTTCCTTCCAGCAGACCCATTATCGATCCCATCAAATGCCTCGAAGTCAAGAGCTTCGGGCTGATCAATGTCTTTTCTTGTCAGCATCAAGTAATCATCCCTGCATAGCTGCCTAATCTCTCATCCTCGAATGCCAAAACCTTACCCATTCGTGGGTTTGGGGTTGTTGTTGTCTTAAAAGAAAACAAAGATAAGTCGAATTCGTGCATACTGATGACTAGTTACGCGTAACCAACATTACAGGTTATGCCGTAATTATACTACAAACGTAGTTACGGGCGAAATCGCGTAACCCACAGTGTTACTGTAACCTTCCCTGAAACTCAGACAAGACTTGGTTACGATAGCAATAGATTACGCCGTAACCATCAATTTTATTCCAAGGGTAAAAAGAATTATCAATTTTTAACCTATTAGTTCTGAGGGACCGCGCCTAAACCATTAGGTTCTAGTTTGACCCAAAACCCATTTAAACTAAGTCAAAACATCCCAAACAACCAATAATGATATGACACGAATCAAAACAACATGGGGAATTCAACATAATTATGTATTAACCAAGCTAATAGCAATAATAATTGTGAAAGAAGCAAGATCCCCAAATATGAAAACATAAACCCTAATTGAATAATCAATTGAAATGAATCAAAAAGAGTAGTGATAGATCTTACCAGCCATTGCTTGATTGAGGGAACAAAGAAATCTTCACGAAAAATTTTTGGAAAATTTTTACTGTAGAAGTGGGCGATGAAAAGTTGTGTGTTTTGGTAAAAACCTAGTTTTTCATCTGTATCAGGGTTTTCATCTGTATCAGGGTTTTATACCGCCCGGATGTTACGGCGTAATTAGAGAAAGGGTTACGCCGTAACTAATTTTTTAATTATTAAAATTTTTATTATTATTTAATGGTTACGTCGTAACTCTTAATAGAGGTTACGCCGTAACTAATAGCTTCAAAGAATAAATGTGGAAAATTGTAATACGATAGATTGAGATACGTATCTTATGTGGTTTGGAAGTACTCACGTCTCTTACTTAGATAAATATGATAGATCATACCTTAGATCTTTCATTAACTGCTCCCCGGCAGCGGCACCAAAAAGCTGATGTGTTATTTCATCCTGCTTTTAATATTTATAAAACTTAGACAAACTTAGGATAAACACATACTAACGGGCAGAGAACCCGGTCAGGTGAAGTAAAGCCTTAGGTAAATCCGAGTGTCGTCCCAAGAGAGTTGTGGCCTTGAAAGAACTAAGATGATTAGAAATGATATTGATATGATATTGATAATCCATTGATATGATATAATTATTCCAATCACACAGACACGAGAATTTAGGATAAAGAGATAGAAAAGAAAAGCTTAATAAAGAATACAAATAATAATAGATTCTCGACATAAGGGTTCAATATAGTGCTTAATTATTGCCAGACTCCTTTGGTCAATTCGCCATGGCCTATGGTTCTTAGATTCCTCACCAAGATGAACAGGTCACCCGGGATCATTCGACAACCTAATAGCAGTCATTAAGGGCCAAATCTACTAGATCTAGTCTATGGAAACCCAGCCGTTAGGAACTTAGATTTCCCCTAGCCTCTTAAATACCTTCACTTGATAGGTGATCATTTGGTCGATTCGCAAGAAGAGTGGTAGTACTATGGCCAATTCCTTTCTTACTTCGCAACCTATTAGACTGAGGTCAGTTGGTCAATTTTCCCAGCCCTTTAGATACTAACAAGCTTATAATATTACCAAGGCTAGCGATCTATGATAAGATTAGTAAATGTCTATAAAGAAATAAAGAGAAGATCAATAACATAAATGCAAACTTAAATGAATAACATGAATTCATAATATAAACCCTAGAAAAATATAAAAGGAATTCAAACTCGAATACAACGGAAATCATAGACGAGAACTTTGTTATTCATACTCCCAAACCATGATTCTTCTTCTGTGTTTGATCTCCCCAAACCTTATAAAGGTTTGGGAAAGGAGAGATGCCTATAAATGATGAAAACTTCGTCTATTTATAGGCTCGGATACCAGTTATGGCGTAACATTTATTAATTAGTTATGCCCTAACTCTTCAAAATCTTGTACTTATCCATGGTTACAGCGTAACCTGAACTGAGGGTTATGTCGTAGTCTTTGTAAATCAGATGCTTATCGGTTGTTACAGCGTAACCTGAGTTGAGGGTTACACCGTATCCTTTGTAAATTTGATGTTTATCTGCTATTACGGCGTAACCTGAGCTGAGGGTTACGCCGTATCCTTTGTAAAGTTGGTGCTTCATATTCAGCGGTCTTGTTACGGCATAATTATATTCCATTGTTACGTCATATTCTTCATAAACTTTATTACGGCGTAATTTCATCACTTGGCTACGCCGTAGTTGAGGGAAATATCATCCTTAGGCTTAGAAATGTCCATTTACCGCTTTCTTGCATGAAATAGTTCCTGAAATGAAATAATAAGGAATAAGGATGTTTCTAATAGCATTTTAATCATAATGTGATGAGAAAGGGGGAAATTAACACTTAGAATATCAGGTTTATTTGATGTTATCAATCATCTCGAGAATGCAAAGACCAATTTTGAACAACGCTTTGCTGGGAGAAGCTTCATATATGTTCCGGTGTGGGAGGTTTTTAGAAAATACCCCAAATGGGACGTGGAGGACCCGATTGGAATTTCATGTCTCGAGGATCTATTTGGCCCTGACAAACGACCTTATCCCGACGGCGCAAGAGAATCTCGATCTTTAAAGAAATCCAAGTCGACGGAGACGTCGATCGCTGGGGGGAGTCAATCGAGTTCTTTTTCGGGACATTTATCAGACACTTACTCGTGCAAAGCTAAAGCTCAAAAACTCGCGTACGAGTCAAGGAGGCAGAAAGAATTGGGGTACTTGGAGATGGAAGAGTTGAAGTTTCTCATGCTTGATCCAGACCAGACCACACTGGCCAAAGCCGCTATCATTCGTAGGAAACAACAAGAAATCATGAAGAAACATCTGCACGACAAATCAAATGTTTAAGTTTAGTATTATTATATGTCATATGTTTTTGTTTCCGTATCATTTTTTTTCGTATCGTTATTTTAAGTTGCGTATGTTTTTTAACATGTTGTATTGTAGTTTAATTTTAATGAATGAATTTTATGTTATTTGAAAAATTGAATAAAAAAATAAAATAGGAAGTGGTGGGACCCAAATGAGTAAGTTGTGGTTAGTTGTGATAATGTGGGTTGTAGAAGGAGGTTTGTTATAGTGATGTGGCACCCCGTGGGACCCATAAAAACTAGTTATGCTTGCCCAACACACCCAATGCTCTTACAAATACTGATATTAGATCATATGACTTAGGTTATAATTGTTTTTAAGTGATCACAGTAGTATTTTTTGATCTAATAGTCTAGTCTCTAAGAAAATTAGAGAAAATTCAACGAGCTAGATGCTGCCTCTTTGTACCCAATGTAATCTTAGATGTTTTTTTGAATATAAATGATACAATCATAATATGCCATTTTTTATAGGTTTGAATTAGATAGAAAGGTGGTTCAGTTCCACACCAAGATGAATGAAAAATTAGTCATCAGAACATCTAGAGCTAAGATATGAACCAAACTTATCCTGTTATTGGTTTGGTTTTACACCAGTTTGTTTCCAAGTAATTGATGTAAAAGTTGATAATTTCTATGTTTGAATGTTTTCTAGCAAGGGTAATTGAAAACCTTGTTCTTTCCGGCTTATGATTTACACTATACAGTCCAGAATTTGTTCAAATTCTCTTGCATATAGTGTTATTTTTAGTCTTTATTTTAGCTTAACTCAAAGTCCGGGGGTTATGTGTCATGTTTAGCCATTAGTCAAATAAGAATAGCATAAGGGTAGGTTGGTGTTTGCTTAAGTCCTAAACTACACGTTTTCATTGATATTTTGTATTCATAGCCGTATTCAAATCCAAATTGAAGACCGTCTTCAAGTCCAAATTGAATTTGAAGATCCGTCTTCAAATCCAATTTGGAGTTTGCTTCCTTCTCATCTCTATAAAAGGAGATGAGGGGGGAAGGATCATGCACTTCATTCTTTCATTACTCAATAAACATTTGATATCGAGGGTTATACTTGTGCGTGTTTACTTTTCTGTCGATCATATATACTTGTTGTGGTGTGTCGGGCTTTTCTTTACGATTTTCGGGTTCCGAGAGCATGCTTCCAGGTTGTTGATCATTCTAATATTTGTGGAAAACTAGAAAGGGGGGGTTGAATAGTTTTGCCGATTTTAAGTTAGTTTCAAAAAAACTTTTAGATTCGATGTTATGTGAAATCGTATGGATGAAGAGAAAGTATAGATCTAAGAGTAATGCAAGTAAAGTAAGTAAAGTAAAGGATATAAATGACACAACCGATTTATAGTGGTTCGGCTACAAGGACACCTTCCTTGCCCTACTCCACTCCCCGAGTCACCTACTCGAGAGTTCAAGCACTATGTCAACAAACTCCTTCAACTTGGCAGAGAAGCCTTCACAACGTTGCTTACACCTTTTTCTGGTACAAAGCTAAATACCGAGTCCATAACACGGAGGACCAAACCAACACTACTATAACACAACAAATATGTGAAATATGAAATACAAGATCTTCGCTACAGAAATCTTGTGGAGGAACAAATCAATCCAGGACCCCTTGCTTGGATGACTTGTAGAATGCTCGTGATCTCGCCTTAGAGAAAGACCTATATGAGAATCACAATAGAAGAAAGAAGAACAACTCTCTAGATCAAGTGATCTTTTGTTAGAAGAGTGTAAGAATATGTGAGAGAGTTTGTAAGAAAAGGGGTAAGTAAAAATGAAGAAATGGCTCTCTATTTATAGGCAAATTCTTGCCACTGTTGCACGGATCCCACGGATTCCTCACTTGAGGGATCCGGTCCAGTGTATTCCCTCGGGATCCGTGGGACGCTCCTCTTTACCCATGGGTTTTTGGGTTATGGGTCATGGGTCATTGGTCCTAGATTATGATCCATGGGTATCTAAATAGGTACAATGTATCTAATAGATGCAATGCATCTAGACAATGGGTATGGATTAACTCCATGGGTTATGGATATGATCCATGGGTATGGGTCATGGGTTGTGGTTTTTACCCATCCTAATAAACTATTACAACAAATGAATTATTACAACAATTTGTATTAAATGACTATGTGTAGATGCTTTACAAAAGATAACATGTATCCTTATAATTTTACTTATGATAACATTATATTTGTTATCAACAAAACACAAAGAAATCGCTTAATATTAATAAACGTTTTTACGGTTTATTTGTATTAACAATCTCCCACTTTTTTGTTGATGACAAAACATAATGTTATGAAGAGTAAAACTTAATATTAGATGTATGTTTTGAAAGCATAAGTTTTACTTCTTCTCCCCCTTTTTGTCGAAACAAAAAGTAACCCAAATGAAGAAATAAAGTGTGAAAAAATAGTCCACGTATCTCTAACTCCCCCTTGACGGTAGCTCCCCCTAGAATGGGGCGTCAAGTGAGAAAAAATATAAAAACCTACAAAGAAAAAGGTTAGTAGTAACATGCGTAAATAATCTTGTGATTGACGAGAATCAAGATTGGGAGCCAAGGTATGTAAACAAAGTCTTGTAATAAAATAACAAAGTGTAGTGGTATTTATGCCACATACAAGCAAATAAAACTAAGAACAAGACTTGTTCTAAAAATGACTCAAAATAAAATACTAAAAATAATAAAATGATTCCTTCCATGCTTGCATAAGGTTATGGATGGAAGTTTTGGTGAGTAATGATGTTGATGCGATCAAGGATGAGGTTAAGTATGACTCGCATTTCTTCCCTAATTGATTTTTCAAGATCCCTAGTGGATTGGCAATGTTCACAATGTAAATGATGTGGGTAATGTGTGCGGAAGTTTTCCGGGTTAGTTTGATTTGTGAGATGCGGAAGTTGTGGTGGAAAAGTTGGAAAATACGGATCAAAGTCCAGAATGTTTAGAAGTGGTGGTGGAAAAGAACCTAGATGTTCTTGTAACACAATGGGAGGTGGTGAGGTTTCAAGGTCTTTGAAGATTTTGTTTGGAGATGTGGGAGGTGTTAAAAAGAGTAGTTCTTTTGGGTTGGTTGTTGGGATCTTATTGGAGTCTTAAGGAGTTCCAATAGAGTGACTTTAGGTGGAGAATTGATAGGTGATGATGTTGGTGTGCTTTTTGGAGATGAGGGAGGTGCTACTATGGAAGAATTTTGTGGTGAATGAGTGGTTGGTGATGAACCATTTGATAATGGTTTTGCTAAACAACAAGGCCGGATGCTAATCCGTGCGGTTTTTCTAGATTTGGGTGGTGGTACTATGGAAGGTGGTAGGACAAAACTTTCGATTTCTTGAAAAGGATTGTTTGCACTAGGTGATTCATCTATGTTGGAAGATCTTTTGGATGAAATGATGATGTTTTTTTGTGAGTTTGAGAGTGATGAATATGCAAGCATTTTGAGAATCTGATTTATAGAAAAATAATGCATAGTAATGAATGCTTGACCCAAAATGTGGACTAAAATCTAGTGATTAGATATGAATTTAAGGCATGTGATCATGAGAACGCAAGCATTAAGTAACATACTAAAAAAATGATAAAATGATGAAAATATAGAAGTTTTCATCCAAAGTGAGAAAAAATAGAAGATAATTTTAGCTTCTGTCTCACGGATCCCACGGATCCTTCCCTAGAGGGAACCGATGGCCCAACATTAATCTGGGATCCAGGTATCGGTGACCCAGTGACTCAAAATTTTCCTTTTGGAAAAATTTGTGCCTAGTGTGTGCCTATATGCAAACCATTTGGAGTTGCGGTTATCTCGACTCCTAAAAGGAAAAGAAAAATAAACTAGAAGTGAAAAAACACACTATTATGTGAGATAACCCGAGTGATCCTAATTCATTGTTGCTTAAATGAATGTACCCGAAAACACATATTAGTTATGTGTTCTCTTTAGCATTCAAAAGACATGAGATGCAATGAAAACGTGTTTTTACTTTGTATTAATAAAAAATTTTGTCCTAGACGTGAGAAATAGCTTTTATGAAAGTGATACGGGAAGAAGTATCCTTTTAGAAAGCATTTTGAAAAAGTTTCTTTGTTTGAAGAAAACGTTTGAGAAAACTAGGTATGAGCTTACGTGTTGTAAGAGAAACTTACTTTGAGAAGTAAGGAAAAATTATGAAAGTACGAGTTGTAACTAAAACCTATCTTGGGTTTTGAAAATTCTCGTATTTTCTTGTGAGTTGTGTGTGAAATATAGATCCTAGACTCAGAAAGAGGAAGGCTAGTTGTTGGAATCACTCCTAAACCTTAATCAAGTGTTAGTAATTCACATGTAATAGTTAGCTTAATTTTGGCCTTTATGTTTGTTATTTAGCCTAAAGGTTATGTAGAAGGCCCATGAGCTTAGGCTTAGGCCCAATAAGAAAAGGATGGGAACTAGGAATGTTTCCCTAGCTTCCCACCTATAAATACTCATGTATAACCCTCACTTGAGGGTTGGTTGTTCATTTTATTCATTCACTTTCACTCTACACCTAACCGTGCTACTCTTAACGTGTGTGTGTGTGTTTATCGTGTTCAACCGCCTTTATCTCTTTCTATTAAGCTTGTGTTGTAAAACTAGTGACCTAACAGTGGTATCAATCGCCAAATAGTTGGGTGAACGTATTGTTTCTTGAAGTGGGTTTTGGTCCTACGCGTAGAACGTACGCTTCGTGTTTGATACTTTGTGTTGCTTAAAAACTCATTTTTTTCACTTTTAATCCAAGATTCTTGTACTTTCAACGTTTTAAGGTGTTAAAATAACTGTTTTTGGCAAAGAGTTTCAAACTTTACGTGGATTTACGCTTTTAAGATTCTTTTTGTTCGAGAGTTTCATACTACGCGTAACAGTTTTACACGTTTTGGTTCATCAAGTTTGACACTTTTGTGTTCTTTTGGTGATATTGAAGCAATCTCATCACAAAAATCTGGTTTGGAAACATTTTTGGGCAAAATCACTTTTACGAGTACACCACGCATATGAAAACCCTAGTTCTGGCGTAACTTTATCCTTGGTTTGATCTTCGTTGGTTTACTCCGTGTTTTCTTGCTTGGATAAGCCGAAAATACGTCGACTTTGGATATTTTTGCCTTTGTGATAGTGTAAAAGATCACTTGGGATAAAACCCTAAAATTACGCATAAGCATTAAGCTTGCGCCAGAAAATCCTACGCGATAAGATTCATCTTACGCGTAAGCCTAGTCTTACGCATAAGGTAATCCTATGCCTAAGTTTCTACGCCTAACTTTGTGTCTACGCATAACTTTAGCGTCTTTTCCTACTTTCGCGAAGCTAAAACCTACGCGTAACTCTTGATTGTTACGCGTAACTTTGGTGTTTCTTTACGCATAAGTGGTACTTGGTTTATTGTGATTTCTACGCCTAAGGATACTTCATCAACAAAGGTTCATTCGACTACAAAAATCCATTTTTTATAACACAAGTTTTCAACATGTCCCAACCACCATACTCTAGCTATTTCCCTTACACTTATCCTCAACAACAACAACAACAACAAATAAGTCCCCAACATCAACAATGGAATCATCAACAAGCAATTTAATCAACAACATACTCCACAACTTGCAGCAATTCCACAACCTCTTATGCCTCAACCACCAACAAGTCTTCAAGTACAACCTTACTCAAACGTCTACAATCAATCCAGGAGCTTTATGAAGGAACCGAAATGGTTTGGCAAGAATGTGTGAAGCCTTGAATAGCCAACAATCAATTCATGAAGCTGGCTCACTTGATAGACATCCAATCCTCACTCCCGGGAATTATGATCAATGGGTGATTCGGTTCTTTAGGTTTTGTGATCTAACGAAGCCACATGGAAAGTTTTTAAAGAAGGTCATTATGGAAGGTCCATTTGGATGCCTACTATTGTAACACCGGAGATCCGGATCTCGTTCCACCAAGAGATGATGTCACCGAAATTGCAACTTTTGCACAATTGACGGGTGATCAACTTCTACACTTTGAAGCTGACGAACTTGCAATGCAATACATCCTTTTAGGACTACCAAATCCAATCCTTCGAAGTGTTGATGCTCAAAAGACTACAAAAGCAATGTGGGAACAGATTCATCTTCTTATCCAAGGAACAACACTCAATCAAGAAGATATGGAATCCAAAATCTACTTGACTTATGAACACTTCATGATTGAACCAGGAGAGTCATTAGAATCTTATCATCATCGCTTTTCGGACATCATTAATGATTTGGACAAACACAATATCATCATGCCACGAATTACTGTCAACACAAAGTTCCTAAGTAGTCTTGGTCCAGAATGGGAGAAGTATGTCATCTTTCTCCGTCAAGCTAAGGATATGCATCATTCTACCTACGGATTGTTGTACGACTATCTGAAGCCTCACCAAAAAGAAGTTGATAAGGAAAGAATTCTCCGTGGTCAAACCGTTTCACCATAACTTCCGGACAATCAACAACTTGCTTTGTGGGCTCAAACTAATATTCCTCCTCAACAAGCTCCTCAACCCGCCCCTCAAACAACTACAACCAACAAACCTCCTGATCCGTCACAGCAACAACCTCAACAAAATAAATTGGTTCCTTACAACAACAACCCTGCTCAAGCTCTTTACAGTCAAGCTGATGACGACTCCGATGCATTTGATGACTTGCAACAAGGCTTTGTGATGATTGCTAAAGCATTTGGCCATTATGCAAACAAATCCAAAAATCGCATTCGTTCTTCATCTAGTACAAGAAATCAGGCTATTGTGAACAATGGACGCATTGAAGTTCAAAATCGGGGTTATGGTCGTCAGATGGGAGGTGGTCAAGGGTTCAATGCTATGGGAAGGAATAACATGGGTGCTCCACATCAGCAAAGGGCTCAATTGGTTGAACAGGGAATGCTTCAGAATGGGGTTAATGGTCTTCGATGCTATAACTGTAATGAGAAGGGTCATTTGGCTAATGCATGTCCTAAACCGAGGACAAGAGGCAGTGCTTATTTCAAAGAGGCCTTGCTCTTGGCTCTTAAGGATGAAGCTGGTGGATCTCTTACCAACAAGGAACAGAGCTTTATGGCGGATGCGATTCGTGATGATGATATGGAGGACTTGCGGCTAATGCGCAGTGATGTTAATGGCACAAATGCAAGCTCTACACATGAGTGACACATGCCCAAGTATATGACAGCGATGGCTTGTCTCGTACCCGAACAAACCATTATCATCAATGAACTGATATCTCCGCCAACATCTGCATCCGACACGGATCAGAGTGTTCAACATGAGCCATCTACATCTCATTATGACGATTTTCAACTAGACCCCGTAGTTACATTTGATGATCAAGATGACCTTATGGTTACCATTGATGATCAAGTTGACTCCGTGGTTATACTTGAGGATCTAAAAAATGACTATGTTGAGGCTCACGTTGAACAAAATGATCCTATGGCGGATCCAGCTTTTGAGCTCGAACCTTAGTTAAAGACCAACAATCCCGAGTGGAACGTTATAATGCTGATAATATTCAACTAAAAGCTCAAAATGCACTGTTAACCAGGGATAATGATTGCTTAATTCGACAACTAGAATTTTTTAAAACTCAAGAAAACGGGAAAAGGTTTTGAAGTCGCGTTTTCTAAATCTTATCAAAACGAAAAATATTTAGAACGCGGATATGTGATCTAGCGCATCGAAGAATGCTTTGTTGTCTCAAATAGAACAACTGAAACATGAACATAAATAGCAACTTAACGCTCTTACTTTGGAAAATGAAAAAACCAAGGCTGAGTTGTTAACTTGTCAAAAACAGTTCTCTGAGTACAAAAGCATTCCTAAAACGAATAGATAACTATCTTGAAGAAATTGTCGACTTACAACACAAAATCAAAGAGTTTCAAAATGTCGTTTATAAACATGGTGAGTCAATCACAACTATTCAAAAGTTTACTTTTAAACCAAATCCAAATGGATATGGACCAATTCTTGCTGATTACAAACCTAAGTTTTCAAATCGAGCATTCAAACCAAATCCTGAAGTTTACAGTGCAGAACATAGAATTGATGATTCGATTATGATTGTTGTTGAATATAATCGTCAAGAGGAATTCGATGCAGATGACGAGAGTCGGTCAAAAATGGAAAATGTCATTTATAACAAACCATTTGACTATTCAAAAGCCGTAACTCTTGTTACACAACAAGATAAGTCAAACACACCTTTGGTTGTCACACCAGTTTCTGAAGTTCGTCCCCAACACAATGGTGCACAAATAAATGGTCCTTTACCTTCACTTAGTGAAGTGAAAACTAAAGCCGAAAGTTGTCGTATTATCAAATATTTTGACACTTTCTTATCTGACATCAAACTTTTGAACGGCAATTGAATTTCATTCTGAAATAAAAGTTGACCATTTTATCTCGCCATTGGCAAGAGAACAACGAGAAATTTTTCGACTGAATTTTTCCCTATGTCAAAATTTTGAAAAACTCTGCACTATATTGGGAAAGGGATTTTCACAAGGAACTTGGTCTCATGAAAACAGTTTTAGAGAAAACAGAAACATCAATTTCAAATACTAAACGGAAAAAGAAATTATTGAGAAAAGATGTTGATCGACCCTTGAAAGATGTTATCTGTGCTGATATCCATAATGTTGTGCTATTGTATACTCTTGATAATGCATATGATTATATCTCTCACTGATTCTGTTGAAACTATTGAGAATCGACAATATGCTTCGGATCGAAGTCTTTAAAAGTTGAAAATGAACGATTGTAACTTTCCAACGCAATACGTCGTCTTAATTGGTGTCAAAAAGATATTCATAATCAACAACTTGCTTTTCAAACCAAAATCGCCCAGTTGCGTTCAAAGAATTCAAAACTTGAGCAACGGATGATCAAACGCATTAATTTACGAGTCAAATCTCAAAATATGAACAAGAACTTTGCAATACCAAAAAGGAAAATGGTGTCATATCGATTTACTCAAACGCACTCGTGATGAAGCATCTAACGATCTAGATCATTTTCATGCACAGACTAAAGAAGTCATGAATTTTCGGAAATCTTCGCTCGAAAATCAAGATCGATTCACACTATCTTTAAGTTAAGAGAAATGTTAGGAAAGTATGAACATATTTCACCTACTGTGATTAAGAGAATAGCACCAGTAACACTTAGTAATCGTGAACCTAGAATCCCTAGTGCCAAATCACAAGTTGCTAACGTGCCTCCTTCTCTACCGCAACAGAATAGTTTCCTCTTTTCCAAACGTCCGACTTCACACCTAGGAGCAATACAAGGAAGAATAGGAAGTTGCGACCTAAGAAAAGACAAATAAAGATTGCTGAAGTAGAAGAACACCCTAGGACTATGAATAAGACTCAAGTTTCTTCCACTATAAATATTGCACCTGGCAAATGTAATAGTAATAGTGATGTAACGAATGCTAAACCTTTAAGTACTTTTGATATTCACCTCGATGCACCTTGTGTTATTTGTCGTAAAAGTATGAATTCTAATTGTCATGACAAATGTGTTGCTAAAGCTATTATCTCTCGTTTAAGGAATCCTAAGACTCGGAATACCTCTAGGCCCACTAATCATTCTAAGTCTGTTCTTGGTAGACCGCCTTCTTTAGATTCTAAGAAACGCATTGTTGTCCCCTGTAGTTCCGTTTCACATCCTAAGAATGTAGTACCACCTAGTGCCTTTACTAAGACTAAAGCAAATACTAGTTGGAGATGGCAGAAATGGATATACAACACACTAGGATTTAAGTGGATACCTAAAGCTATTGATGTGTGTATATCTACTATAATCGCCCTCAGGAACCCTCTAACATTTCGGGTTCCACATCTACTTCTATTCCACCTATGTCGTCTGTGTGTAATGGTGATACGATCATTCTCGGATTGTTGATAGCGGATGTTCCCACATGACATGCAATCTTAAATCGTTATCAAACTTTGTTTCAAAGTTCATTGGCACCGTCGATTCGGGAATGATCACTTCGCAGCTATCATGGGCTACGGAGACTACATTAATGGCAACATCGAAATTATCATGGTTTATTATGTGGAAGGCCTCGGTCATAATCGTTCTCGTTGGTCAATTTTGTGATGGAGATTTGGAAGTCGCCTTTGGGGAGAACACTTGTTTCATTAGTGATCTACATGGAAACGATCTTATGTCCGTCAACGCTCATCCGGTCTATACACTATCTCTATGCAAGACATGATTGCTTCATCTCCCATATGTCTACTCTCAAAGGCTACATCTACAAAATCTTGGCTATGGCACCGTCGTCTTTCACATTTAAACTTTCAAATCATAACCAACCTTGCTCGACACAAACTAGTTGAAGGTCTCCCATGATTCCGGTATTCTAAAGATCACCTTTGCTCAGCTTGTGAACAAGGGAAAAGCACTCGTGCTCATTTTCCTTCAAAGGTGGAACACAGCTCTTAGCATGTGCTTCATCTTCTTCATATGGATTTGTGTGACCCGATGCGCGTGCAGACGATAAATGGCAAACGCTACATCTTGGTAATTGTTGATGACTACTCAAGATGGACTTGGGTTTATTTTCTTCGAAGTAAAGATCAAGCTCCACATATGATCATCACCTTTCTCATGAAAATTCAAGTTCAACTCGACACCGTCCGACAAATTGCATGCAGACAAAGGAACTCAATTTGTGAATCAAACCCTTCGGGATTATTATGAGAAAGTGGGAATTCAGCATGAAACATCTATTGCCCGCATACCGAACAAAACGAGTTGTTGAAAGACTAAATGACGTTAGTGGAAGCGGCCGAACGATGTTAATCAATGCTAAACTTCCGACACTTGTGGTGAAGTTGTCTCGACTGCATGCTACACTCAGAACCGCTCAATGATTACAAAACGGCACAACAAAACACCATTTGAGCTTCTCCACAACCGAAAACCGAATCTCAAACACTTTCATGTCTTTGGATCTCTTTGCTATCCGAATAATGATCGTGATGACTTTGGAAAGCTCAAAGCCAAAGCTGACATTGGAGTCTTTATTGGGTATTGTGAGAATTCTAAAGGTTAGGATGGAATCGCGGACAAAGCAAGTTATGGAAACGATACATGCTCATTTTGATGAACTTATGAGATGGCTTCGAGTATAACAAACTTGGAACCCGGTCACAACCGCTAAAATTCCCCAAACCCCATCATCACCAAACAAGCCCCACTCACTCATCAACAAATGGAACGACTATTTGCTCCTCGTTCAGTGGACGATATTAATGAACGTGCTCCAAGTGTATCCGCCTGTTTGCTCAACCTGATAATACTCTTATACTTGATACACCTGCTACAACTACCGTTGAAGAAGCACCACCAGTTAACTCCAACACAACAGTTGAACAAACCGCTTCCAACAATGATGCATCGGCTGGTGATGTTCTGAATGATGTACCCCCACCTACAGATTTTGATCCAAATGTGTTCTTTAACCCGCTTTGCTAATGAGGACCGCTGCACCTAATGTCGCAGAATCTTCAACAAGCCATTTGAATCCTCAAAATCTGCACAATGTATACCAACATCAACCCTCCACACATAGATGGACAAAAGACCATCCTCTGGAAAATATTATTGGCAACCAAAATCAATCAGTCGTTACGAGACAACGTCTTCACTCAGATGGTAAACATTGCATTTATGCACTCACTGTCTGCCAATCTGAACCTAAAAACATCAAAGACGCAATGACAAAAGACAACCGGATGAATCCATGCAAGAAGAACTCAACCAATTCAAATGTCTTGAAGTATGGGAACTGGTTGAAAGACCAACAGGAGTCTACGCCATTGGTCTCAAATGGATTTGGAAAAACAAATTGGATCTTTGAAGGAAACGTTATCGAAATAAGTCACTTCGGTGGCTAAGGGTTATCGCCGGAAGAGGGTATTGACTTTGAATAATCTTTTACCCGGTTGCTCGTCTTGAGGTCGTTCGGATATTTCTCGCGTGCATGGCTCATATGAATATGACGGTCTTTCGGATGGATGTCAAAGCTGCGCTTCTAAATGGACAACTAAAAGAAACGGTTTATGTCACCAACCGAAGGATTCACGATCCCGTTCCCGAACCATGTCTACAAACTAAACAAAACTCTGTATGGTCTCAAATAAGCTCCTCGGGCATGGTACGATAAGCTATCATCTTTCCTAATTGCCAATAATTTCACCAAAGGTTCGGTTGACCCTACTATTTTCATACAATATCACGGGGCACATATCTTAATTGTTCAAATTTACGTGGATGACATCATTTTTGGGTCTACACATAAAAAGTACTCAATCGCTTTTGCAAAACTAATGAAGAAAATTTTTGAAATGTCCATGATGGGTGAACTTACGTTCTTTCTAGGATTACAAGTTCATCAATCACCCCGTGGTATTTTCTTGAGTCAGTCCAAATATGTCCTTGAATTGTTAAACAAATTTGGAATGAATACCTATGACACTTATGCCACACCAATGGCTCATACCAAGAAGCTAGACACTGATTTACATGGGAAATTGGTGGACCCTACAAAATACCGTAGTATTATTGGGTCTCTCATTTATCTAACAGCTAGCACATCGATATTGTCTTTGCTTTGTATATCTTTGCTCCGTTATCGCGACCAACCTGAAACCCACCTCTCGAGGCTAAAAAGAATCCTCCGATACATCAAGGGAACCATTAATTTGGGGATCCGTATCCGAAGGATTACGGTTTTGAACTAATCGCCTTTTCAGACACCACCGGATGCTTAGATTCACGGAAAAGTACTTCAGGAGCTTTACAATTTCTTGGTGATAAACTGGTGTTATGGAAATCGAAGAAGCAGGACTGCGTCGCCGTCCTCAACCGAAGCGTAATATGTAGCCATGTCGCCGTGTTGTGCTCAAGTCATTTGGATGAGAACACAACTCAAAGACTATGGTTACGTGATTTGACGAATCCGATGTACTCGCGACAATCGTAGTGCTATTGCGATCTCGTGCAATTCGGTTCAACACTCGAAATCAAAGTACATCGATCTTCGATATCATTTCATCAAGGATCACGTGGAACAGTGGTAACGTTGAATTATACTTTGTGGGTACAATACCAATTGGCGATCTTCTCACCAAAGCCTTGCCTCCCGCTAGGTTTAATGAGTTGGTCCATCGGATTGGTATGAGGTGTTTGACTCAAGAGGAAATGGATGACCTCCTAAACAGCCTTTAAAAACCCGTCAAACACCAAAACATCTCTTGTAAATAAATTTTCAAAAACAAAAATACAAAAATATAAAATCAGATAAAAACAACAAAAATATTCCTCTATCTATATTTCTTTAAACATTGCAAGTACATTTCTTCCGTCAACACTATAATCTTTCAAAATTCAGTATTTTTTCGATCAAGTGTTGACGGGAGAAAATAAATACTTAATCGTTTCAAAACATCCGTGTACTTGCATGTTACTCTATTCTGGTTGTTTCTTGTATCAATGGTGGTAAACTTTTTCGTTAAACCGACACTCCTGACCAAATTTATAACCTTTCATTATTTTCTTAAGCCGAGGGGGAGTGTCGTCAAGTTTCTTTCTTAAAATCTTTGTTTGATCACCAAAATGGAAGTTAAATGGCTTTGTATGAAAAAGGAAAAGGTGGAGGGACCAAAACTGTCAAAAGTGTAAACTATTTTTTAATAAAACTCCCACACCTAACTTCTCACATCACATTTAATACTCAAACCTAACATAATCTACGCATACAAATCGTTCAAGAAATCCGTGTTTTGGATCATCAATTTGCAAGTTGTTTTATGATATTAACGTGTTTACAAACATTGGTTTTGATTTTTATACAAATCCAACGGTCAAATATTTGTCTATGATTGATTTAGTGTTCTACGCATAAGCGTATGAACACTCAATCAAGAATGGGTGTTTGTGGTTAAAATGATTGTGTCAAAATGCTTTTCTTACATCAATGAACACATTTTTATCACTAAAACATACCCAGATACACGAATTGAGTGACTTTGAAAATTAGGGTTTATGCGTGGTTTTAGGGGTTTTTCAAATGTGATTGTATTTGGTCAAAAAGATTGTTGTGTGATGTTAATATCATGTTGAATTGATGATATCCAGGCCCTATAACAACACAGAAACACTAATTAAGTTAGAATTAGAAATTAGGGTTTAATGTTCTTGAGTTTTGGGTACTTTTGATTCACCACGATTTGGGTGTTAAAACTTGGTTATTAGACTCTCACAACACCTAAGACCTACCAGAAAACGTTTGATACAAATCCTATGGTTAGAAATCATATGCGTAATTCATAAACTTTAGGGTTTTGACTTACGCGTGTGACTTTATATGCGTAAACTGTGAAATGAGTTTCATGCCATGATCTGTTTTTTAAAATGACTATACATGTTAAGATTGATGATATGATGATTTTATTTCAGGCTTGCTACGCATAAAACTCAGAATCAAGCTCCTTGTTACTCTACGCATAAGGAACACCTTACGCGTAGAAATTTATGCGTAAGAGAAATCTTACGCGTAGCTGTTACGCGCAAGGTTCTACATAGGGACTACGCGTATCCTGTGAAGGATATGCATAAACAGTGACTCTACGCATAAGGTCCACTCTTACGAGTAAGCCTTACGCGTAAGTTTGTTTATACGCCTACGCGTAAGCTCTACGCATAAGGTCCCCTTTTTCCTACGCGTAACATTTCTTACGCGGAAGTAAGGATCCTACGCATAAGCTTGCGTCTACGCGTATACTTCTCCTGTTTACGCATAAGCTACTATTCCTACGCATAAGCCTTGAACAAACCTTCGCTTTTGAACTGCTGCGTGCAAACTTGTGAATAAATGAATCATAACGCCACGAATCCAATAATGTCACTAATAAACTTAAACGTTTGATATGTTGTGAACTCTAAGTGATAACATAAACTTTAAAACTTAAAGTTAACTAACTCACGAAACGTTTCACGGCGTCATTGGACTATTGGACAAACAAGTGACTTAGGACTCGTAACAATCTTTAACACTGTACATTCAATAATTAGACAATAATAACCTTCTGTTGACTAACATTATGTCTTTCGATATGTTGGTTCTTTTTGGCTAATGTTATTTCGATCACGACATGGTCGCTCAAATGAATGTGGATGCACGGAAGTTCTCACAATTGCGCATATCTTCCTAATGGCTATCCGAGAAAGATTGGAAAGAACAATCTAAGAGTTGACTTTTAAACTCTTTCATGCTCGAATCTTCTCGCCGATTGCGTGGATATTCTAAAGAATCATCCATACGAACATGCTCTCACACTCGCTACTATTACGAGATCTACATTCAACAATTCGGAATTCAATGCAAAGGATCAAAAGGTCAAAGTGCGGTGGACTGTGATGCTCAATCACAAAGATCACCATCACACATGCAGATCTACGGGTCGTTCTTCTAATTCTCGAAATCGAGCCAACCGACTTCTATGCCACACCTACTAAAGAGATAGTTCTAAAATTCCTAATTGATATTGGCTATGATGAAGCTTCAGGAATAATCACTAAGCACTCTCATGTGGAGCTTAAGAACATTCCTCAACCGTGGAGAACACTCTACATCATCATTACCAATCTGTCTCGTCGTGATAGTGGCTATGAGCATCCCAAGCTCATGGAGCTGCAAATATTTTGGTCATTAATCAACAAAAAGGACATCGAAATTGAAGCATTGTTATGGGAAGACATGATGTCATTTCTCAAGAAACTTGGCTCAAAGATTCCCTATGTCGATACAAAAATTGTTGATCCAGAGAGCACTTGGACTTCATCCTGATATTCCCAAGAGTCTCAATGACCCCGACAATCACGATATGTTGACTAAGCCTACCCTATCATCGAATCAAGGAATCGTCAACAAAGAAACAGGGTCTTTGTGTTACCCGATCACCTTCCCGACTAATGAAATCAAAAAGCTCGAGACATACAAAAGGTATCCGGTAGCGAAAAGAAGGAAAAGTTGGTCATCTCGATGAGAAATCTTACGTACACCTATAAGGAAAACTGGTAAGAGGAAGTGCCGCATAATCGAGTCGAGGACGTTCCCCGGAGGAATCCTCCACGAAGGGGACAGTTCCGCCAAGGAAGTTGTTCCTATTCTCGTATCCAAACCTGAACCGCAGAGAAAACTAATGGACGAGGACTCGAGGGTGCGCATCGATGAAGAGACTTTCTACTCAAACCGCTAAAGATGACACTACAACAAGATCTAAACCTCTTAGTCCTCCAAATGAACATGGAAAAGGGAAGACTCCAAGACTTGTGCCTTATGAAGAAAGCTCGGATGAAGAGCCACCGAAACCGATTACAAGAAAAGTTCAAATTGTTAGACTTCAACACGTAGCACAACAATTTGCTAAAGAACAAATGGGTGGCCCCGAAGGGTCGAGTGGTGGAGCTCAACCTTCACCAGTCCGATGCGGTTAATCAACCCGATAAGGGATCTGGTGCCACCACTTTGGTACAAAACCAAACACGTGTGGAGGATACTCTTAAAGAACCTGAATTTGAGAAGTTAGAGAAGGTAAAAGCGATGAAGAAGGCTGCCAAAGCCAAAGGCGATGAACAAGCTAAGTCTCGAAATGAAGAAGATGTTGAGTATGATAAGTTTCTTCTAGATAGTCCTGCACGGTCAAAGGAAGAAACTTCCGAGCCACCAAAGGACCCGGAGTCTCCTCACATCTCATCATCATCAGATTCATCATCTTACTCTTCACCACCACCATCAAAGAAATCAACCAAATCATCATCCGGATCGTAAAGAAGCCAACTCCATCTTGGATCTCTCAATCTAAGAATCGAATCGTTAAAGCTGTCAAACGAGTCAGAAAGAAAGATATTCTCTTCAAGAAAATAAATTTCTTCGATCAAATACTGATATCTTCATGATGAGCAAGACAAGATGCAAGTTGAAAGGGAGTATGTCCAGAAGCTTATGAAGGATGATCTTCAAGGAAGCACGGACGAGATGATTAAAGGATACTCTCATAAGTTCCTTATGGAGGTCGTTCTGAAACTAACAAAGGAGATGTATACCGACAACCAGTATCTAAATCTCTTACACTTAGCCAAGCAAGCCATGAAATCAACTCCGATGAGTTTGAGCATCAATCCAGTTGAATCCACAATCTTATCAGATGATGAATTGGTGAACCGGCTCGTAGCTCAAATGTCGAAATGCTCAAACGCGTTTGCCTCCATTCAAGATTCATTGACCTTCACAAAGAAGTCCGGTGAATCATCCTCCATTCAAGATTCATTACAGGCCTCCACCCCAAAGGACTCCGGCTCAACAAAGTTCCCTCCTCCTCTTCTGCAGATAAACCTCGGATTCTTGACCCACCACCCAGCACTCGAGAAAACGGCGATCACTTTGAGTATACGGGTGGTGAAGATGAAAAATACCATGAGCCCCAACAACAACCCTCTCGACAAAGTACAGAAACCGAACCCTCATCTAGGCCTAAGAAAGAAGAAGAAGGCCCAAGGCGACGTCCTATCATGGCTAGATGAAGATAAATACGAAGAATTTGAATGGTTTTCTACACTTGTTAATTCCACTCCTACCTGGCTGAAGGTCAAGATCTGGTAGACGGTAATTCATTGGAGCATTCTAAGCTATTGCAAGAAAAGTTCCGAATAAAGAAGATGACAAAATCTGAGTTGAGGTGAATCAAGAATGAAGCTTTTCAACTGTTAAAAGATAGCTCGAAAGTGCCATCGAGGTCGAATATCACCTTGAAAACATTGCTCGAGCTATGTCTAACAACATAGATTGGCTCAACCCAGAAGCAAACATCGACTTTACCAAACGGGACAACCCTCCATATTACAATCGATGGTCTAAACCTCTACCAACAATTGGCCAACCCGATGAGCCTCGAATTCCATTCCGATATTTCTTCAACAAAGACTTGGATTTTCTTCTACATGGTGGCGATGGTTCTAGGAAATACGCTACATTTTTGACACTTCCATTCCCTGACGAATTTACTCTAACCGCATAGCCATCGAGGAAAGATCTAACCACTTGTTCTCTAACCAAGTGGAAGAGTACAACCGAGATGCAATGTATGGGATTCACCATTGGCCGAACGCCAAGAATCTACTATCGGCCGCTGGTTTAGAAATCTCAACATGGAGTGTTCATCCTAAAAGTATCGTTGCCATCAAACACTTTGATCTTTCGTCCAAATGGGACTACACTTTTCTCAAGAAGATTGTCGTCAAAAGGCAAGACGAAAGGGATTATGCATTCTCTGAAGCTGACTTTGAGAATTTGTCTATCAACGACATTGAAGACATGTATCTTGCCAAAGTACAGGGTCGCATGAGACAATTCTCCACTGAAGTACAACGTGAATTCATCAAGTCATTGATCATCTTCATCAGACGCATAGTCATCAAAGAACGCGCGAAGATCTCCGACTTGCGTTGAATCTTATTAGACCCGTGTCAACCTCACTCTACCGCAACTTGATCTTCCCGACATCAACTAGCTTTCACAATTTACACTCATCGCAAACCATTCTTATGGATTTACCGCAGTGAACTTCAAAGAAATTGCTTAATGGCGTGTAGAGATCTTCACAAGTTTGGGGATCACACTTTGAAGCTGGTTAGGGACGGATTGGCTTATCGGTTGAAAGATATACATCAAAAGATTGGGTCTCCTAAACGATGCAATTCTCAGGATCGAAGGGACGTGAAGAGGATCATCACGATGATTGATGAACGGTTATATATAGAAGGGATCAGTTCAGAAGATTGGGAAGCTATGTTGGTGGTCGACCCAGGATTAACATCACCGGCTTTCAACGCCCGGTTCAAACTCCTGGCAACATCTCCGGGTCTACCGGTACCCCTTGAACGCTTCTTTAATTATACTTTTGGATGTGTGATTTTCTATATCCATGGCTTGTGCACACATTACAGTGTACAACCCGTACTTGTAAATAAAGGACCCTGTGGTACGCTTCAGTGCCACAATCCTTATAAAAGGATCGAAAGCTTCTTACTTTGGAGTAAAACCTATCAAACCTTTCACTTTTCAAGGTTTTGCTCAAAAGAACAAGTACTTTCCCTTATGATTTTCAAAACCTCAACCGTTTCTATCACTCGTTGAGGGGGAGTACTTGACTTAAATCTTTGTTCACAGTGGTCATTCTTCCCGCAACACTCGAAATGGTCATATTTATTCTCAACTTTTCAAAAATAACATTTTATATGCCATTTTTGAGGGGGAGAAAATTCGTGATAAGAAATATGTTGTGTTTTGCTATATGAACTCTCGTGTGAAAAGACTTTAACCCATGAATTGACGAGATCTTAACTATTAGAAACTCGAAAAGACTTGTCCGGGACGGGTAATAATTTCAAGCTAGTTCGCTAGTGATGTAAACGTGTCTCGCAAAGGACTTGTCCGAGTAGAATGTACCAGTCGAGAAACTCTTGGTAGACATGAACCTTGACGGGTTTGAAAACCTCTCGGGGTTGTCCACACCCTCAAGATAGTTATTAGAGCTAGTTGTCACCTAAAAGCTGACAATGCAACTCTTTAACTATGCCACGTAACTGTGTCTCGCGGGGGAATGTCTATCTTGAGTCGATCAATTCAAAAGTGCGCGCTCTTCACTCACCGTGCAGATTGCCTCTAAACTCTAAAGCACATGTGGAGGGGGAGTATTTCCGCTAAAAGATAAAACTCTCATAGTGGTTCAAACATGTTTTCATTTACAAACCCTTTGAGAGATTTTCTTGAAAATGGTTTTATGGCAATGGAGTTATAAGGTGATTAAGGTTAGGAATAACCGTCCTATGATCCGCCAGAGTCGGAGGGATCTACCCAAGGACACCACAAATAGTTAGAATTTAGAAGTCCTTAGGTATGATTGTAAAAAGGAGAAAATGAGAATCGGAGAAAGAAGGAGTTGAAGAATTAAAAGAAATGCAAAGAAAAGGGTGAAAAGAAATAGCCCTCCAGTTATTCCAACTTAGACGCAGAACCGGGTTCAATTCAAATGCTCTTGGTTGTCACTAGCCGACACCGGTATTGAAGAGTAAAAGTCGTCATGGACCCAGTGACGCATGCACTAAACCTTCTTAGCCACTCAAGTTTCTCTCAACAGAAGCTTGTTTCATTCTCACATGGAACCCTACCTAAACTATCGGCGTTCTCTTAGAGATTGCTGATATTGAAGAAGGGGACCCTCTCCCTAGTCTCCGCTCAGGAAACCAAAATGCACTATTGAGTCTAGAGCCACGAGATTCATCAAAAGATCTCTTAGGTACACTTGACATTTCCACTTGACGTTCAACAATAACAATTTCAGTGGTACATTATCGAGTCCTTCACAGATCTTAGCAATCTGTCGAGAACATTTATTAGAGGTTCACATTTGTGATCCTCGGTGATTGAATGGAAACTCCTGCCAAGGTCAACATCAAACAACCACGACAGAAGGTCGCCCGGCAACTCCCCGTGGATTGCTTAGTGGTCTCAAACGGTCTACGATCGTGAGGTGATGCTTCGGTGTACCTCGGCGACTCATCTGAATCGTAGGTGTACTTCGGTACATCGTGTTATCTCACTAGTGGGACTCCGATTCGGAGAAACGCCTGTAAGAATTAGAGTTGTGTTTTCACACTATGCTGTTAACACCCTCGAAGTTCAAACTTGTAAGTGCCGGAATCCGCTTATTACTAACCGTTTTTATGTTTACTTCTTATGGAAGATCTGGAGCGGAATGATCGTCGTGATTCTCCACTTTTTCACACCAACAACATCATCAAAGAAGTTCTATCTTAAAGCAACACAAAAGTGAGAATGATTCTTCGTCAAATCAAAGAATCTACAAAGTTAAAGACTTAAAGAACTTCATCAGTACCGTAATCTAACGTTAAAAGGTGTGTGAGCATGTTGGAGAAAGACATGGAGACACGAAGCGGCACTGAAGCAACCGGGCGAGGCGGAACTAGATGCGGAACAACAACATACTATCACTTTAACCACAAAGAACAAAAGAACAAAGATAAAGATGACGTCAAAGTAGAACTACTCAAAGAAAACTATCTCTCTACAGGGGAGATTGTTGAATCAAGACAATTCTTCTCACAAGAAAGAAGAATGTCAGAAGACGTCAAAGCTACTATTACTACTGCACCTTCACCGTTTATTCATCACTAACACTTAGGGGGAGATTGTTGGAATCACTCCTAAACTTTAATCAAGTGTTAGTAATTCAAATGTAATAGTTAGCTTAATTTTGGCCTTTATGTTTGTTATTTAGCCTTAAGCTTATGTAGAAGGTCCATGAGCTTAGGCTTAGGCCCAATAAGAAAAGGATGGGAACTAGGAATGTTGCCCTAGCTTCCCACCTATAAATACTCATGTATAACCCTCACTTGAGGGTTGGTTGTTCATTTTATTCATTCACTTTTACTCTACGCCTAACCGTGCTACTCTTAACGTGTGTGTGTATGTTTATCTTGTTCAACCACCTTTATCTCTTTCTATTAAGCTTGTGTTGTAAAACTAGTGACCTAACACTAGTGTTTACATACCTTGTAGAGTTTAAAAATTAATTACGATGATTGTTCCATGAGACCAAGACCAAGACGAAGTAGGTAGAATTGTTTCCGCTTCAACCGTTTGGTGAGGACATCGGCTATGTTGTCTTCAGATGCTACCTTCTCAATAGAGATGTTCCCCTTTTGAACATTGTCTCTTAAGAAGTGATGAATCTCTATATTCTTGGTGCGAGAGTGCAGTACCAGATTTTTGCTTAAGTCGATGGCACCTTTGTTGTCACATAGAATGGCTATGTCACTTAGATGAATGTCGTAGTCAACTAACGCTTGTTTCATCCATAGTGCTTGTTGGCATGCTTTGCCGACGGAGACATATTCGGCTTCGGTTGTTGATATGGCCAATGCCGTTTGCTTCTTTGAGAACCAAGATGTTAAACAACATCCCATGAAAGTACATACACCACTTGTACTCTTTCGATCAACATAATCACCTGCATGGTCAGAATCTGCATATACAATTGTTTCTACCCCCATACCCTTAGGATACCATAATCCTAATTGATTCGTACCCTTGATGTATCTAAATATTCTTTTGACGGCTTCTAGATGTGATGTTTTAGGATATTCTTGAAACCTAGCACATAGACAAACACTAAACATGATATCCGGCCGACTAGCCGTAAGGTAGAGAAGACTACCAATCATGCCACGGTATTTTGTGTTATCAATGGATTCGTCGTCTTCATCTTTTGTGAGTTTAGTGTCGGAAGACATTGGTGTTCTTATGGGTTTTGACTCTTCAAAACCAAATTTCTTTAACATCTCCTTTATGTATTTAGATTGATTTAAGAAGATACCATCTTCTACTTGTTTAATTTGTAGACCAAGAAAGAAACTTAGTTCTCCCATCATACTCATCTCAAACTTGTCATGCATGATTTTAGAGAAATCATCACACATGTCTTGACAAGTAGATCCGAATATAATATTATCCACGTATATTTGAACAATGATTATATGTGATTCCCTTTTCTTATATGTGTTTAAGACCATAAAGAGCTTTCTTTAATTTATACACATGCTTAGGTTTTTCGAAATCGATAAAGTCCGGAGGTTGAGCTACATATACTTCTTCATTAATAAAACCATTTAGAAAAGCACTTTTGACATCCATTTGATAAAGCTTAAGATCATTAGCACAAGCATAAGCAAGAAGTATTCTTATAGAATCTAATCTAGCCACGGGGGCATAGGTCTCATCAAAGTCTATTCCTTCTTGTTGATTATACCCTTGAGCAACGATTCTAGCTTTGTTTCTAGACACTACACCGTTTGCATCTAACTTGTTTTTATATACCCATTTGGTTCCTATTATGGTTTGATTACTAGGTGGAGGGACGAGTGTCCAAACATCGTTAGAAACAAATTGATTTAACTCTTCTTGAATAGCCATTACCCAACTTTCATCTTTTATGGCTTCTTGTGTATTCTTAGGTTCTATGGTTAAGACAAAACAAAATAAGCTACTTTGGTTTTGGACTTGAGACCTTAAGGTTCTTTTCCTATGACCTTATATTATCTACGGGGTGATATTTAGACTCTTTAATATTGATGATTTCATTATTTAAAGGTTCTTCTTCTTCGTTTGTCTTTTTCTTTATTTCAATAGCTTCACTCTCGACAATCTCGTCATCGACAAGAGGTAGAGTAGGTTGGGGTGGACTCTCATCAAATTTTATGTTTAATGACTCTTCAACCTTCATTGTTTCTTTATTTAATATGATGTAAGCTTTGATATTAGGAGAGTAACCTAAAAAGATACCTTCGGTTGATTTAGGATCAAATTTTGTAAGGTAATCTTTAGTGTTAAGTAGAAAACATTTGCTACCAAAGACTCTAAAATGATCTAACGTAGGCTTTTTTCCTCGAAGTAACTCGTATGGAGTTTTACCTAAAAAAGGTTTAATTAAGACTCGATTAAGTATGTACGTTGATGTATCAACGGTATTGCACCAAAACGTTTGAGGAATGGATTGCTCATTTAACATGGTGCGACTCATTTCTTGTAGGGTTCTATTCTTTCTTTCAACTACCCCATTCGATTGTGGAGTGCGAGGAGCCGAGAAGTTGTGAATAATACCATTAGCGTCACAAAAGGCTCCAAATTGCACTTCATTATCGAATTCCCTACCATGATCCGTTCTAATAGACACTATAGAAGTTCCTAATTGTCTTTGGATTTTCTTACTTAATATTTCAAAGTAATCGAACGTCTCAGTTTTTTTCTTTAAAAATTTAGTCCATGTGTACCTAGAGTAATCATCTACTATAACCAAAGTGTAGTAGTTGCCTCCATAACTTTGGATAGCGGATGGACCAAATAAATCCATGTGTAGTAATTCTAGACACTTAGTTGTAGAGACCATGTTTTTAGCTTTGTGACTAGCATGGACTTGTTTTCCTACGTTACAAGCATCACAAAAGTGATGTTCATATTTTAATTTTGGTAGATCTCTTACTAGATCTTTGGATGATAGCGATTGAAGAAGTCGCGTATTGGCATGACCCAATCTTCGATGCCATAAGGTCGAAGTATCATCCATCAAAGTAAGAAAAAGTTTGCCTTTATGTTCATTACCGATTTTAATGACATAGACTCCATGATTCCTAATTCCTCTACCTATATTGATACCATTTTTCAATATCTTACTACCGGTTTCGTTAAAAAGTACATTGCACTTCTTATCACATATTTTTCCTATACTTAAGAGGTTAAAGTTTAGGTTTTCTATGTGACACACATCGTTAATGGTTAGAGATTTGTTAGAAATCGTACCTTTACCGATGATTTTTCTTTTGCTATTTCCAAATACCACATTTCCTCCATTGAAGGATTCATATGTGGAACATAAATCTTTATTGCCGGTCATGTGCCTCGTGCACCCGCTATCCTTGATCCACTCATCCGGATCTAGGTCGACCTTTAAGCACACCTAAGAAAACAATTAACTCAAAAGTTTGGTCCCCATTTGTTCATGGGTCCATTAGTGTTAAACATTCCATTCATGTTAGACATATATGGATAAGGTGAGTATGCATTCCATGGTGCAAAGTTTTGAAATGGAAAACCGTTTTGCATATTTGGATTCCATCCTATTTGATGGTTACTTCTCGGATAAACATTATTAGGTCTCCTAGATGTGTTCGGTTTTGAAAATGATGGACCTTTGTTTCTTGTAAAACTTTGATTTTGTCTTGGAGGTGGTTGTCTAATAGTAACATGGGTTGGTTTCTTCTTATTAACAATAACAAAATCGGTTCTAGATGAGGAAGCTATATTATTACTACTGTTTGCTTCAGTAGACCCACGAATCCCTGGTTGTACACTAGCCGGTTCCCTTTTTATGGGATCTGTGGGATCCGTGACTACAGTGGTTTGTTTTTCTATTGCTTTTACGAATTGTGTTTCTTTGTTTTCATTAGTTGACGCATCAAGTTCTTTGAAAGCCCAAACCTTTTTGGTTGTTTCCAGTTTTAACACTATCTAATATCATATCTAGAGTATTAGTATTCATTCTATCAATCTTAAAGTCTAGATGATCAACTAGTGTTTGAAGTTGAACACAAAGTTCACATTCCCCACTTGCTATCTTCCCCTTTTCTAGACGTTTTAATTTTGCTTTTAACTCAATGACTTCCTTTTCTAAACGTTGATTTTGGTTTTTCAAAAACTTGTTTTTGTTAATTACTTTTAAACTAATTTTGCAAAGTTTATCATATTCATTATGCAATGAGTCATCATCTATTGATGAGCTACTATAATATTCGTGACATACCTCGTCATTTGCCATGAGACAAATTTCTTCGTCTTCCTCCTCGCTCATTCCCCACGAACCGCTCACGAATGCTTTTTGTTCATCATGTTTGGGACACTTACTAATAAAGTGGTTTGGGTCCCCACATTTGAAGCAAGCGTGATCATCCCTTGCCTTCTCGTCCTCTTTGCTTTTCCGGAATCCTTTCTTGTCGTCATATGGTTGCTTGACGTATCTTCCCTTTCTTCTAAAGAACTTCTTGAAGTCCCTTACCGCCATGGCATACTCCTCGTCATCACTATCCGAAGAGGAGTTCTCTTCATCGCTTGAGACCTTCTTGGCTTTAAGGGCAAGATATTTATGCTTCTCTTTCACTTTTGAGGCTTCGGAATCTTTAGCGAGGACAAGCTCATAGACTTTTAAATTGCCTATGAGTTCATCAAGGGTGAGGATTGACAAGTCTTTTGATTCTTCGATTGTCGTCACCTTATATCTCCACTTGGATGGAAGTGCCCTTAGATATCTCCTAACATGATTACGACTAGAGAAAGATTCATCAAGTATTTGTAAAGATGTAATTATAGTATTAAAGTTAGCAAAAGAATGATCTATAGTATCATCATCCGATATTGAAAATTGTTCATATTGTTGAACAAATAAATCTATTTTATTATTTTTAACTTGTTGATTGCCTTGATGAGTTACAACTAAAGAATTCCAAATTTCTTTGGAGGTTTTAAGCATGGAAATTCTTTCGAATTCCTTTTTGGGTAAAGCATTATATAAAACCAATTTAGTTTCACTATTTTTTGAAAGCTTTTTCTTAATATCATCGGTGAGTTTATCATGAGGTGTGTTAACTAAATTTCCATTTTTATCTTTTGTAGTGGCTTCAAAATCACCTTCAACAATGATGTACCAAAGATTAATATCTTTTGATTTCACATACGTTTCGAATCTATTTTTCCAATATATAAAACTGTTAGTTTCAAGTAGTGGAGGTCGTTGCATGGATTTCCCTTCCTTGTAATTTTCAGAACCCATAGTGATCGAAAAGTTTTTAAAATACGGTTTACTTTAAAACTTTTTTAAACTTAGCTCTGATACCAATTGTGGAAAAATAGAAAGGGGGGTTGAATAGTTTTGCCGATTTTAAGTTAGTTTCAAAAAAACTTTTAGATTCGATGTTATGTGAAATCGTATGGATGAAGAGAAAGTATAGATCTAAGAGTAATGCAAGTAAAGTAAGTAAAGTAAAGGATAGAAATGACACAACCGATTTATAGTGGTTCGGCTACAAGGACACCTTCCTTGCCCTACTCCACTCCCCAAGTCACCTACTCGAGAGTTCAAGCACTATGTCAACAAACTCCTTCAACTTGGCGGAGAAGCCTTCACAACGTTGCTTACACCTTTTTCCAGTATAAAGCTAAATACCGAGTCCGTAACACGGAGGTCCAAACCAACACTACTATAACACAACAAATATGTGAAATATGAAATACAAGATCTTCGCTACAGAAATCTTGTGGAGGAACAAATCAATCAAGGACCCCTTGCTTGGATGACTTGTAGAATGCTCGTGATCTCGCCTTAGAGAAGGAGCTATATGAGAATCACAATAGAAGAAAGAAGAACAACTTGTTGGGAATAATCTGTTACCACTGATAGTTGTGGAAGACACTGCTAAGTATTGCACTAGCAGTGGAAACATATTACCACTGCTGGCACATTATTACCACTGCTATTAGATAATTGTTAGGAAAAAGTGTTTAGATAAGTATAGAAAAGATCTTGTGTATATTCTATATTTTTAGCTTTATACATATCTTGTAAAGGACTCCTTGTACTATAAAAGGAGGTCCTAGGTCATTGTCTTAGGTACTGAATTACATACGTATAATTCACATAAGCTTCAAGGTGTAACCCTAGTGATAAGCAAGATCACTCGTATTATTTATTAATAATATTGGAGCTTAGTTTTGTGTTTATTATGTGTTTACTTACAATATATCTTATAATCCGTCTTTTAAGTATTACTAAGTAAATTCCGCGTGCTTATTAATATAATACAAAATATCACTGACACAAGGTGTGTGTCCAGATCCATCAAGTGGTATCAGAGCAAGGTTCTGATATTTTGTTTTATAAGATCCAAGGAATAAGCTTAACCTACTCACTCAAATCAATGGAGATGGAAAAAAACCAGTCCAACTCTTCTACTCCAAGACTTCCTAAGCTCAAACTTAATGAGTTTGAGATGTGGAGGATAATGATTGAGCAATAATTTCTCATTCAAGACTATGCTCTATGGGAGATCATCATAATTGGTGATTCTTTCAAGCCTGTGACTAGTACTCAGAAGGTTGGTGACACAGATGTTGTGACAGTTTCTGTGCCTGAGACTAATATTGAAAAAGCATTGAAGAAGAATGATCGAAAGGCTAGAAGTTTGTCTGTGATGACTCTTCCTAGAGACCAGATCATAGCATTCAGTAAGTTCAAGACTGCTAAAGAACTGTTTGAAGAGATTTGCTCGGTGTTTGGTGGTAATGATGCTACAAAGAAGACACAAAAGACATTGTTGAAGCAAAGTTATGAAAACTTCTTTGCTTCAAGCAATGACTCACTTGATAGCATCTTCATCAAACTTCAGAAGATTGTTACACAACTGACTATGTTTGGCATTGAGGTAGAAAAGGAAGACCTCAATTTGAAGTTTCTAAGAAGTTTGCGTTCAGAGTTTCATACTAATGTTACAGTCACGGGAAAATAAACCGATATTGAAACTATGAAGCTCAATGATCTTTACAACAACTTCAAACTCATTGAGCAAAGATTGAAGAAGGCTGGGAAACTTAGTACAAGCTCAAGCAGCTTGGCTTTGATGTCAACCTCTGTTGACAGTGATGATTCTGAAGATGACTGTGATGATGATATAGCCACTGTTGGTTCTACAGTTACCACTGGTAATGTTAGCATTACCACTGCAGGTTCAAAGAAGAAGGTCGTTGGTATTGGAGATCCTACCTTTTATGCTTTTATCTCCACTCAAGTTAATGGCTCTATATTAACTCATGAAGACATAGAGCAAATTAATGAAGATGACTTGGAGGAGATGGATATAAAATGGCAAATAGCTCTTCTTAGCATGAGGGCTAGGAAATTCTACAAGAATATTGGCAAGCCAATCCAAATCAATGGTGGTGAAACTGCAGGGTTCGACAAAAAGAAAGTAGAGTGCTTCAATTGTCACAAGTTGGGGCATTTTTATAGGGAATGCAGAAGACCAAGAATGAAGGACAACAGGTCTACTTGGTACACGCAAAAGAAAGAACCAACTGTGGAGGAACCAAAGGCAATGTTGGCTATTGATGATGTTAGCTATGATTGGAGTTTCATGGCTGATGAACAAGAGGAACAAGCTTCAGATGGTGCTTTCATTGCTACAGAACATGCCCTCATGGCTTTCTCTCGACTCGAGGTACAAAATTTTGAAAGTTGTTCTAAAACATGTAGAGCTGCTAGGGAAGTTGAAAGGCTTAATGATCTATATTCTAATGAGAGAACGAGTTGTTTCTTTGCTAATTATGTTGTGTCAAATCTTAGGAGAGCTATAGCTGTATTAGAAAAACAACTAGAGCACTATAGGGAAAATGAGTCAAAATATAATGATGATATGATTCTTCTTAGAAGAGAAATAGATCATAAGACAGCTGTGAATGAGGCATACCAAGAAGAGCTTGAAAAACTTAAAAAGATAAATGAAAATGTCAATTTAACTGTGGACACATGTTATTATCAGTCTAAGTCAATCGATAAAATTTGGAATGCTCAAATACAGAGTAAAGTTAAGTCAGGTATGGGTTATAATATAGTGCCACCACCATTCAGAGGTGTTCCATCACCTCCAGGTATAGATTTAGCTCATACAGGCTTAGAAGATTTTCAGGATCTTGAACGTGAATATGGTCCTCTAAAGGACACATTTGTGAAAAATGAGGAATAGGTTAAGCATGAAACTGGTGTTTTTGAAAGTTCTAGTGACTCATCGGTTGTTGATGAAAATGTTAAGAAGAATGTAGAGGCTTCTATCCCAAAAGTTGTTAATACTGTTACAGAGGAATCTAGGAAACCAGTTAATAAACCTAGATCACCTATAAGGTATGCTGAGATGTATAGAAACAAGCCATCAGCTCCTAGGGGTAACCAGAGGAGTTGGAATCATGTTAAATCTCAACAACTAGGTAGTGACTTTGTGATGTACAATAAGGCATGCTATATATGTGGTAGTTTTGATCATTTACATGCTTATTGTGACTATCATGTTGGGAGAAGGGAAGTCCATGGGAATAAAAGGGTGAAGTCTAACAGGTTTCAAAACAATTTACACCCTAAATCACACAGCCAAATGGTCCCAAGAACAGTTCAACTAAGAAGTAGCCTCAAAACGTTTGCCACTACAAAAACTGTTAACACTGCTCACCCTAAATCACCTGTTTCAAGTGCAAAATCTAAACCAACTTTTGCAAAATCTGCACAAACAGGGAAAAGAACTTTTAAGAATAAAAAGGTTCATTATAACCAACAGTGGGTACCTAAAACCAAACCAGCAGTTTCCACTGCTCATTCAAAAGTTCCCACTGGAAGGGTTGTAAACAAGAAAAGGGGGGACATGGGAAATGCTGTGAAGGCCTTAACACGTTGGGAATGGAAACCTAAAGGAACTACCTCATCAACCAATCCCAATGGTGTATCAATGACCTTTGATAGATATAACTATATTGATACACGAGGCAGATCCAAGTCAATCATGGCTTGGGTCCCCAAAAGAAACTAACTCTTTACTTTAATGTGCAGAATCATCCAAGGACAAAAAGATCAGATCAAGGCTACACAGACAGTGGATGTTCAAGGCACATGACTGGCAACAAGTCCTATTGCTCAAATTTTGAACATTATGATGGACAGTATGTCAGTTTTGGAGGTGGAGTTAAGTGAAAAGTAAAATGCAACAACAAGTGTGATGCAAGAGATTTAAAACAAACAACATGGATTTTTATTATTATCAAACAAAAATGCACACTGAGTGCAGTAGATACATCCATGTGATACATACAACAAGCATCATTACATGAAAAGAAAACTGAACACAACATTCAACTACCAACTGACCACAAAAGCTTCACATCCTACCCCACAACCCCAACCAAACCACCATCTACCACCTATGGCTTCTTTGGGAAGGCCCACTCTGGCATGACCTTAGGCGCATTTCACCTATCTATCACATTGTAACCCTTAGGGCTTACTAGCCCCATCACCACTACCCCCACAGGTGGTGAGGATGATGAAGGTCCCTCTTGTGGTGGTGCTGACAACAGTGGTGGAAAAGGTGACATCTGCAGTTCTCCTGATGAAAGGATTCTTGCAAGGGGAGGCACATCCAAGACCCTTGAAGTAGCATCATCATCTTTGCTTGCATATGGGGAAATGTAGCTTGACTTAGAGTCTGAGCTATCTTCCTTGATAACAGCATCTTGTGACATTGGTTTGAGTTCTTTTTCTTGATGTACCTGCTTCAAACACCTCTCTTTTTGTTTTACCTAGATTATTCAGAATATAATTCCATGCTTTTTCATCCCAAAAGCTATTCGATATTGTGCTGTCCGATGAAACATTGATTGGGTTTGAATTGCTCATGGTGATTTTTGGTAAAGTTGCTTTTGACAGGTTATATGAGAGAGAAGTGTTGATGTGATAAAGTATGTGAGTCTAATCTTCTTAAATACAGGATTAAGTTGGATTCAGTAAGTTAATGAGGGGAAGGTATAAGTTGTTGAGGAGTAAATGAAGTCTTTGACTTTGGTGGAAGGATTAATAACTTAAAGTTGACTTGTTGACTGAGTGGTTTAGTACTGGTTTAACCACTGCATGCAAAACTGTTGGATTTACTTCTAGTTAATTCTTCTAACCACTGCTAACCTTAACAATGCTTTCAGTGTTTGGTTTCTGTGTGTGATATGCAGGATTGAAGGAGTATTAATATACATCAAGTTGTTGTTGTTTAGTGCTTGTATTGTTGGTTATGCAGAGATTAAGTCTAACAGTGGCAACCATAATACAAGCAGTGGTAAAAGGTACTCTTACAGTGGAAACATAAAACAGAGATATTTCATTCATAATGAAGATTCATTAAATTCAAAGTGAGAGTGCTTCTAACGACAATCAAAACACAAAAGATTAAAACCTAAAACAACCTACATCACCATATCCCACATCAGCTACTCCATTGGCTTCTTGCCCTTGCCCACATAGTCATGCTTGTTCTTCTGTGCTCTCTTCCTTTTGTTCCCAAAGGTTGACTGCATTCTTGGACAAGGAAGACCAAGAACTTGTGGAGGAGGCCTTGGTAGTCTTGCAGGCTTCTCTGGTATAGTTATCTGCTTCATGTTTGAGAGAGTTGTCTTCAATGCTTCTGTCAGAGCCTTTGGCAACTCTTTGGCCAAGGAATAGGTCTCATCATTGTTCTCAGCATCATCTGATGAGCTGGAGTAGAACTCAAGAGAAGGTGCAGGTTTGGCTGAACGTGCACGCTTGGCAGTTTCTTTAGTGTACTTCTTGGATGAAGTGCTTGCAGCCCATGGTGGAAAATATCCATCCCACCCTGATGTCTCTGAGGAAGACTCTGAAGCAATCACCAACTCTTCCTCTGAATCAGAGGAGATGTCAATGATGTTCGAAGGATTACTAATGATGATTTTTAGGGTTTTTGTGAGTTTGAATGTGTTTTGATAAAGACTACAATATGTCAAGCTTCTTTATATAGGCAAAGTCGGTTACAAGGGTTCAACAATAAATATATTTTCTTTTCCCTATTTTGGTAGGTTAAAGAGTAAATATAGATATTATCGGGTTAACTTTGGAAGATATTTTCATAAAGTGGCTTGGTGAAAAAGTAACTTTGGTTAAACCAAGTTGGTTATTTCTATTCTTTGTATTATGCTAACACATGCAGGTACATAACCAATATTGGATGGGAGTTGATCTTAAAAGGTGTATAACTGAGATACACAACAAATGGTTATTGATTCACCATGTCTAACCTACATAAGAATCAACTAGTCCAGAGCAAACGGCTACTGGTAAAGACTTGACAAATCCGTTTATGGTTGATAGTTTACCAAAAACTATATGGTTATCAACTCACCATATTCTTTATGATTAAGAGTTGGCTAGTCCATAGCAAACGGCTCATGGTAAAGAAATATCAAATTCGTTGATAGCTGGTAGTTTGCTAAAAACTATGATAAGAGCAGTCCAATTTTAATATGTTTTTCTTTACCACTGCTCTTTGAAAATTTTTGTGAAAAATTACCACTACTAGTTCACAGTTTCCACTAACAGTGTTATTTTTACCACTGTTGATCTAGCCGTTACAACTGTTGTGTCAGTAACTAATTTTTTACTAGCCGTTGTAGAAAAATTGCTTTCCATATATATAGGGTAACTTTTTAGAAGATTATCTACTTTCCTATTTGATATTTATCCCCTAAAGATAAATACTTTCCTTAGATAATCTTTCTTGCGCAAAACTCTTAAACCCTACCTCTATATATCTTTTGTCTCAATTGGCTAGTTATTCCTTCAATTCTTACTGACATAATATCTTTTTCATCAAAAGTTTCTATGGCACCATTAAAATTTGCAGATGAGCACAACCAAGTGGCCTACCTAGAAAAGTCAAACGAGAAGAGTGGCCCTATTTTTCATCAGATTGTGGACTTTCTCAACACTACCCATATAAGGTATGCTTTACTTTTAAATCCCACAATCTATATCTCTCAAATCAAACAGTTTTGGACTTCTGCTAACTCTATAATACTTGATAATAGAGATACACATGAAACAGTGGATGTTCTAAGAGCCACTGTGGACGGGGTAACTATTGATGTTACTAAGGCATCCTTGAGGAGAGTTCTCCAATTGGATGATCTCAATGGTATCATCACATTACCTATGCCAGAAATACATGAAATTTTATCATCCATGGGGTATGATACCACTGATAAAAAGGTGATTTCAAAATGAGTGGTTTTTGTCCCCACTGGAGATTTTTGATACATACTCTTTTACATTGTCTTAGTCCAAAGAAAAAATCTTATGAGCAATTTAGTTCAACCATGGCTTACCCTTTGGTTTGTCTAGCCACTGATAAGATTTTTAACTGGTCAAACTATATTTTTACAAGTATGACTAGCAATGTAAAGAGTTCAACAAAATTTTTAATGTATCCAAGGTTTGTGCAAGCAGTGCTAAATGAGTTTCAACTGCAACCCCATAAAAACATTTATAAAATCCGTTGCCTTAAGCCTAAAGTTTTTCAAAACATGAATAAAGATGGCAATATGGATTTTACACCTCTCTTTCCTTAAATGCTTGCAAAGATTTCACAAGTACAAACTACACCCATAATCACTGTTCCACACATTGATTATACTCCACCAGTTTCTCACACCTATGAGAGGAGGCAAAAATATCCAACTCCTCCCATTACAACACAGCATGTACCTGATCCTTTTGGTTTAGGCACAAGCAGTGGTGGTTCCACGCTTCAACCTAGTCCAACTAGGGAGGAATCTGAACCAATGCCCTATGATTTACCTCTCCCAACAGGTCACACAGTTGCAAGTGTTGAGGGCAGTGGGCAACAAATGGAATTGATGGAAATTTGTACAACATTAGTAAAGCAGTTTAAATCTCTGGAACAAGACCTGGCACAACTTAAGGAGCACCATGCCAAGGATATTACATCTTTGAAGGAGGAGATTCAGACCTTGAAGGAAGAGTTGCAGGGGTTAAAGCAAAGAAGAACTGCAAAGATTGTGATATCATCTCCATCCTTACCTCATGATGGTGATTCAGACGTTTCTAGTAAAGGTGCAGAGGAAGCTGATACTCAAGAAGAAGAACAGCAACTAGAGCAAGATATCTTCAGTACTGCAACTGCAGATTTTACAACTGATCCAATTTCCACTGCAGAGCCAAATATTTCCACTGCTGGACATGATATTGCCACTGCAAGTGAAGAAATTGATAAACTAAAGAAAGACAAAGGTAAAGCTGTTATGAAAAGCAAGGAGCAAACAAGAAGAAAGATTTCAAAGAAAGAACAAGTTCAGATTGCTCTTGATAGAGAAATTGCTACAAAGATTACTGAAGAACAAGTTGCTGAGAAGAAAAAGCTTGAAGAATTGAAGATTGCAAGCTTTATGGAGGCTAAAAGGCTGGATAGAATGGAAGATCAAATAGAAGATCCAGTTTCCACTGTTCTACCTACAGTTTTTAGAGAAAAGACTCCAGAGTTTTCATATGTGCCTACTGAAGAAGAAATAGATTTCTTGATTGCATATGATCCAGTAATCAAGAAGAAGGAAATTGACCTTGTAGCTGATAAATTTTTAACTGAGGAACAAAGAACTGCTCAGTTGAAAGATTTTATTCAGATGAAAAATAATCAAGCACTTCAAGATGTGATTAGTTCAGTCAGAAAGGGTCAAAAGAAACCAAGGCAACCAACTAAGGCACAAGTTATTGCATACATGAAGACTTATTGTTGCAATGTTGGTAGCTGGAAAAGACATCAATTCAAAGGAATGCCTGATGATAAAGTTGAAAGTATCTACTACATAGTTCAAAGACAAGATAAAGATTTCATTCCAATGGACTCTGAAGAAGAAGCAAGAAGGTATCTTGGTTTGAAGAGAAAGGCCAAAGACAGTGATTCTCAGACTGTTAAGAAGACAAAGTTTGCTGAAGAACAAGAAGTTCCAACTGAGAAGTTCACTGAAGAACAACTGACTTATATGATTGTGATTGAAGAAGAAGATTTTTATCCAGAACCACTGCAAGTCAGACATCCTATAATTGATTGGGAAGTATACATTGCTAGCAACTTTGCTCCAACATGGAAGATTACAAGGCTAGGTGGTGAAACTTCATCATTTATTCAGTTTGAAGATCTCATCAAAGCTTTTGACAGAGATGATCTTGATATACTATGGAAATTAGTTCAAGAAAGGTTTGATGCAGAAGATCTCAAAGATATGAAGGAGATGCAGTTATGGGTTAATCTTAGAAGGCTCTATTAACCAGATGTTTATGATGATTTCTGGAAATTCTCATGTTCATGTCCTGGTACTAAATGGTTCTACTATGATTCATGTGAAGTTCGTCATGTTTCTACAGCAAATGGAGTAGATGCATTCATGCTTGCTGAGAAAAAATATCCACTCAGAGCTGGAACTCTCACAGTGATGTTGTGTACTAATATAAGAGTTCATGAAGATAGTGAGAAGGTCAGAGCATTGTTACTCAGGCTTCAAGATCAATGTTCAAGAGCTATTCAGAATTTAAGGAAGAAGTGAAGTGTTTGGTAGAATTCCCCAAATCCTTGAAGATAATGAAGATTGAAGAAACTTATTGATTTGCAGAGAAATCATAAGTTTAGGGGAGGATTGTTGGGAATAATCTATTACCACTGATAGCTGTGGAAGACACTGCTAAGTATTGCACTAGCAGTGGAAACGTATTACCACTGCTGGCACATTATTACCACTGCTATTAGATAATTGTTAGGAAAACGTGTTTAGATAAGTATAGAAAAGATCTTGTGTATATTCTATATTGTTAGCTTTATACTTATCTTGTAAAGGACTCCTTGTACAATAAAAGGAGGTCCTAGGTCATTGTCTTAGGTATTGAATTACATACGTATAATTTACATAAGCTTCAAGGTGTAACCCTAGTGATAAGCAAGATCACTCGTATTATTCATTAATAATATTGGAGCTTAGTTTTGTGTTTATTCTGTGTTTACTTACAATACATCTTATAATCCGTCTTCTAAGTATTACTAAGTAAATTCCGCGTGCTTATTAATATAATACAAAATATCACTGACACAAGGTGTGTGTCCAGATCCATCACAACTCTCTAGATCAAGTGATCTTTTGTTAGAAGAGTGTAAAAATATATGAGAGTTTGTAAGAAAAGGGGTGAGTAAAAATGAAGAAATGGCTCTCTATTTATAGGCAAATTCTTGCCACTGTTGCACGGATCCGTCCAGTGTATTCCTAGGGATCCGTGGGACGCTCCTCTTTGCCCATGAGTTTTTGGGTTATGGGTCATGGGTCATGGGTCCTAGATTATGATCCATGGGTATCTAAATAGATACAATGTATCTAATAGATGCAATGCATCTAGACAATAGGTATGGGTTAACTCCATGGGTTATGGATATGATCCATGGGTATGGGTCATGGGTTGTGGTTTTTACCCATCCTAATAAACTATTACAACAAATGAATTAGTACAACAATTTGTATTAAATGACTATGTGTAGATGCTTTACAAAAGATAACATGTATCCTTATAATTTTACTTATGATAACATTATATTTGTTATCAACAAAACACAAAGAGATCGCTAAACATTAATAAACGTTTTTACGGTTTATTTGTATTAACAATATCAACAAGTGGTATCAGAGCCATGTTCGAAAGTGTGGAATCTATGTCGAATCTTGTAAAGGTTTTACTTGTTGTTCATTCTTCAACAGTAAGGGTTCTTACGTTAGGTTTTTTGGATGTCAAGGGGCGGCAAGGGTATCGACATTAAAAGGGTTCTTGGGTTTTTCGAGTTGTCGAGGTCATAAATACGGGTGAAAGAAAGCTCTGTTTTGTTCGGTTTTCGGTTTATTAAGGATCGACGAAAGACATACTTTGTTTCATTTTCTATGTTAACATATACGAAGAAGAAGAAGAATACAGAACTTTGCACTTCTAATTGTTTAAATTATAATATTATACTCTTGGTGGGAACAAGACCAGAGGTATATTATTATAAGGTTAGTATATTATTTTTATTATTCAATAAAGGATTAAACAATTTGAAGGGTATTGCACAAGGGACATTGTTAGTTTGTGATTGTAGGGGTTTTTTCACAAGGTTTAGCAAATTAATAGAGGGATAAAAGAATGACGGGAGCCAAGTTTGACATCGAGAAATTTGATGAGACTGGTGATTTCGGGTTATAGAGAGTCAAGATGCGTTCTTTATTAATCCAACATGGATGTGAAGCAGCTCTGGAGGTTTTACCCGCATATATGGAAGCTACTGAAGCTGAGCTAAACAAGAAAGCTCATAGTGTCGTGATTTTGTGTTTAGGTAACAAGGTATTGAGAGAGGTTACCGGGGAAATGACTGCAATAGGGGTTTGTACCAAGCTCGAGACTTTGTACATGACATAGTTCTTGGCCAACAATTGTACCTGAAGAAGAAGTTGTATACTTTCTATATGTCGGTTTGGATGAAGATTTTGAGCATATAGATGAGTTCAACAAAATCGTTCTTGATTTAGCAAATATTGAGGTAAAATTCGAGGATGAAGATCTTGCTTTATTATTACTCACTTCTTTACCAGCATCATACCCGAACACTTTGTGGATACCTTGCTATATGGATGGGAAGCTTTGACTTTGGAGGACGTGATGGTCACATTAAATTCAAAGGAAATCAAAGAAAGGTCTAAGGCGAAGGGGGATGATGGTGAAGGGTTATACGTGAGGGGAAGAACTGATCGCAGGAATTTGCATCAGTCTAGGGGAAAGTCAAGATCGAAGTCTCGAGGTGGAAAACACAAGTGCTATATTTTCCAATCTGAGGAGCAGTTGAAATGAAATTGTCTGAAGAATAATCGCAAGAAGTCAAATGGTTTCGTTAAGAAAGATGATCAGCCAAGCTCCAGTGGTTCGATTTATGACAATTCCGAGGTGATGATGGTGATGAGTGTAGATACATTACTGGATTGGATTATGGATTCAGGAGGTTCATACCACATGACACCCAGTTTAGATTTATTTTTTGATTTTATGGAATGCGATTGGGCAAGGTACTATTGGGTGACAATAGAGAGTACGAGATCAGAGGTATTGGCAAGGTAAGAGTACAACTTAAAGATGGGTCAAGTTTTGTGTTAGAAAATGTCAGGTATATTCCTGAATTGAAAATAAACTTGATATCACTGGAAACTCTTGAAAAAGAGGGATATACGGTAAAATTACAGTCGGGCAAAGTCAAGGTGATTAATGGTTCCAGGATTATCTTATCTGGAACCCGAAGGGATAATTGTGTATACTCTTTAGATGGCTATGCAGTGGCAGGTGAGCTTAATGCTAGTGTTGAAGAAAAAGACAGTCTTGCGCAGGTTTGGCACAAAAGACTTAGACATATCAGTGAGGTGGGACTACATGTGCTGGAAAAGCAAGAGTTGTTTGGCAAGAAGAGTTTAGTTAAGCTCGATTTTTGTGAGAATTGTGTGATGGGAAAATCACATCGAGTCAGTTTCGGTGTAGGAAGGCACACTACTAAGGGATTGATAGACTATGTTCATTCAGACTTATGGGGGGTCGTATTTCTTATCTATAGTTTATGATTATTCCAGGAGGGTATGAGTTTATATTCTTAGGTTCAAACACGAGGCATGTGTAAATTTCGAAGAGTGGACACAGTTAGTAGAGAACCAGACTGGGAGAACGGTTAAGAAGCTAAGGATAGATAATGGTCTTGAGTTCTGTAAGGTAGTTTGAGCGACTATGCGAGAGTGGGATTGCTAGACATTTGACAGTTTCCGGGACGCCGCAATGAGAATGTGTTAGCAGAATGGATGAACAGAACTCTCATGGATAAGGTACGCTGTTTATTAATTCAGTCTGGATTGCTTAAGACTTTATGGCGAGCGACATGTACGGCCGCATATCTTATCAATAGGTCACCATATCCATTGATTGAGAAAAAGACACCTATGGAGATGTGTTCGGGACATCCAGGTGATTATAGAATGCTGAGGATTTTTAGTTGTATCGCATATTCACACATTAAACAAGGTAAGCTCGAGCCGAGAGCGATAAAATGCGTTCTTTTGGGGTATCCTGAGTGTGTGAAGGGGTACAGGCTATATAGGCTTGATAATGAATCACCTAAAATAGTCACTAGTAGGAATGTGGTCTTCAATGAAAGTGTCATGTACAAAGACACGTTGAAGGATTCTGGTGCAAGTACTGATAAGTCTGTTGAGGAATTACAAGTTGAGGTGAAACTGCGAGGTTTAAATAATCGTACGCCTGAGAAAGATCAGACAATTGATCAGGAAGATGGCGAGGATGAAGATGCAGGGGATCAGGATCTTGATCATCAACTAGATCTCACAGATTATTAGTTGGTTCGGGATAGAGAGCCAAAGACGAGAATGAAACCTTTGAGGTTTTGAGATGAGAGTAATATGGTTGCTTACGCGTTTGCTATAGCAGAGGAAGAAGATACTCATGGACCATTGACATATCAAAAGGAAGTTGCTTGTGAAGGTAGTTCTAAGTGGAAAGCTCCTATGGATGAATAGATGGATTCTATGAGGAAGAATAAGACCTATGAGTTAGTAGATCATCCAGCTGGGCAAAAGCTGGTGAGCTGCAAATGTCTGTTTAAGATAAAGGAAGGGATTGAAGGTGTTCAAATGCCTAGGTACAAGTCGAGGTTGGTGGCTCATGGAATCACACAGAGGGCAGGTATTGGCTACACTGAAGTATTTTCTCGGGTAGTTCGACACACATCTGTTAGGATTTAGAAAATCCATATAGAAGAGTCGGTCACCCCAAGTATAGTCTAGCATAAGTTAGCTCGTAGACTTAACGAAATTTATTAGTAATAGTTTAGCGTAAGTAACATCGTGGAAGAAGGACGGGTCTTTACCCACTGTAAACCTGATCCACAGCCCGTTGGAGGGCGCAGTATGTAACTATATAATCCCTCTCCCTCACAAGGGAGATGGTTAGATGTTCATTTTGGAATCTAATCTTCCATCTTTTCTTTCTCTCTCTAATCATCCCATTTCTCTTGTTTCTCTCTCTAGAACTACATGAACTAAACATCAAATCCATTGTGTGTTATGATATCAATAATCCTACAATTGGTATCAGAGCCCATGGTTTGATTTGCTAGGTTGTATGTGCGTTTTCTTGGTTGGTTTAGATTAAAAAGTTGGTTTTGGAAGGTTTTTGGTCTTATTATGTGCTTTCTTTGATTCTCACGTTTGTGGTATTAAAGTAAGTGTTTTTAGGGTAGTTATAACTGTAATCACCCGCATTTTCAGGTTACTTTTCATTTTCGAATTACTATTCACTTTCCTTATTTATCCCGTAAATATTTTTTTTCTTTTATTTTACTATCATGACAAGATAAATAAAACTCAACAATTCATCCTGACGACGTACGTTGAATCCATTCAGAACCAATTTCACAAAACCGTGACTGAGAACTACTTTAGGGGTTAAACATCGTTCGGTCATCCCGATATGTCCATAAAACACTGTAAACATTAGAAATATGTAATTTTACCATTTTACGACAATTCCACAAATGTTGGAATTTTACGTTTTTCAGTTCTGCGTTTTACGCGATTTACGCGTTTTTAACCCGCGTTTCCAGCTTTAGACAGCGTTTTAGCACCCAATGAGACTTATCACTCATTTTATATTTTTATATGGAGTATAATGACGAGTCTCATCATTCCTGAAATTTTCGTATTTTTACGATACCCGGTTTTACATTTTATGGCTTAACAAATTACGGTTGGCATTTAACGAAACCAAAACACATCATAACACCAAGATATTATCAAAACATAATATCTCATCCCACTAACTCTAGGTGACCGCCCATATGAGGTGAATCACCTTAGTTGTGGCATCATCTCATCCATTTTGCATGTAATCTCATACATGTGTCTTTAACTTAACCATGGTTATTATCTAACCCAATACATGGTTAACCAAAATTTCCCTCCTATAAATAGCAAGTGAAAGACTTCACAAAAACCCTCATCCTCCCCTCTTTGGTCGTTATCTTCATAACACCATCATAAACATCATACTTTGATTCATGACTCCAAGTTGATGCTAAGAAGGTTGCAAGTAACAAGTTACTACATCAAATCTCTAACAAGTTTAAGTGATCTTCTTGAGTTTAAATCCACTCAAGTCACTTAAGACTTCATCACCAATCCTTCATTATTACAAGAAGTGTAGAAGGGTACCAAGGTGTGGAAAGCTTGATCAATCAAAGTTCTATCCTTACTAGTTACTCCTTTCTTTTGAAAGCCAAAAGTTGTAAGCAACTTATCACCACCACCACTCCATTGTCTCATGTTTATTATTACTAATATTGATTAAATACATGCTATATATAGTTACTATGTTGATTCATGATGTACATACACTCAAACATATGTTTAATTCACATATTGTCATAAAATTAATAAACTAGAAAACTATTTTGTATTTTACATATTTAAGGCCATTTAAAACAGCTAGATATGGACTTGGTAACTTACATAATACTGTGGAAAAAATAAAAAGGTAAACATAGCAACTTGAATCACCCAAAACGGACAAACGAGTCAAAAGTTATGGTAAAAAGAAGTTAGAAAATCCTAGAAATGACCATTTTCATTACTGCTGAATCTGTTTTAAAATAAGTGGTTCTTCTGGTCCGAATCATCAAAAACTTAAAACATGAAAGTTGTCCGGAACGATGTTGTACGTCTACATCAAAGCAACTCGGCCTGAAAAGACCAAATGATATCATTAACTGCCTAATATTTGTAAAACAATTTTTATCAGCAAAATTGAATTTTTACAAGTTAAAAATAAAAAAACCATTGTTACTAAAATTTCATTATTGACTATATTAATAAGCTATGACCACTTGTAAACTTTGAGAAATTGTAAAAACTAAATGTTTATTAAAAACATAATAAAACTTTATAATATAATAATCCCCACTCAAATTATATATTTTATCTACTAAAGTGCTACAATATTAGGGAGCTTCATGTGAGGGGTTTCATTTGGGTAAAACGTATCGACGAGTTGCTGGATTTACGATTTAAAGTGTCCTAGCTCCTCGAACGTTTACTACATGACCTCGGAATTATGATGGCCTGAACGGTAGTACGATATCTACAAACTAAATACGTTTTCACATATTAAAAATGTTACTATAAACATCAAACTATAAATGACTACATCATGATCAACATAGAGACATATATAGGATGGTTTATGTTTTCCTAAAACATTATTCCAAACCTAAGTCGCAACATTCCATTTTTAGGTTGCACGTAGAAGTTTCCCGATTTATCCATCACATCCGTAAAAGTACTTAACATCATTAAACTCTAGGTGAGTTCATAGCCCCACTTTCTATTACTTAATTGTTTTACAAACCCTTGGGGGAGATACATGCTTTATTTTAAACCGAACACATTGCTTTTAAAATGTATGCTTATCTGATTGTTTTATTAGCACTAAGTTACCGCATTTGCCAAACTTAAGTCCCTAAATCATGAATCATTAATCACTAGTGAGAGTGGGCGCGAATATTGTGAATAGATCTATTGGGATTGACGAATCCCGTTTGTGTTGACCGGGTAGGCAAACAAGCACACTATATTTGAGTAACATTAGGTAAAAATGGCAATTTTTACCTGTTAGGGCGCGCACCGACATTTTCACCAATTAATTTTGGAATACGTTAACGCCTTGATTGCATGATGCTTAGTCTAATAATAATTGTTTTGTTTTCAAACCATTGGTGTGAATTTATAACTCACACTATAAACATAATGTGTTCAACCATCAAACAAACTCTATGAATTTCACTCCACCTTTGTGTTGACAGTTTTAATCATGTATTTCAGGTCCATAATGTCGGAAGCTGGCACGGAAGGGCAAGGACAAGATCAAGAAGGCTATAAATAATTTAGCATTCACAAAACATCAAAAAATTTATGTTGATGTATTTTGTAAACAATGGAACCAACTGGGACCTATTTTGTAAACTCTGATATATTTGAATGATAAATCCTTTTTAAAATGACTCCTTTAGAGATCGTTTTCTATTATTATGACTGTTTTGCCGTCGAGTAACACCCAGTTTGAATTCTGCTGCACATCACGAAATTGGGGGTGTTACATTAACCTTCTAGGATCAAGTTGTGCAAAAGAAACCAAGAAAAACCTTCAAAAAGGGTGATTTTTAGGTGTTTTTAGGTGAAAAGGTAATTTTTTCTAAGTTGCGGTTTGACCTTCTGAGTGGGTTCTTGGTTTGATTTGACACTTGTGGTTTGACAGTGATTTTTTTATCTCCTTACGGTTTGACTCTGCGATTTAAGAGTGACAGATTTGCCCTGTAGTAGTTGCGGTTTGACACTTCTGCAGTTTGACAACTGTGATTTGACAGGTTACGATTTGAACTACTACGTTTTGAGGGTTGCGATTTGGTTCTGCGATTTGAGCCTACGGTTTGACAGTTGCGTATTAGGTTTCTGCGGTTTGATTATTGTGATTTAACAACAACTGCGATTTGAAGGGTTGCGATTTGAGTTACTTGAAGAATCTTGAGTTGTGTCGAGGAGTTTGGATACTGTTGTTGCTAACCCACATAAATGCATACATACTAGTAATGTTAGTGTAGGTGTTCCTCACTCAATTGCTAGTACATTGATCAATTCCATCAAGAAAAGACTTAAGGTTTGGGTGCCTAAAGAACAGATGTCTCCTAGTTCAGGAGATCCGGAATGTCAGAATTGATGTACATGTACTTTGATTCCTGAACACTTATTTCAGGACTCGTGCTTTAACAAACTACCTATGAGAGTATATACACCATTGTTATACTCCGACTTATTTTCCACATTGTACATATCTTACTCATTCAAAAAATCCATAAAAAATTGAAAAATTGAAAAATACCAAAAATAGTTTTTCAAGGCATGTCTTATGGTATCGATAAAATCTACGGTCCTAGAAATGTCATTCAATAATGACAGGGGTCTTTAAATTAAGTTCGAGCAGAAGTTCATATGTTTTTCCAAAACATGCCTATACAAATATTTTCCAGTCTATGACTGGTCAAAAAAATATTTGTTTTTCACGTGGTGGTTAAAGGTCGTCGTCAAATCAATTGGACTCAAGTGAGCATAAATGTTTCATAGTCAATCAATGACTTCAGTTGCCTTACTTGAAATCAGGTCATTGATTGAGGGGGAGAGTAATTTTCAAAATTTATGACATCTGTCAAGCGACTTTAACTCATTGAATACTATCCTGGCTTTCATATTTGATGGTGTGTGAATCTTGCATAATATGGTCTCATGTGTTGATTATGTGTTAATTTAGGGACTTTCTTGCTACCTGCTAATTGTTTCTTAGATTTTCATATATATTTGAGGTCCATTCGTGCTTATTCCTTATCCTGATTTGCTCCCTAGTGTCTCTCGTATCTCTAGGTGTTCAGATAATAAAAAGTGGGAGACCAAATTGGATTTAACATGATTCTTATAAACCTAATGAAATGTGAGGGGCTAAAACTGTCAATACAGGAAAATTTTAAAGAAAGTGGATTGCGGTTTGACAATTTGATGGGCCAATTATGTCATTCCTTGAAATTTGAATCTTAGGGTATAAATAGGGTTGAGTCTTGTCCGGTCAAAGCTTTCCACACTTAGTCAAACTCAACCTATTTCTTCTCTCTTATTCTAAGTTGCGATTTAAGGTTCCTTTGACAGTTTGTGTACATTATGTGTGGTATGATTAATTCTTTATGCTCCATATCAATTTGTGAATCATATGCTGTAACATCGTGTCTCTAAATCTCACTCATTGATTGTATGGTTTAGGTTTGAAGCTGATTCACCATCTACTCTTAGGTTTGTGTTTCCTGTTGTGTTTAATCGCTGGGTTTAGCCTTAAGTGTTGTTCAATTTCTTGTATGATTGTTAAATTTATCCCCTTTGTTCGAATTAAATGACCCAATTGATTTGAACTTTCATCACTGTCGTGAAATATGAGATGTTAACTGTTATGGTTATTATTGTAGATGGTTATTAGGAGCCACATGTTAGTGTTGTGATTACCATGATTCTCCCAACCAATGATTGAACTATTATGGTTTAAGAATCAAGATTTGGAGTAGTTGATACTAGTTTCTTGTTTGTGATTTTTCTCTAATGTTCTTAGTTGCGTTTTGACAATTTTTCTTGGTTGCGTTTTGACAAAAAAAATGTTCTTGGTTGAGGTTTGGACAATGTTTCCTGGTTGCGTTTTGATAAGTTGCTCTTAGGTGCGATTTGATTAAAATGTTCTTGGTTGCGTTTTGAAAAGATGCTCTTAGTTGCGATTTGATAGGATTTCTTAGTTGCATTTGGATAAAATGTATGTAGTTGCGTTTTGTTCAAATTTTGCGTTTTGACAGGTCAATCTAAGTTGCGTTTTGAGTCAAATCACAATCACTGCGATTTGAGTTTAAATATTTTATTATAAATCGTAGGACCCACTCTAGCAAATTTTAAAATATTGTTGCGATTTGACTATGTGTCCTACGTTTTGATAATTGCGACTTGCCTATTGCGTTTTGCCTTACCTTGCGGTTTGAGGATTAAGAGTTGATAAGTTGCATTTTAACTGACTGCGTTTTGACCAACTGCGTTATGCCACTTGCGATTTGGGTCTTTGCGGTTTGACATGTTATGCATTTTTGACTTGTTGCGGTTTGATGTTTGTGTTTGGTTATTTGCGATTTGATCACATATGCGTTTTGAATTATGCTGCGTTTTGACCATTATGTTTTGTCTAGTTGCGACTTACCCTCCTGCGATTTGTCACTTGAGATTTGATCATTGCAATTGTCAAAACTAAGTTTTGTCTAAATTGAAATATTGATCAAAGTGATTTAATCTCTGGATTGTATCTTGTCTCAAAGGTGTTGTCTTCCATTGACTCTAGATCTGTCCAACCATGATTGACTATCTCTACGTGTCTTATGTATCCCTATGTCTTGGTTTTTGGACGTACATGACCTAAGCGTCAAGTACGTAACTCACATCTAACGTAACCATTCTGCATGTATCTTTCTTTGTGGATGTGTTTATACAGATATAATGGCTGACATTAATGCAACAGCTGACCAAGCATCTACTGTCCTACCACCCACTCGCACAGATGACGAGATCTTACCGTGTCCCAATTGGGTCCCAATTGGGAAGAGTAACTGCTATGTAGATATGAGCAAATCACAACCAAATCCTATCTACAAGATTGCGGTGGATATCCTGAAGCACAGAAACTTCTTTAGTGCATTCACTTCTTGCACCACGATCTCATCAATCTATATTCAGCAGTTTTGGGATACAGTGAAGTGGGATAAGATCACAACGGTCTACAGTTGTCAGTTGGATGAAGATTGGTATGAAATTTCAAAGGACACCATCAGAGACGCTCTACAGATCACACCAGTTGATGAAAACAGCCAATTCACCACTCCACCGACAACAGACGACTTAATCAACGTTTTCAATGACTTGGGTTATCCTACAGAAGTCAAGACCTTATCGTCGATAATTACCAATGAAATGCATCAGCCATGGAGGGCAATCATCACCATCATTAACCTGTGCCTTACGGGAAAGACGTCTGGGTATGAGAGACCGAGAGCTCCAGTGCTGCAAATTCTGCGGGGAATTGTCAATCAAGCCAATATGGATTATGCAGAGAGAATTTGGGAGGAATTCACGCAGTCTCTTCACACTTTCATCATTGATAAAGAAAAGAAGGCGCAAAACATCAAAGGTAAGAAGAAAGTGCATGCACGTGTGATCCCAAGTATCCGATTCTCCAAGCTAATCATTAAACATCTTCAAGCCAAGCACAAGTTCCACCCAAAAATTGGCTCTGCACTTCACCTGGCCACAGAGGAGCATGTTCTCGAAAATCTCAAGTTTGCAGCTAAAGGCTCGAAACATGAGATCTTTGGCAAGGCGATACCTGATGCTCTCCTCACAGATGATATTGTCACTGCCACATATTATCAAGACTATCTGAACAAGGTGACCAAGTCTCTCACTAGTGAATCACCAACTCCTACCCCAACAAAGTCAACAAGTAAATCAAAACCAACTCCCAAGACCTCCAAATCCTCTTATGCTACTCTTCCCAAGAAACATTTAGACAAGCCTACTACCGATGATTCGTTTGCTCAGGGTAAGAAAAAGAGAAAATGCGACAAGGAAAAGGGAAGAGGGTCAAAGAAGCCAAGAACCGAACCCACCCTACATGATATTGATTATCTTAACATTCAAAAGGGAGTGGAAGCAAGCTTAAAGGAACTCGAGGAGTTGGCAAGACGTCCTAGGAAGAGTGTGACAATACAAGAACCATTCTCTAGGAAACGTCAATCTCTTCCAGCAGTTGAAGGCAATGGTATGGGAATTGAAGAAGTTGAACAGGTTGCTCAGACATTGTTTAACATTTCTTCTCCAGCTCATAAGACCATGACCAGATACATTCTCCGGAAGCGTAGCACCGAATCATCACAAGCAACGGAGTTAATGGAAGCTGAAGTGGAACACTCTCCGAATACTGAACTCAACATCGAGTCTAGTTACACTGATCCAGAGTTTTAGGAAACCGAGGGTGGTAATGTAGATGTGAATGAGCCGGAAGTCTAGACCAGGGTGACATTGAAGTTGGTACGGTGAAAGTGCGATTTAGGGAATAAGGAAAGGGAGATTATTTCTCAAGATAGTGGTTTTGCTGCAGATGATTTCGTGTCACATGCCTATCCAAGTGTTCAAGAGAACCTCAAATATATAACTGACAGCCAAAGACGCTTGGAGGAACCCAACACCTCTACCAGAACCCTATCATCCTTTCAAAACCTTGAACAAGATATCACCTTTGGAGACCAATTCATTGAAGACAGACCTGTTGATGTTGAAGCTAAAAAGACAAATGATGAGAAAGAGGTCGTCTCCATGGTTTCGGTCACGATTCAACAAGACACATCTACAGTTCCAACAATGTCTATTCCTACACCAACAACCTCAACAGAAACTCCACCTCCTGTAACAACCTCAATAGCAACAACCATCATTGCAACCGTACTCCCACCACTTCCACCTACAAGCACAAGTGTAGAGATGCGATTAGAAGATGCTCTACAACGAATTGCAGCTCTTGAACAACACAACCTGCTGAAAGTAGTTAAACATCATGGCTCTCATCTGTCCAAGTTGGAGAATCTCAACTTCGATTATCAGGTGACGAATGCAATAGAAGAACATGTTAAAGAGGCAGTTGAATGTGCAATGAAAGCGCCCCTACATGCACAGTTCAGAGATCTTCCTACCACTGACATGAAAGAGATTCTCATGCAATGAATGTACGAGATTGACGAATACAAGGAGAATGATGAACACAAGCAGCTGTATGAAGCTCTTCAGAGGTCCATAGACTGTGACAACTACTTTCAGTTTGTGGCGGATATGGCTGAAAAACAAAAGAAAGAAAAAGAGGAGACAAGACTCCCCAAAGACACCACATGGGTCTCCTCCACAGCCACCTCCTCCTCAACCACCCGGAGCTGCAGGATCGTTTGGAGCCGCAGGGTCTTCAGGAACAACAGAGCCTCGCAAGGATAACCCTCCACCATCATCTGGTCAACCAGGATCTTTCGCTGGACCAAGCTCATCAAAGTCGGCCAAGTCTATGGAACACGCAGCTTGGACAACATTTGAAACAAGATACAAACCTTCAGTCTCTCCCATCCCTAAAGAGTTTGTAATGAATGAAGAGTCCACACTTAACCAGGAATCAGATTCAGACGAAGAAGATACCACTAACAAGCACATTCCAAAAGTGAATCTGAACAAAGACTGGTGGAAGACATTTGTGGGAGAAGAAAGAGCAGAAACCTCAGGATCAACCTGGTTTGCTCCCACAAAAGAAATGACTCAAGATTGGTGGAAGGATGAAAGACCTGCCACTCCAAAACCAACCTAGTCTATCCTCTCATCTGATCTGCAAACTCCTGAACACAACTGGGCAAGTGCCATTGTTGCTAACCATGTAACTCCACCGGAGAACTCTCTTCTGGGTATAACCGGTGACATGGGAAGCTTCATCAAATGGTGTACTTGAGAAGCAAGGATCACAACTCTTACACCTAAAGATCTCGGAGGGTCACATGTAAGGTGTCAAGGCTTTTCATCCGGATGTGAATCACCTGCAATACCAAATGGAAGAATGCTATAAACTGTTGACTGATCAGATGGACGATAACGTGCGTCGGTACGACATCAGCAAGCCTTTCCCATTGGGAGGTCTACCGGGTCAAGTAACGATACAATCTGAGTTCTTCTTCAATAAGGATCTTGAATATCTGCGCTTCGGCAACAAGGGTAGCATGCCTGCACTATCAACTTCCAAGATGAAGGTTGCACATTATCATGATGCTGGTTTAGAGTAGATGGTTCTTGATAAGTTTTGGGCTGAAAAAGAGTACGAGTACGACATTGCTGCTTCTTATGGTATCTCACATTGGTGGTTTCAGAAGCAATGCTTCTACATTGACACACAGATGCGAAGTGAGTCGAAGGGCTGCAATGCATACATCGCATTATCTTAAGTGTTGTCGGTGTAGAGATCTTCCCAATGTATGGGTATGACTACTTGAAGAAAATTGTCCGCCGCAAAGCAGATCTTAAAGAACATGTCATAGAGGAAAAAGACTTCAAGAACTTATACCCCAATGACTTTAAAGATCTTTACTTGTTGAATCTCCAAGGCCACCTAGATCATCTACCTCCACGTGATAAGAAGACTCTCTTTGCTGTTATCCACCTATGGATCAGAGGCTTAGTTATCAGGCAGTGAGTAGAGGACTTTCAGCTTGGAATCAAAAGCTATCTGTTACATATTGGTTTTCACAAACACATAAATAAGCACATATATGGGTCGAATAGTTTAAATTCTAGAGAGAGAAAGTGGAAGAGAATTAGGAACTTTAGTGAGACAAATAAAAATGTATTATGAAAGCTCCAACCCTTCGCCTTTCTAGGAAAATGGTGTTTATAGTTAGTTACATGAGACGCCTCCTACGGGCTGTGGATCAGGCATACAGTGGGTAAAGACCCGTCCGTCCTCCATGGTGTTACATAACAAACTACTAACTATCACTAAATGACTATGACTACGAGCTTTCTAACGATTACATATACTTGAGGTGACCAGACTCTTTAACTAGGATTTTCTAAATCCTATCAATCTCCCCACAAGGAGGTGCCTTAATTACAAACATATATTACAATTTGGTGTTCTTGGATTCTTTGATAAGTTCTTTGCTCTGTACCTCGTAGTCTTTGATTCTTCATGTTCTGCATGTTGTGTTCATTAAGTGGAGGTCTTTAACTGATCCACGTGATGGTGAGTTTCTTTGAGCCAGCTTTGATATCATTAGCAATAGTAAATCTCTGACTCATCCTTTGTTGCATTGCCATTATGTAAAATTGTGACTTATGGACCGACATGTTCACATTTTGGATCATGATATCTTCTCATCAGAGTAGCGGAAGCTTTGTTGATTCATGATATTTACAGCAGCGTAGCAGAAGCATGGATTAAAAATATCAGATCCAGTTGATAAGATATGCACTTATCATGATTTCTTTAGAAGTGAATGTGATGTGTGAGCATGCGGTTATGGGTTGACTCCTCAATTCTAATCAGCTGCAACCGTCGGGTGTCCCTGCAGACAATAGTTAGCAATAAAGCGCCGCAGTGTCTTTGATCAATTTCGTTGAATGGGGTTACAAGAACCACGGTTCCCCGTTGATCAGTACAAGTACTTCCTGTGATCAGGTAGAATTCCTAAGAACCTCCTTGACAGGGTTTCGCAGCTAATCAAGCCGTTCTCAAACTGGAAAGTCTCAAAGAAGACAACATGGAGTGAGTGAACCAGCGAATTGAGATTCACTTATTGATGAAAAAATGATTTGAAAAACAATCGTGTATTGCTTAATAGAAAGTGTTTTGCAATACAACGAAGGTTTTATGGAAAATCAATTATCAATCACAAATACCCCTTTTAATTTTTGAAAACTTAATACCGCGATGATGTCTTTGAGAAAAGAGTTGTTGAGCACAACGACCGGTTTTTCAAAGGTATCCGTCAATCCATTTCCTGGACCAAGGTTGATTCAAGAGTGAATCGCCCCATCGTTTCTATCCAGTTGTCACAAGTTTGATCTTTCGAGAAGATCTCACATGTCCCCCACCAAGAGCTTGTTTGATGTTGGCTCTAGAAGGATTTCCATCTTCATCGTTAATATTTGACATATCACTTTAATGTTCCGCAATACCACAAGGATAATGTGTAGGACTCTCAATATATAATTTCTTACTTTCCACATTGTAAGAAACAAGAAGTCTTCATTAATTATTATTGTCCTAATGAGATTTATTTATGATCTCTTGGCTCTAGACTCAATAGTGCATATTTGGTTTCCTATT
>OU343219.1:27257322-27289421 GCA_910596185.1 Chrysanthemum makinoi
TAGATTGAACCTTTCCAAAACGTAAAATTGAACAAACGCAACTACATACATTTTATCCAAATGCAACTAAGAAATCCTATCAAATCGCAACTAAGAGCATCTTTTCAAAACGCAACCAAGAACATTTTAATCAAATCGCACCTAAGAGCAACTTATCAAAACGCAACCAGGAAACATTGTCCAAACCTCAACCAAGAACATTTTTTTTTTAAAACGCAACCAAGAAAAATTGTCAAAACGCAAATAAGAACATTAGAGAAAAATCACAAACAAGAAACTAGTCTCAACTACTCCTAATCTTGATTCTTAAACCATAACAGTTTAATCATTGGTTGGGAGAATCATGGTAATCACAACACTAACATGTGGCTCCTAATAACCATCTACAATAATAACCATAACAGTTAACATCTCATATGTCACGACAGTGATGAAAGTTCAAATCAATTGGGTCATTTAATTCGAACAAAGGGGATAAATTTAACAATCATACAAGCAATTCAACAACACTTAAGGCTAAACCCAGCGATTAAACACAACAGGAAACACAAACCTAAGAGTAGATGGTGAATCGGCTTCAAACCTAAACCATACAATCAATGAGTGAGATTTAGAGACACGATGTTACAGCATATGATTCACAAATTGATATGGAGCGTAAAGAATTAATCATACCACACATAATGTACACAAACTGTCAAAGGAACCTTAAATCGCAACTTAGAATAAGAGAGAAGAAATAGGTTGAGTTTGACTAAGTGTGGAAAGCTTTGACCGGACAAGACTCAACCCTATATATACCCTAAGATTCAAATTTCAAGGAATGACATAATTGGCCCATCAAATTGTCAAACCGCAATCCACTTTCTTTAAAATTTTCATGTATTGACAGTTTTAGCCCCTCACATTTCATTACGTTTATAAGAGTCATGTTAAATCCAATTTGGTCTCCCACTTTTTATTATCTGAACACCTAGAGATACGAGAGACACTAGGGAGCAAATCAGGATAAAGAATAAGCACGAATGGACCTCAAATATATATGAAAATCTACGAAACAATTAGCAGGTAGCAAGCAAGTCCCTAAATTAACACATAATCAACACATGAGACCATATTATGCAAGATTCACACCCCATCAAATATGAAAGCCAGGATAGTATTCAATGAGTTAAAGTCGCTTGACAGATGTCATAATTTGGAAAATTACTCTCCCCCTCAATCAATGACCTGATTTCAAGTCAAGCAACTGCAGTCATTGATTGAGTATGAAAATTTATGCACACTTGAATCCAATTGATTTGACGCGACCTTTAACCCCACGTGAAAACAAATATTTTCTCTGACCAGTCATAGACTGGAAAATATTTTGTATATAGCATGTTTGGAAAAACATATGAACTTCTGCTCGAACTTAATTTAAAGACCCCTGTCATTATTGAATGACATTTCTAGGACCGTAGATTTTATCGATACCATAAGACATGCCTTGAAAAACTATTTTTGGTATTTTTCAATTTTTCAATTTTTTATGGATTTTTTGAATGAGTAAGATATGTACAATGTGGAAAATAAGTCGGAGTATAACAATGGTGTATATACTCTCATAGGTAGTTTGTTAAAGCACGAGTCCTGAGCTGAAGTGTTCAGGAATCAAAGTACATGTACATCAATTCTGACATTCCGGATCTCCTGAACTAGGAGACATCTGTTCTTTAGGCACCCAAACCTTAAGTCTTTTCTTGATGGAATTGATCAATGTACTAGCAATTGAGTGAGGAACACCTACACTAACATTACTAGTATGTATGCATTTATGTGGGTTAGCAACAACAGTATCCAAACTCCTAGACACAACTCAAGATTCTTCAAGTAACTCAAATCGCAACCCTTCAAATCGCAGTTGTTGTCAAATCACAATAATCAAACCGCAAAAACCCAATACGCAACTGTCAAACCGCAGGCTCAAATCGCAGAACCAAATAGCAACCCTCAAAACGCAGTAGTTCAAATCGCAACCTGTCAAATCACAGTTGTCAAACCGCAGAAGTGTCAAACCGCAACTACTACAGGGCAAATCTGTCACTCTTAAATCGCAGAGTCAAACCGTAAGGAGATAAAAAAATCACTGTCAAACCACAAGTGTCAAATCAAACCAAGAACCCACTCAGAAGGTCAAACCGCAACTTAGAAAAAATTACCTTTTCACCTAAAAACACCTAAAAATCACCCATTTTGAACGTTTTTCTTGGTTTCTTTTGCACAACTTGATCCTAGAAGGTTAATGTAACACCCCCAATTTTTTGATGTGCAGCGGAATTCAAACTGGGTGTTACTCGATGGCACAACAGTCATAATAATAGAAAACGATCTCTAAAGGAGTCGTTTTAAAAAGGATTTATCATTCAAATATATCAGAGTTTACAAAATAGGTCCCAGTTGGTTCCATTGTTTACAAAATACATCAACATAAAGTTTTTGATGTTTTGTGAATGCTAAATTATTTATAGCCTTCTTGATCTTGTCCTTGCCCTTCCGTGCCAGCTTCCGACATTATGGACCTGAAATACATGCTTAAAACTGTCAATACAAAGGTGGAGTGAAATTCATAGAGTTTGTTTGATGGTTGAACACATTATGTTTATAGTGTGAGTTATAAATTCACACAAATGGTTTGAAAACAAAACAGTTATTATTAGACTAAGCATCATGCAATCAAGGCGTTAACGTATTCCAAAATTAATTGGTGAAAATGTCGGTGCGCGCCCTAACAGGTAAAAATTGCCGTTTTTACCTAATGTTACTCAAATATAGTGTGCTTGTTTGCCTACCCGGTCAACACAAACGGGATTCGTTAATCCCAATAGATCTATTCACAATATTCGCACCCACTCTCACTAGTGATTAATGATTCGTGATTTAGGGACTTGAGTTTGGCAAATGCGGTAACTTAGTGCTAATAAACAATCAATAAGCATACATTTTAAAAGCAATGTGTTCGGTTTAAAATAAAGCATGTATCTCCCCCAAGGGTTTGTAAAAAATTAAGTAATAGAAAGTGGGGCTATGAACTCACCTAGAATTTAATGATGTTAAGTACTTTTACGGATGTGATGGATAAATGGAAACTCTACGTGCAACCTAAAATGGAATGTTGCGACTTAGGTTTGGAATAATGTTTTAGGAAAACATAAACCATCCTATATATGTCTCTATGTTGATCATGATGTAGTCATTTATAGTTTGATGTTTATAGTAACATTTTTAATATGTGAAAACGTATTTAGTTTGTAGATATCGTACTACCGTTCAGGCCATCATAATTCCGAGGTCATGTAGTAAACGTTCGAGGAGCTAGGACACTTTAAATCGTAAATCCATCAACTCGTCGATACGTTTTACCCAAATGAAACCCCTCACATGAAGCTCCCTAATATTGTAGCACTTTAGTAGATAAAATATATAATTTGAGTGGGGATTATTATATTATAAAGTTTAATTATGTTTTTAATAAACATTTAGTTTTTACAATTTCTCAAAGTTTACAAGTGGTCATAGCTTATTAATATAGTCAGTAATGAAATTTTAGTAACAATGGTTTTTATATTTTTAACTTGTAAAAATTCAATTTTGCTGATAAAAATTGTTTTACAAATATTAGGCAGTTAATGATATCAGTTGTCTTTTCAGGCCGAGTTCCTTCGCGGTAGACGTACAATATCGTTCCGGACAACTTTCATGTTTTAAGTTTTTGATGATTCGGACCAGAAGAACCACTTATTTTAAAACAGATTCAGCAGTAATGAAAATGGTGATTTCTATGGTTTTCTAACTTCTTTTTACCATAACTTTTGACTCGTTTGTCCGTTTTGGGTGATTCAAGTTGCTATGTTTACCTTTTTATTTTTCCCACAATATTATGTAAGTTACCAAGTCCATATATAGCTGTTTTAAATGGCCTTAAATATGTAAAATACAAAATAGTTTACTAGTTTGTTAATTTTATGACAATATGTGAATCTATTTAAACTAATATAACACAGTTTTAATCCTCTCTCTTCATCAATTTTTTCCAAAAATATCTAATCCTCTCCATTTGACAAGTGTCCAGTTTTTAATACACCACATTTGTTTTCTCTTTATATAAACCGAAGGAAAAGGACCTTATTAACAATATAATTAACAAGAACCATATTGGTTATGGTTGATGCCCCTTCTGGTGCTCTTCATTTCTTTCACACGTGTGCCAATTTTCTTACGTCATGTTTCATAGCCATTGAACCTCTAAAGGTGGAAGATAGCTTAAAGATAGCTTAATGAAGCTAATATATGTGATTTCAGTGATAAAGTTTACAAACATATCCAAAGTCAAGAATGAAACGAATATTGAAAAGTTCACATCTCAATAAGACGAGCATGCTAAACTTGACAATTACATGATAAAAGTATATAGAGTTGTACACACTATCTACATTAGTTGGTATCGTTATTGACTATTATGCTTATCTAAATATATTGAGATCCTATGGTTTATGACAAAAAAAGTTAATACTTTATAATCAAAGAGAATTGTACCGACAATGCTTAAATGCACAAATTAGCATGCTGCATAAAAAGATGTGGTGTGAGTATCACCCCCTAAGCAAACTCCTTTTTTTCTTCTTATATAGTCAATCTCTCTCTCTCTCCTAATGAGTTAGAAAAAAGTATAATTTTAGTTAATATTTTTGAAGGTTTTATCATTTGGTATATACCCTTTTTATTAAACTGGTAGTTTGGCTTTTATTTTGGTCAGCCCTTATAATTGCGTGTTCTAGTTTTATGGAAGATTCAGAAATAGCAAAAAAAATCTTTGTAGTCTTTCCTTTAGCTATTGGTTCACTAATTAATTAGGATGATACGTATAAATCATTGCCTGAATTACATCATCGTCAAGGATACGTTTTTCAGCATTATATAATGCATACTTCATTGTGGAAGAAATTCATAACTCCAGTTTGTTCCAAACCATCGTTTAATCTCATTGTTAACTATCTCAATGGCAAAACTCCAAAACGAATTCATATCTGACCTACCCCCCCCAAAAATAACATCATTATTAACGGATGCCTAACTTTGTTCGGAATCAATCATTGAAGTGAATAAAGGATAATGTGATCCTCCGTGGTCATATCATCGTGCGTCGTAGCAGCTATTATAGGAAACCAAATGTACTCAATCTTGATATGATCCAATATGATCATAATGGTTTATGTCACTTTTATATGTCACTTATATGGTCTTTGAATGACATCTCAAACTTTCAGAAAATATAACTTTGTTATGACTTACGATGAACTTTATTGGGGGTATCATAAGCTGTTAGTACATAATCTATTGTTGTAAGATATGAGAGGGAATTATAAGTGACTATCATATTATCATATGATTAATAGAAATATAGTTAATTGTTCATTGAATAATGAAGAAAAATTCCTCCAACGATAATTTGAATCTTCATCCGCAAATAAAGCTAGAATATCGAGATCATATTTCGCATATGAGTCAAAAAACGATTACCTAATGGATATTAGCTGTTTTCTAAATTATTTGCCGTCCTAATATTAAACTTTCGACAACTTGACTATAACATTGCAATGAATCGAATATGTCCGTTTTCTTACGTTTTCATCCAAATTTAATATTTTCGCATGCTTTTTTACGTTATTGTCCATTTTTTGTTTTTGTCGGAAACGGTCGAAAGCGTTAAAAACGACGAAAAAGTAAAGAAAAGAAAAGTAAAAGAAAAAATAAAAACAGAAAACTTAAAATCTGATCAAAACGTTAAAAACGTAAAAGCAGGTGAAAGCGGACAAAACATAAGAAACAAACGAAAGCGTAAATAAACGGACGAAAACTTAAAAAAATGATGAATACGTAAAAAATAGGCGAATACATAAAAAAGGACAAGCATTAAAAAACGACGAAAACATAAAAAACCGAACGTAAACGTAATCAAGAGGACAAAAACTTAAGAAAACGGGCGAAAATGTAAGAAAACGGACGAAAACGTAAAAAAAATCGCCAAAACGTAAGAAATAGGCGAAAACGTAAAAAACAGAAACTTCTACCCTCTTGCAGACAAAAAATATGAATAGATGAAAAGAGTGTTTATTGAAAAAAAACAATCGAAATCTTAAGAAGAATGTAGAAAGGATTTAAAAAGGTGTTAAGAGTGAAAAAAGATCGAAGATGTTTGCGACGTAAACGACAACATCACGAATAGCATGAAAACATGTTCCATAAAATATGTGATAAAAGATAATTAAATTTACCCAGCTCTTCTTTTCTAGAATCAAACACATATTTATATGGAGAGTTTCTAAATCCAATGTAGATACGTCAATTGGTTTGCAGGAACTTCGTATATCTATTAGAGATGGGCTAATAAGACGTTGACAAATGATACAACATGCCTTTGGATTCCCCCCAAAAAAAAACATCAAAACCATAAATTACAATATGTCCTTATGTAACTTTACATTCTCTTTTCAGATTATTTAACTATTTATTTGATTACACGTATGCTTCGCTTCTACGAACTTTTTATTTACAATTTTGCATACTAATGCGTTATACAATTCAATATATATTTTTGTGGCATCTCTTTAAAATATATATTTCTTGATGATGATTTAGAAAGAAAAAAATGTAGCATGTTATCTCAAAACTCAACGAATTTGGGTTATTTCGATACATGCAGGACAGAGTCAAGAGACATTAAGAAAACATATTATCATATTGTTAGATACTATAAGTGACATAACACTAATTAAGTTTAATACATATAGCTTTACATTTTTCTCAACACAATGCACTTCACATACACGAGGCATGCACCTAGGCCCTAAGGACCCCTCCGCGCCTTAATGCGCCTTAAGTTTTTTAAAACATTGCTGACACGTGCATTCCGAATATATATGTGTGTCTTCCTATTAACCAATTTTGGATCAGATTACGAAGAACAATGGTTAATTTGCGGGTGGCAATTTTGAGCGTATTGTCGATGCTTAAAAACTTGAATTACGGGTATAATACATTAATTAAAAAAAGTTGTAGTCAAACGCACGAGTGAACTTCCCGGAAATCTCTTCACATAAGAAAAAAAAATACAAGTAACGTATGTTGCACTAAGTGCCGAGGGCCGATACATACCGAATAATCTGCTAATACTGCTTCCAATATATCTACAGCCTCAAAGAATTCAACACATGAATAATTTGCAGATAAGTTTTTTTACAAAGATATATATCAATTATTGAAAGAAGTTTCCTATTGGAAGATGACTTAATAGACTAATTATGAGGTTCTTCTCTCAATATTCTCTTGATTAGGCAACTTATTTCATTTTTATTTGCTTAATTTGATGAGATTAATTTTGTTCGAAACTTCAAGGCTCAGTTGACGGAAAATGCATCGGTAGCAACAAAAACAAGGATACTAAGGTATAGTTTTTTACTTCATGTTTGATAGATTAAAAGTGGTTATTTGTGTCTTAAAATGTAGTTACAAACATGCTTCTGTTTTGTTTGAACCCAAATATAGAAACTTGAAACCAAAGAAGCCTCCAAAACTACTCTCATCACTTATGAGTCAACCTAGCAACGTCAGTTTTCAGTGATGCTTGAGATAATTGTGTGTGGTAGGGTTGTAGAGTTATAATCACAATTAAGGTGAAACGCACTTTTTTGTGTACTCAGTTGTCACAACAACTAACCATAATGCATTGCTTGGTAAAACTAATATATTAGCCTTCAGAACATGACCCAACATGTTCGTAGCTACTCGCTAGCCCTTTCACGTAAGTATCGCTCTTCAAATCACATAGTTCTTTGTCTACATAATAGATTGAAATAAGTATTGCTTTAGCGTGGAAACTACTTTCTTATACTTACTTTACGTGGTTGGGCTAAATCACTTTGGAAATCTACATCTTTCATAATCACATGTGGCTCAGTATGTAAAATGATACTACTTTACCCATGCATATTAGTATTGATTATAAAAGTACGTATCAACTTAATTATTAACAAATGGAGAAGATAATTGTTAGTTTATTTACTTCAAAAGCCAAATAAAGAATGAAGAGACTCATTGATATGGATAAGAATAATGCTAAATACCCCTTTACCATTTTCAAAAGACAATGCCATGTTCAAAAAAAAAAGACAATGCCAAACACCACATTACTTTATTATATAACATGTGACCGAAAAATATGTTTTTATGTTAGTGATTATATGTTTCGTTTGTTTGAGGTTGAAAAAGTGGATATATAAATGCAAAATTACCTCAAATTGAGTGACTTTTACAAAAAGTACAACAGTAAAGGTATGCATTTTTCATAGGACCGGTTTATTGTATAACATAATTGATTATGTTATGTTCTAGAAGAAGTAAACTTAGACGTGTCGGGGCTGCAATTTACGGACTGTTTCGATTGGCTTATTAAAAAAGAGCTTGAGTAGTTTCGAAAAGCCCATAAAATTAAGTAAATGTGTCAATAAGCCCCATTTGTTAGAGTGTATTGTGTTTAGAAACAAAGCATTAAGCTTCGTAAATAAACTAATCCAAATACCCCCTATGCTAAGCCTGAACAGGATCGAATAAGTAGATTAATCCACTTGATCTAGGATGAGGAAGATAAAAAGCCCAAACATGTCTAATAATACTTTGCTCGAATGAAACTAAACTAGCAAGTTGCGCTAAAGTATTTATAAGAACTTTTTTTTTGATAAAAAGGATTTTTCATCCTGATAAAATTAATTACGAAAAAAAAGCATTGAAGTACATAGGATGAGAACTATGTTTGATATAAACAAAGTTGAGTCAGTTTTTTGCCGCAAAAGTATTAGTAAAGACATGACACTTTTATTCAATTTTTGAAGGTATATAATGTCAAATACTAAGTAAAAATACTTATTGTGCTCTTAAGTCGTGAGACCTTGGTATTTTCATATAATCAATTTCTCAAGCAAGAGCATGAATCAAGTGAGAAGATTGAAGAAAATTTTAACTTTCAATACCAAGTTACTCATATTTTACAAGGTGAGTTATTTAAACCCACATACAAAACAAAATATTTACGTTGTTTTGTTTTTATACATGACACACTATATGTAGCCCGTCTCTTGCGTTGAGAGCAAAAATGATTGAAGATGGTTATCTGTGATGAAGACCTAAACCTCACGAATAACTCAACCAACATGGTCTACAAAAAAGTGCTACACAATATGAGATCACAACTGCATGTATCCGGATCTCACGTTAGTAGAAAACAAGGATTTAAGGTGGTTATGTTTTCTTTTCGGTTATTTGACTATGACGTTTCATTATTACGTACTTTATACTTTACGTTTGATTATCCAAATGTGGGTTTTCTAACCTCTAGCTTCATAATATGCGATGTCATTCATTATTTATTTTCAACGTTGCTTTAAAATACCCGTGAATTTCACGGGTCTTTTAGCTAGTTAAACATATGTTTGAGTGTATGTACATCATGAATCAACATAGTAACTATATATAGCATGTATTTAATCAAGATTACCAATAATAAACATGAGACAATGGAGTGGTGGTGGTGATAAGTTGCTTACAACTTTTGGCTTTCAAAAGAAAGGAGTAACTAGTAAGGATAGAAATTTGATTGATCAAGCTTTCCACACCTTGGTAGCCTTCTACACTTCTTGTAATAATGAAGGATTGGTGATGAAGTCTTAAGTGACTTGAGTGGATTTAAACTCAAGAAGACCACTTAAACTTGTTAGAGATTTGATGTAGTAACTTGTTACTTGCAACCTTCTTAGCATCAACTTGGAGTCATGAATCAAAGTATGATGTTTATGATGGTGTTATGAAGATAACGACCAAAGAGGGGAGGATGAGGGTTTTTTTGAAGTCTTTCACTTGCTATTTATAGGAGGGAAAGTTTGGTTAACCATGTATTGGGTTAGATAATAACCATGGTTAAGTTAAAGACACATGTATGAGATTACATGCAAAATGGATGAGATGATGCCACAACTAAGGTGATTCACCTCATATGGGCGGTCACCTAGAGTTAGTGGGATGAGATATTATGTTTTGATAATATCTTGGTGTTATGATGTGTTTTGGTTTCGTTAAATGCCAACCGTAATTTGTTAAGCCATAAAATGTAAAACCGGGTATCGTAAAAATACGAAAATTTCAGGAATGATGAGACTCGTCATTATACTGCATATAAAATAATAAAATGAGTGATAAGTCTCATTGGGTGCTAAAACGCTGTCTAAAGCTGGAAACGCGGGTTAAAAACGCGTAAATCGCGTAAAAAGCAGAACTGAAAAACGTAAAATTCCAACATTTGTGGAATTGTCGTAAAATGGTAGAATTACATATATCTAATGTTTACAGTGTTTTATGGACATATCGGGATGCCCGAATGATGTTTATACCCTAAAGTAGTTCTCAGTCACGGTTTTGTGAAATTGGTTCTGAATGGATTCAACGTACGTCGTCAGGATGAATTGTTGAGTTTTATTTATCTTGTCATGATAGTAAAATAAAAGAAAAAAAATATTTACGGGATAAATAAGGAAAGTGAATAGTAATTCGAAAATGAAAAGTAACCTGAAAATGCGGGTGATTACAGTTATAACTATCCTAAAAACACTTACTTTAATACCACAAACGTGAGAATCAAAGAAAGCACATAATAAGACCAAAAACCTTCCAAAACCAACTTTTTAATCTAAACCAACCAAGAAAACACACATACAACCTAGCAAATCAAACCATGGGCTCTGATACCAATTGTAGGATTATTGATATCATAACACACAATGGATTTGATGTATAGTTCATGTAGTTCTAGAGAGAGAAACAAGAGAAACGGGATGATTAGAGAGAGAAAGAAAAGATGGAAGATTAGATTCCAAAATGAACATCTAACCATCTCCCTTGTGAGGGAGAGGGATTATATAGTTACATACTGCGCCCTCCAGCGGGCTGTGGATCAGGTATACAGTGGGTAAAGACCCGTCCTTCTTCCACGGTGTTACTTACGCTAAACTATTACTAATAAATTTCGTTAAATCTACGAGCTAACTTATGCTAGACTATACTTGGGGTGACCGACTCTTCTATATGGATTTTCTAAATCCTAACAGATGTGTGTCGAACTACCCGAGAAAATACTTCAGTGTAGTCAATACCTGCCCTCTGTGTGATTCCATGAGCCACCAACCTCGACTTGTACCTAGGCATTTGAACACCTTCAATCCCTTCCTTTATCTTAAACAGCCATTTGCAGCTCACCAGCTTTTGCCCAGCTGGATGATCTACTAACTCATAGGTCTTATTCTTCCTCATAGAATCCATCTATTCATCCATAGCAGCTTTCTACTTAGAACTACCTTCACAAGCAACTTCCTTTTGATATTTCAATGGTCCATGAGTATCTTCTTCCTCTGCTACAGTAAACGCGTAAGCAACCATATTACTCTCATCTCAAAACCTCAAAGGTTTCGTTCTCGTCCTTGGCTCTCTATCCCGAACCAACTAATAATCTGTGAGATCTAGTTGATGATCAAGATCTTGATCCCCTGCATCTTCATCCTTGCCATCTTCCTGATCATTTGTCTGATCTTTCTCAGGCGTACGATTATTTAAACCCCGCAGTTTCACCTCAACTTGTAATTCCTCAACAGACTTATCAGTACTTGCACCAGAATCCTTCAACGTGTCTTTGTACATGACACTTTCATTGAAGAACACATTCCAACTAGTGACTATTTTAGGTGATTCATTATCAAGCCTATATAGCCTGTACCCCTTCACACACTCAGGATACCCCAAAAGAACGCATTTTATCGCTCTCGGCTCGAGCTTACCTTGTTTAATGTGTGAATATGCGATACAACTGAAAATCCTCAGTATTCTATAATCACCTGGATGTCCCGAACACATCTCCATAGGTGTCGTTTTCTCAATCAATGCATATGGTGACCTATTGATAAGATATGCGGCCGTACATGTCGCTTCTGCCCATAAAGTCTTAAGCAATCCAGACTGAATTAATAAACAGCGTACCTTATCCATGAGAGTTCTGTTCATCCATTATGCTAACACATTCTGTTGCGGCGTCCCGGAAACTGTCAAATGTCTAGAAATCCCACTCTCAGTGCATAGCTGCTCAAACTACCGGTTACAGAACTCAAGACCATTATCTGTCCTTAGCTTCTTAACCGTTACCCCAGTCTGGTTCTCTACTAACTGTGTCCACTCTTCGAAATTTACACATGCCTCGTGTTTGAACCTAAGAATATAAACTCATACCCTCCTGGAATAATCATCAACTATAGATAAGAAATACGACCCCCATAAGTCTGAATGAACATAGTCTATCAATCCCTTAGTAGTGTGCCTTCCTACACCGAAACTGACTCGATGTGATTTTCCCATCACACAATTCTCACAAAAATCGAGCTTAACTAAACTCTTCTTTCCAAACAACTCTTGCTTTTCCAGCACATGTAGTCCCGCCTCACTGATATGTCTAAATATTTTGTGCCAAACCTGCGCAAGACTATCTTTTTCTTCAACACTAGCATTAAGCTCACCTGCCACTGCATAGCCATCTAAAGAGTATACACAATTATCCCTTCGGGTTCCAGATAAGATAATCCTGGAACCATTAATCACCTTGACTTTGCCCGACTGTAATTTTACCGTATATCCCTCTTTTTCAAGAGTTTCCAGTGATATCAAGTTTATTTTCAATTCAGGAATATACCTGACATTTTGTAACACAAAACTTGGCCCATCTTTAAGTTGTACTCTTACCTTTCCAATACCTCTGATCTCGTACTCTCTATTGTCATCCACTAGTACCTTGCTCTATCGCATTCCAGAAAATCAAAAAATAAATCTAAACTGGGTGTCATGTGGTATGAACCTCCTGAATCCATAATCCAATCCAGTAATGTATCTACACTCATCACCATCATCACCTCGGAATTGTCATAAATCGAACCACTAGAGCTTGGCTGATCATCTTTCTTAACGAAACCATTTGACTTCTTGCGATTATTCTTCAGACAATTTCATTGCAAGTGCTCCTTAGATTGGCAAATATAGCACTTGTGTTTTCCACCTCGAGACTTCGATCTTGACTTTCCCCTAGACTGATGCAAATTCCTGCGATCAGTTCTTCCCCTCACATATAACCCTTCACCATCATCCCCCTTCGCCTTAGACCTTTCTTTGATTTCCTTTGAATTTAATGTGACCATCACGTCCTCCAAAGTCAAAGCTTCCCATCCATATAGCAAGGTATCCACAAAGTGTTCGGGTATGATGCTGGTAAAGAAGTGAGTAATAATAAAGCAAGATCTTCATCCTCGAATTTTACGTCAATATTTGCTAAATCAAGAACGATTTTGTTGAACTCATCTATATGCTCGAAAATCTTTCATCCAGCCGACATATAGAAAGTATACAACTTCTTCTTCAGGTACAATTGTTGGCCAAGAACTATGTCATTTACAAAGTCTCGAGCTTGGTCCAAACCCCTATTGCAGTCATTTCCCTGGTAACCTCTCTCAATACCTTGTTACCTAAACACAAAATCACGACACTATGAGCTTTCTTGTTTAGCTCAGCTTTCGCTGTAGCTTCCATATCTGCGGGTAAAACCTCCAGAGCTGCTTCACATCCATGTTGGATTAATAAAGAACGCATCTTGACTCTCCATAACCCGAAATCACCAGTCTAATCAAATTTCTCGATGTCAAACTTGGCTCCCGTCATTCTTTTATCCCTCTATTAATTTGCTAAACCTTGTGAAAAAACCCCTACAATCACAAACTAACAATGTCCCTTGTGCAATACCCTTCAAATTGTTTAATCCTTTATTGAATAATAAAAATAATATACTAACCTTATAATAATATACCTCTGGTCTTGTTCCCACCAAGAGTATAATATTATAATTTAAACAATTAGAAGTGCAAAGTTCTGTATTCTTCTTCTTCTTCGTATATGTTAACAGAGAAAACGAAACATAGTATGTCTTTCGTCGATCCTTAATAAACCGAAAACCGAACAAAACAAAGCTTTCTTTCACCCGTATTTATGACCTCGACAACTCGGAAAACCCAAGAACCCTTTTAATGTCGATACCCTTGCCGCCCCTTGACTTCCAAAAAACCGAATGTAAGAACCCTTACTGTTGAAGAACGAACAACAAGTAAAACCTTTACAAGATTCGACCTAGATTCCACACTTTCGAACCTGGCTCTGATACCACTTGTTGATATTGTTTATACAAATAAACCGTAAAAACGTTTATTAATGTTTAGCGATCTCTTTGTGTTTAGTTGATAACAAATATAATGTTATCATAAGTAAAATTATAAGGATACATGTTATCTTTTGTAAAGCATCTACACATAGTCATTTAATACAAATTGTTGTACTAATTCATTTGTTGTAATAGTTTATTAGGATGGGTAAAAACCACAACCCATGACCCATACCCATGGATCATATCCATAACCCATGGAGTTAACCCATACCCATTGTCTAGATGCATTGCATCTATTAGATACATTGTATCTATTTAGATACCCATGGATCATAATCTAGGACCCATGACCCATGAGCCATAACCTAAAAACTCATGGGCAAAGAGGAGCGTCCCACGGATCCCTAGGAATACACTGGACGGATCCGTGCAACAGTGGCAAGAATTTGCCTATAAATAGAGAGCCATTTCTTCATTTTTACTCACCCCTTTTCTTACAAACTCTCATATATTTTTACACTCTTCTAACAAAAGATCACTTGATCTAGAGAGTTGTGATGGATCTGGACACACACCTTGTGTCAGTGATATTTTGTATTATATTAATAAGCACGCGAAATTTACTTAGTAATACTTAGAAGACGGATTATAAGATGTATTGTAAGTAAACACAGAATAAACACAAAACTAAGCTCCAATATTATTAATGAATAATACGAGTGATCTTGCTTATCACTAGGGTTACACCTTGAAGCTTATGTAAATTATACATTATGTAATTCAATACCTAAGACAATTACCTAGGACCTCCTTTTATGTACAAGAGTCCTTTACAAGATAAGTATAAAGCTAACAATATAGAATATACACAAGATCTTTCTATACTTATCTAAACACGTTTTCCTAACAATTATCTAATAGCAGTGGTAATAATGTGCCAACAGTGGTAATACGTTTCCCCTGCTAGTGCAATACTTAGCAGTGTCTTCCACAGCTATCAGTGGTAACAAATTATTCCCAACAATCCTCCCCTAAACTTATGATTTCTCTGCAAATCAATAAGTTTCTTCGATCTTCATTATCTTCAAGGATTGGGGAATTCTACCAACACTTCACTTCTTCCTTAAATTCTGAATAGCTCTTGAACATTGATCTTGAAGCCTCAGTAACAATGCTCTGACCTTCTCACTATCTTCATGAACTCTTATATTAGTACACAACATCACTGTGCGAGTTCCAGCTCTGAGTGGATATTCTTTCTCAGCAAGCATGAATGCATCTACTCCATTTGCTATAGAAACATGATGAACTTCACATGAATCATAGTAGAACCATTTAGTACCAGGACATGAACATGAGAATTTCCAGAAATCATAATAAACATCTGGTTCATAGAGCCTTCTAAGATTAACCCATAACTGCATCTCCTTCATATCTTTGAGATCTTCTGCATCAAACCTTTCTTGAACTAATTTCCATAGTATATCAAGATCATCTCTGTCAAAAGCTTTGATGAGATCTTCAAACTGAATAAATGATGAAGTTTCACCACCTAGCCTTGTAATCTTCCATGTTGGAGAAAAGTTGCTAGCAATGTATACTTCCCAATCAATTATAGGATGTCTGACTTGCAGTGGTTCTGGATAAAAATCTTCTTCTTCAATCACAATCATATCAGTCAGTTGTTCTTCAGTGAACTTCTCAGTTGGAACTTCTTGTTCTTTAGCAAACTTTGTCTTCTTAACAGTCTGAGAATCACTGTCTTTGGCCTTTCTCTTCAAACCAGGATACCTTCTTGCTTCTTCTTCAGAGTCCATTGTAATGAAATCTTTATCTTGTCTTTGAACTCTGTAGTAGATACTTTCAACTTTATCATCAGGCATTCCTTTGAATTGATGTCTTTTCCAGCTACCAACATTGCAACAATAAGTCTTCATGTATGCAATAACTTGTGCCTTAGTTGGTTGCCTTGGTTTCTTTTGACCCTTTCTGACTGAACTAATCACATCTTGAAGTGCTTGATTATTTTTCATCTGAATAAAATCTTTCAACTGAGCAGTTCTTTGTTCCTCAGTTAAAGATTTATCAGCTACAAGGTCAATTTCCTTCTTCTTGATTATTGGATCATGTGCAATCAAGAACTCTATTTCTTTTTCAGTAGGCACATATGAAAACTCTGGAGTCTTTTCTCTAAAAACGGTAGGTGGAACAGTGGAAACTGGATCTTCTATTTGATCTTCCATTCTATCCAGCCTTTTAGCCTCCATAAAGCTTGCAATCTTCAATTCTTCAAGTTTTTTATTCTCAGCAACTTGTTCTTCAGTAATCTTTGTAGCAATTCTCTATCAAGAGCAATCTGAACTTGTTCTTTCTTTGAAATCTTTCTTCTTGTTTGATCCTTGCTTTGCATAACAGCTTTACCTTTGTCTTTCTTTAGTTTATCAATTTCTTCACTTGCAGTGGCAATATCATGTCCAGCAGTGGAAATATTTGGCTCTGCAGTGGAAATTGGATCAGTTGTAAAATCTGCAGTTGCAGTACTGAAGATATCTTGCTCTAGTTGTTGTTCTTCTTCTTGAGTATCAGCTTCCTCTGCACCTTTACTAGAAACGTCTGAATCACCATCATGAGGTGAGGATGGAGATGATAGCACAATCTTTGCAGTTCTTCTTTGCTTTAACCCCTGCAACTCTTCCTTCAAGGTCTGAATCTCCTCCTTCAAAGATGTAATATCCTTGGCATGCTGCTCCTTAAGTTGTGTCAGGTCTTGTTCCAGAGATTTAACCGGCTTTACTAATGTTGTACAAATTTCCATCAATTCCATTTGTTGCCCACTGCCCTCAACACTTGCAACTGTGTGACCTGTTGGGAGAGGTGAATCATAGGGCATTGGTTCAGATTCTTCCCTAGTTGGACTAGGTTGAAGCCTGGAACCACCACTGCTTGTGCCTAAACCAAAAGGATCAGGTACATGCTGTGTTGTAATGGGAGGAGTTGGCTATTTTTGCCTCCTCTCATAGGTGTGAGAAACTGGTGGAGTATAATCAATGTGTGGAACAGTGATTATGGGTGTAGTTTGTACTTGTGAAATCTTTGCAAGCATTTGAGGAAAGAGAGGTGTAAAATCCATATTGCCATCTTTATTCATGTTTTGAAAAACTTTAGGCTTAAGGTAACGGATTTTATAAATGTTTTTATGGGGTTGCAGTTGAAACTCATTTAGCACTGCTTGCACTAACCTTGGATACATTAAAATTTTTGTTGAACTCTTTACATTGCTAGTCATAGTTGTAAAAATATAGTTTGACCAGTTAAAAATCTTATCAGTGGCTAGACAAACCAAAGGGTAAGCCATGGTTGAACTAAATTGCTCATAAGATGTTTTCTTTGGACTAAGACAATGTAAAAGAGTATGTATCAAAAATATCCAGTGGGGAAAAAAACCACTCTTTTTGAAAGTAGCCTTTTATCGTGGTATCATACCCCATGGATGATAAAATTTCATGTATTTGGCATAGGTAATGTGATGATACCATTGAGATCATCCAATTGGAGAACTCTCCTCAAGGATGCCTTAGTAACATCAATAGTTACCCCGTCCACAGTGGCTCTTAGAACATCCACTGTTTCATGTGTATCTCTATTCTCAAGTATTATGGAGTTAGCAGAAGTCCAAAACTATTTGATTTGAGAGATATAGATTGTGGGATTTAAAAGTAAAGCATACCTTATATGGGTAGTGTTTAGAAAGTCCACAATCTGATGAAAAACAGGGCCACTCTTCTCGTTTGACTTTTCTAGGTAGGCCACTTGGTTGTGCTCATCTGCAAATTTTAATGGTGCCATAGAAACTTTTGATGAAAAAGATATTATGTCAGTAAGAATTAAAGGAATAACTAGCCAATTGAGACAAAAGATATATAGAGGTAGGGTTTAAGAGTTTTGCGCAAGAAAGATAATCTAAGGAAAGTATTTATCTTTAGGGGATAAATATCAAATAGGAAAGTAGATAATCTTCTAAAAGGTTACCCTATATATATGGAAAACAATTTTTCTACAACGGCTGGTAAAAAATTAGTTTCGACACAACAGTTTGTAACGGCTAGATCAACAGTGGTAAAAATAACACTCAGTGGAAACTTGAACTAGCAGTGGTAATTTTTCACAAAAACTTTCAAAGAACAGTGGTAAAGAAAACATATTAAATTGAATGCTCTTATCATAGTTTTTAGCAAACTACCAGCTATCAACGAATTTGATATTTCTTTACCATGAGCCGTTTGCTATAGACTAGCCAACTCTTAATCATAAAGAATATGGTGAGTTGATAACCATATAGTTTTTGGTAAACTATCAACCATAAACGGATTTTTCAAGTCTTTACCAGTAGTCGTTTGCTCTGTACTAGTTGATTCTTATGTGGGTTAGACATGGTGAATAAATAACCATTTGTTGTGTATCTCAGTTATACACCTTTTAAGATCAACTCTCATCCAATATTGGTTATGTACCTGCATGTGTTAGCATAATACAAAGAATAGAAATAACCAACTTGGTTTAACCAAAGTTACTTTTTAACCAAGCCACTTTCTGAAAATATCTTCCAAAGTCAACCCGATAATATCTATATTTACTCTTTAACCTACCAAAATAGGGAAAAGAAAATATATTTATTGTTGAACCCTTGTAACCGACTTTGCCTATATAAAGAAGCTTGACATATTGTAGTCTTTATCAAAACACATTTAAACTCACAAAAACCCTAAAAATCATCATGAGTAATCCTTCGAACATCATTGACATCTCCTCTGATTCAGAGGAAGAGTTGGTGATTGCTTCAGAGTCTTCCTCAGAGACATCAGGGTGGGATGGATATTTAACTGCCAAGCGTGCACGTGCAGCCAAACCTGCACCTTCTCTTGAGTTCTACTCCAGCTCATCAGATGATGCTGAGAACAATGATGAGACCTATTCCTTGGCCAAAGAGTTGCCAAAGGCTCTGACAGAAGCATTGAAGACAGCTCTTTCAAACATGAAGCAGATAACTATACCAGAGAAGCCTGCAAGACTACCAAGGCCTCCTCCACAAGTTCTTGGTCTTCCTTGTCCAAGAATGCAGTCAACCTTTGGGAACAAAAGGAGAGAGCACAGAAGAACAAGCATGACTATGTGGGCAAGGGCAAGAAGCCAATGGAGTAGCTGATGTGGGATATGGTGATGTAGGTTGTTTTAGGTTTTAATCTTTTGTGTTTTGATTGTCGTTAGAAGCACTCTCACTTTGAATTTAATGAATCTTCATTATGAATGAAATATCTCTGTTTTATGTTTCCACTGTAAGAGTACCTTTTACCACTGCTTGTATTATGGTTGCCACTGTTAGACTTAATCTCTGCATAACCAACAATACAAGCACTAAACAACAACAACTTGATGTATATTAATACTCCTTCAATCCTGCATATCACACACAGAAACCAAACACTGAAAGCATTGTTAAGGTTAGCAGTGGTTAGAAGAATTAACTAGAAGTAAATCCAACAGTTTTGCATGCAGTGGTTAAACCAGTACTAAACCACTCAGTCAACAAGTCAACTTTAAGTTATTAATCCTTCCACCAAAGTCAAAGACTTCATTTACTCCTCAACAACTTATACCTTCCCCTCATTAACTTACTGAATCCAACTTAATCCTGTATTTAAGAATATTAGACTCACATACTTTATCACATCAACACTTCTCTCTCATATAACCTGTCAAAAGCAACTTTACCAAAAATCACCATGAGCAATTCAAACCCAATCAATGTTTCATCAGACAGCTCAATATCGAATAGCTTTTGGGTTGAAAAAGCATGAAATTATATTATGAATAATCCAGGTAAAACAAAAAGAGAGGTGTTTGAAGCAGTTACATCAAGAAAAAGAACTCAAACCAATGTCACAAGATGCTGTTATCAAGGAAGATAGCTCAGACTCTAATTCAAGCAAGCTACATTCCATATATGCAAGCAAAGATGATGATGCTACTTCAAGGGTCTTGGATGTGCCTCCCCTTGCAAGAATCCTTCCATCGGAGACCTGCAGATGTCACCTTTTTCCACCATGTTGTTAGCACCACCACAAGAGGGACCTTCATCATCCTCACCACCGTGGGGGAGTGGTGATGGGGCTAGCAAGCCCTAAGGTTTACAGTGTGATAGATAGGCGAAATGCGCCTAAGGTCATGCCAGAGTGGGCCTTCCCAAAGAAGCCATAGGTGGTAGATGGTGGTTTGGTTGGGGTTGTGGGGTAGGATGTGAAGCTTTTGTGGTCAGTAGGTAGTTGAATGTTGTGTTCAGTTTTCCTTTCATGTAATGATGCTTGTTGTATGTATCACATGGATGTATCTACTGCACTCAGTGTGCATTTTTGTTTGATAATAATAAAAATCCATGTTGTTTGCTTTAAATCTCTTGCATCATACTTGTTGTTCCATTTTACTTTTCACTTAACTCCACCTCCAAAACTGACATACTGTCCATCATAATGTTCAAAATCTGAGCGATAGGACTTGTTGCCAGTCATGTGCCTTGAACATCCACTGTCTGTGTAGCCTTGATCTGATCTTTTTATCCTTGGATGATTCTGCACATTAAAGTAAAGAGTTAGTTTCTTTTGGGGACCCAAGCCATGATTGACTTGGATCTGCCTCGTGTATCAATATAGTTATATCTATCAAAGGTCATTGATACACCATTGGGATTGGTTGATGAGGTAGTTCCTTTAGGTTTCCATTCCCAACGTGCTGAGGCCTTCACAGCATTTCCCATGTCCCCCCTTTTCTTGTTTACAACCCTTCCAGTGGGAACTTTTGAATGAGCAGTGGAAACTGCTGGTTTGGTTTTAGGTACCCACTGTTGGTTATAATGAACCTTTTTATTCTTAAAAGTTCTTTTCCCTGTTTGTGCAGATTTTGCAAAAGTTGGTTTAGATTTTGCACATGAAACAGGTGATTTAGGGTGAGCAGTGTTAACAGTTTTTGTAGTGGCAAAAGTTTTGAGGCCAATTCTTAGTTGAACTGTTCTTGGGACCATTTGGATGTGTGATTTAGGGTGTAAATTGTTTTGAAACCTGTTAGACTTCACCCTTTTATTCCCATGGACTTCCCTTCTCCCAACATGATAGTCACAATAAGCATGTAAATGATCAAAACTACCACATATATAGCATGCCTTATTGTACATCACAAAGTCACTACCTAGTTGTTGAGATTTAACATGATTCCAACTCCTCTGGTTACCCCTAGGAGCTGATGGCTTGTTTCTATACATCTCAGCATACCTTATAGGTGATCTAGGTTTATTAACTGGTTTCCTAGATTCCTCTGTAACAGTATTAACAACTTTTGGGATAGAAGCCTCTACATTCTTCTTAACATTTTCATCAACAACCGATGAGTCACTAGCACTTTCAAAAACACCCGGTTTCATGCTTACCTGTTCCTCATTTTTCACAAATGTGTCCTTTAGAGGACCATATTCACGTTCAAGATCCTGAAAATCTTCTAAGCCTGTATGAGCTAAATCTATACCTGGAGGTGATGGAACACCTCTGAATGGTGGTGGCACTATATTATAACCTATACCTGACTTAACTTTACTCAGATTTGAGCATTCCAAATTTTATCAATTGACTTAGACTGATAATAACATGTGTCCACATTAAATTGACATTTTCATTTATCTTTTTAAGTTTTTCAAGCTCTTCTTGGTATGCCTCATTCACAGCTATCTTATGATCTATTTCTCTTCTAAGAAGAATCATATCATCATTATATTTTGACTCATTTTCTGTATAGTGCTCTAGTTGTTTTTCTAATACACTATAGCTCTCTAAGATTTGACACAACATAATTAGCAGCAAACAACTCTGTTCTCTCATTAGAATATAGATCATTAAGCCTTTCAACTTCCCTAGCAGCTCTACATGTTTTAGAACAACTTTCAAAATTTTGTACCTCAGAGTCAGAGAAAGCCATGAGAGCATGTTCTATAGCAATGAAAGCACCATCTGAAGCTTGTTCCTCTTGTTCATCAGCCATGAAACTCCAATCATAGCTAACACCATCAATAGCCAACATTGCCTTTGGTTCCTCCACAATTGGTTCTTTCTTTTGCTTATACCAAGTAGACCTGTTGTCCTTCATTCTTGGTCTTCTGCATTCCCTATAAAAATGCCCCAACTTGTGACAATTGAAGCACTCTACTTTCTTTTTGTCGAACCCTGCAGTTTCACCACCATTGATTTGGATTGGCTTGCCAATATTCTTGTAGAATTTCCTAGCCCTCCTGCTAAGAAGAGCTATTTGCCATTTTATATCCATCTCCTCCAAGTCATCTTCATTAATTTGCTCTATGTCTTCATGAGTTAATATAGAGCCATTAACTTGAGTGGAGATAAAAGCATAAAAGGTAGGATCTCCAATACCAGCGACCTTCTTCTTTGAACCTGCAGTGGTAATGCTAACATTACCAGTGGAAACTGTAGAACCAGCAGTGGCTATATCATCATCACAGTCATCTTCAGAATCATCACTGTCAACAGAGGTTGACATCAAAGCCAAGCTGCTTGAGCTTGTACTAAGTTTCCCAGCCTTCTTCAATCTTTGCTCAATGAGTTTGAAGTTGTTGTAAAGATCATTGAGCTTCATAGTTTCAATATCTGGTTTATTTTCCCAGACAGTAACATTAGTATGAAACTCTGAACGCAAACTTCTTAGAAACTTCAAATTGAGGTCTTCCTTTTCTACCTCAATGCCAAACATAGTCAATTGTGTGACAATCTTCTGGAGTTTGGTGAACATGCTGTCAAGTGATTCATTGCTTGAAGCAGAGAAGTTTTCATAACTTTGCTTCAACAATGTCTTTTGAGTCTTCTTTGTAGCATCATTGCCACCAAAAACTGAGCAAATCTCTTAAAAAAGTTCTTTTGCTGTCTTGAACTGTCTGAAAGCAATGATCTGGTCTTTAGGAAGAGTCATTAGTAGCAAACTTCTGGCCAGCAGGTCATTCTTCTTCTTTGATCTTTCATCATTAGTCTCAGGTACAGAAATTGTTACAACTTCTGTGTCACCAACTTTCTCAGTCTTCTTTTGAGACTTGAAGGAATCACCAGTTAAGATGATCTCCCATAGAGCATAGTCTTGTATGAGAAAGTATTGCTCAATCATTATCCTCCACATCTCAAACTCATTGAGTTTGAGCTTAGGAAGCCTTGGAGCAGAGTTGGACTGGTTGTTTTCCATCTCCATTGATTTGAGTGAGTTGGTTAAGCTTATTCTTTGGATCTTCTGAATCAAAGTATCAGAACAAAGATCTGATACCACTTGATGGATCTAAACAATCTTCTGAAGTTTGATGAAGATGCTATCAAGTGAGTCATTGCTTGAAGCAGAGAAGTTTTCATAACTTTGCTTCAACAATGTCTTTTGTGTCTTCTTTGTAGCATCATTACCACCAAACACTGAGCAAATCACTTCAAAAAGTTCTTTAGCGCATCTTGAACTTACTGAATGCTAAGATCTGGTCCCTAGGAAGAGTCATCAGCAACAAAATTCTAGCCTTTAGATCATTCTTCTTCAGTGCTTTTTCAATATTAGTCTCAGGCACAGAAACTGTCACAACATCTGTGTCATCAACCTTCTGAGTACTATCCCAGCTTGAAAGAATCACCAATTAAGATGATCTCCCATAGAGCATAGTCTTGAATGAGAAAGTATCGCTCAATCATTATCTCCACATCTCAAACTCATTAAGTTTGAGCTTAGGAAGTCTTGGAGTAGAAGAGTTGGACTGGTTTTTTTCCATCTCCATTGATTTGAGTGAGTAGGTTAAGCTTATTCCTTGGATCTTCTAAAACAAAATATCAGAACCTTGCTCTGATACCACTTGATGGATCTGGACACACACCATGTGTCAGTGATATTTTGTATTATATTAATAAGCACGCGGAATTTACTTAGTAATACTTAAAAGACGGATTATAAGATGTATTGTAAGTAAACACAGAATAAACACAAAACTAAGCTCCAATATTATTAATGAATAATACGAGTGATCTTGCTTATCACTAGGGTTACACCTTGAAGCTTATGTGAATTATACGTATGTAATTCAGTACCTAAGACAATGACCTAGGACCTCCTTTTATAGTACAAGGAGTCCTTTACAAGATAAGTATAAAGCTAACAATATAGAATATACACAAGATCTTTTCTATACTTATCTAAACACGTTTTCCTAACAATTATCTAATAGCAGTGGTAATAATGTGCCAGCAGTGGTAATACGTTTCCACTGCTAGTGCAATACTTAGCAGTGTCTTCCACAACTATTAGTGGTAACAGATTATTCCCAACAAGTTGTTCTTCTTTCTTCTATTGTGATTCTCATATAGGTCCTTCTCTAAGGCGAGATCACGAGCATTCTACAAGTCATCCAAGCAAGGGGTCCTTGATTGATTTGTTCCTCCACAAGATTTCTCTAGCGAAGATCTTGTATTTCATATTTCACATATTTGTTGTGTTATAGTAGTGTTGGTTTGGTCCTCCGTGTTACGGACTCGGTATTTAGCTTTGTACTGGAAAAAGGTGTAAGCAACGTTGTGAAGGCTTCTCCGCCAAGTTGAAGGAGTTTGTTGACATAGTGCTTGAACTCTCGAGTAGGTGACTCGGGGAGTGGAGTAGGGCAAGGAAGGTGTCCTTGTAGCCGAACCACTATAAATCGGTTGTGTCATTTCTATCCTTTACTTTACTTACTTTACTTGCATTACTCTTAGATCTATACTTTCTCTTCATCCATACGATTTCACATAACATCGAATCTAAAAGTTTTTGAAACTAACTTAAAATCCGCAAAACTATTCAACCCCCCTTCTATTTTTCCACAATTGGTATCAGAGCTAAGTTTAAAAAAGTTTTAAAGTAAACCGTATTTTAAAAACTTTTCGATCACTATGGGTTCTGAAAATTACAAGGAAGGGCAATCCATGCAACGACCTTCGCTACTTGAAACTAACAGTAACTTTATATTGGAAAAATAGATTCGAAACGTATGTGAAATCAAAAGATATTGATCTTTGGTACATCATTGTTGAAGGTGATTTTGAAGCCACTACAAAAGATAAAAATGGAAATTTAGTTAACACACCTCATGATAAACTCACCGATGATATTAAGAAAAAGCTTTCCAAAAATAGTGAAACTAAAATGGTTTTATATAATGCTTTACCCAAAAAGGAATTCGAAAGAATTTCCATGCTTAAAACCTCCAAAGAAATTTGGAATTCTTTAGTTGTAACTCATCAAGGCAATCAACAAGTTAAAAATAATAAAATAGATTTATTTATTCAACAATATGAACAATTTTCAATATCGGATGAGGATACTATAGATCATTCTTTTGCTAACTTTAATACTATAATTACATCTTTACAAACACTTGAAGAATCTTTCTCTAGTCGTAATCATGTTAGGAGATATCTAAGGGCACTTCCATCCAAGTGGAGATATAAGGTGACGACAATCGAAGAATCAAAAGACTTGACAATCCTCACCCTTGATGAACTCATAGGCAAGAAGGTCTCAAGCGATGAAGAGAACTCCTCTTCGGATAGTGATGCCATGGCGGTAAGGGACTTCAAAAAGTTCTTTAAAAGAAAGGGAAGATACGTCAAGCAACCATATGACGACAAGAAAGGATTCCGGAAAAGCAAAGAGGACGAGAAGGCAAGGGATGATCGCGCTTGCTTCAAATATGGGGACCCAAACCACTTTATTAGTAAGTGTCCCAAACATGATGAACAAAAAGCATTCGTGAGCGGTTCGTGGGGAATGAGCGAGGAGGAAGACGAAGAAATTTGTCTCATGGCAAATGACGAGGTATGTCACGAATATTATAGTAGCTCATCAATAGATGATGACTCATTGCATAATGAATATGATAAACTTTGCAAAATTAGTTTAAAAGTAATTAACAAAAACAAGTTTTTGAAAAACTAAAATCAACGTTTAGAAAAGGAAGTCATTGAGTTAAAAGCGAAATTAAAACGTCTAGAAAAGGGGAAGATAGCAAGTGGGGAATGTGAACTTTGCGTTCAACTTCAAACACTAGTTGATCATCTAGACTCTAAGATTGCTAGAATGAATACTAATACTCTAGATATGATATTAGATAGTGTTAAAACAGGAAACAACCAAAAAGGTTTAGGCTTTCAGCAACTTGATGCGTCAACTAGTGAAAACAAAGAAACACAATTCGTAAAAGCAATAGAAAAACAAACCACTGTAGTCACGGATCCCACGGATCCCACGAAAAGGGAATCGGCTAGTGTACAGCCAGGGATTCATGGGTCTGCTGAAGCAAACAGTAGTAATAATATAGCTTCCTCATCTAGAACCAATTTTGTTATTGTTAATAAGAAGAAACCAACCCATGTTACTATTAGACAACCACCTCCAAGACAAAATCAAAGTTTTACAAGAAACAAAGGTCCATCATTTTCAAAACCGAACACATATAGGAGACCTAATAATGTTTATCCGAGAAGTAACCATCAAATAGGATGGAATCCAAATATGCAAAACGGTTTTCCATTTCAAAACTTTGCACCATGGAACGCATACTCACCTTATCAATATATGTCTAACATGAATGGAATGTTTAACACTAATGGACCCATGAACAAATGGGGACCAAACTTTTGAGTTAATTGTTATCTTAGGTGTGCTTAAAGTCGACCTAGATCCAGATGAGTGGATCAAGGATAGCGGGTGCACGAGGCACATGACCGGAAATAAAGATTTATGTTCCACATATGAATCCTTCAATGGAGGAAATGTGGTATTTGGAAATAGCAAAAGCAAAATCATCGGTAAAGGTACCATTTCTAACAAATCTCTAACCATTAACGATGTGTGTCACGTAGAAAACCTAAACTTTAACCTCTTAAGTATAGGACAAATATGTGAGAAGAAGTGCAATGTACTTTTTAACGAAACCGGTAGTAAGATATTGAAAAATGGTATCACTATAGGTAGAGGAATTAGGAAACATGGAGTCTATGTCATTAAAATCGGTAATGACATTAAAGGCAAACTTTTTCTTACTTCGATGGATGATACTTCGACCTTATGGCATCGAAGATTGGGTCATGCCAATATGCGACTTCTTCAATCGCTATCATCCAAAGATCTAGTAAGAGATCTACCAAAATTAAAATATGAACATCACTTTTGTGATGCTTGTAACGTAGGAAAACAAGTCCATGCTAGTCACAAAGCTAAAAACATGGTCTCTACAACTAAGTGTCTAGAATTAGTACACATGGATTTATTTGGTCCATCCGTTATCCAAAGTTATGGAGGCAACTACTACACTTTGTTTATAGTGGATGATTACTCTAGGTACACATGGACTAAATTTTTAAAGAACAAAACTGAGACGTTCGATTACTTTGAAATATTAAGTAAGAAAATCCAAAGACAATTAGGAAGTCCTATAGTGTCTATTAGAACGGATCATGGTAGGGAATTCGATAATGAAGTGCAATTTGGAGCCTTTTGTGACGCTAATGGTATTATTCACAACTTCTCGGCTCCTCGCCCTCCATCCATAATCAAATGGGGTAGTTGAAAGAAAGAATAGAACCCTACAAGAAATGAGTCGCACCATGTTAAATGAGCAATCCATTCCTCAAAAGTTTTGGTGCAATACCGTTGATACATCAACGTACATACTTAATCGAGTCTTAATTAAACCTTTTTTAGGTAAAACTCCATACGAGTTACTTCGAGGAAAAAAGCCTACGTTAGATCATTTTAGAGTCTTTGGTAGCAAATGTTTTCTACTTAACACTAAAGATTACCTTACAAAATTTGATCCTAAATCAACCGAAGGTATCTTTTTAGGTTACTCTCCTAATATCAAAGCTTACATCATATTAAATAAAGAAACAATGAAGATTGAAGAGTCATTAAACATAAAATTTGATGAGAGTCCACCCAAACCTACTCTACCTCTTGTCGATGACGAGATTGTCGAGAGTGAAGCTATTGAAATAAAGAAAAAGACAAACGAAGAAGAAGAACCTTTAAATAATGAAATCATCAATATTAAAGAGTCTAATGATCACCCCGTAGATAAGGTCATAGGAAAATTAAATGAAAGAACCTTAAGGTCTCAAGTCCAAAACCAAAGTAGCTTATTTTGTTTTGTCTCAACCATAGAACCTAAGAATACACAAGAAGCCATGAAAGATGAAAGTTGGGTAATGGCTATTCAAGAAGAGTTAAATCAATTTGTTTCTAACGATGTTTGGACACTCGTCCCTCCACCTAGTAATCAAACCATAATAGGAACCAAATAGGTATATAAAAACAAGTTAGATGCAAACGGTGTAATGTCTAGAAACAAAGCTAGACTCGTTGCTCAAGGGTATAATCAACAAGAAGGAATAGACTTTGATGAGACCTATGCCCCCGTAGCTAGATTAGAGTCTATAAGAATACTTCTTGCTTATGCTTGTGCTAATGATCTTAAGGTTTATCAAATGGATGTCAAAAGTGCTTTTCTAAATGGTTTTATTAATGAAGAAGTATTTGTAGCTCAACCTCCGACTTTAATCGATTTCAAAAACCTAAGCATGTGTATAAATTAAAGAAAGCTCTTTATGGTCTTAAACACATATAAGAAAATGGAATCACATATAATCATTGTTCAAATATACGTGGATAATATTATATTCGGATATACTTGTCAAGACATGTGTGATGATTTCTCTAAAATCATGCATGACAAGTTTGAGATGAGTATGATGGGAGAACTAAGTTTCTTTCTTGGTCTACAAATTAAACAAGTAGAAGATGGTATCTTCTTAAATCAATCTAAATACATAAAGGAGATGTTAAAGAAATTTGGTTTTGAAGAGTCAAAGCCCATAAGAACACCAATGTCTTCCGACACTAAACTCACAAAAGATGAAGACGGCGAATCCGTTGATAACACAAAATACCGTGGCATGATTGGTAGTCTTCTCTACCTTACGGCTAGTCGGCCGGATATCATGTTTAGTGTTTGTCTATGTGCTAGGTTTCAAGAAGATCCTAAAACAACACATCTAGAAGCCGTCAAAAGAATATTTAGATACATCAAGGGTACGACTCAATTAGGATTATGGTATCCTAAGGGTATGGGGGTAGAAACAATTGTATATGCAGATTCTGACCATGCAGGTGATTATGTTGATCGAAAGAGTACAAGTGGTGTATGTACTTTCATGGGATGTTGTTTAACATCTTGGTTCTCAAAGAAGCAAACGGCATTGGCCATATCAACAACCGAAGCCGAATATGTCTCCGTCGACAAAGCATGCCAACAAGCACTATGGATGAAACAAGCGTTAGTTGACTACGACATTCATCTAAGTGGCATAGCCATTCTATGTGATAACAAATGTGCCATCGACTTAAGCAAAAATCTGGTACTTCACTCTCGCACCAAGCATATAGAGATTCGTCATCACTTCTTAAGAGACAATGTTCAAAAGGGGAACATCTCTATTGAGAAGGTAGCATCTGAAGACAACATAGCCGACGTCCTCACCAAACGGTTGAAGCGGAAACAATTCAACCTACTTCGTCTTGGTCTTGGTCTCATGCAACAATCGTCGTAATTAATTTTTAAACTCTAAAAGGTATGTAAACACTAGTGTTAGGTCACTAGTTTTACAACACAAGCTTAATAGAAAGAGATAAAGGCGGTTGAACATGATAAACACGCAAACACACGTTAAGAGTAGCACGGTTAGGCGTAGAGTGAAAGTGAATGAATAAAATGAACAACCAACCCTCAAGTGAGGGTTATACAAGAGTATTTATAGGTGGGAAGCTAGGGCAACATTCCTAGTTCCCATCCTTTTCTTATTGGGCCTAAGCCTAAGCTCATGGGCCTTCTACATAAGCTTAAGGCTAAATAACAAACATAAAGGCCAAAATTAAGCTAACTATTACATGTGAATTACTAACACTTGATTAAGGTTTAGGAGTGATTCCAACAATCTCCCCCTAAGTGTTAGTGATGAATAAACGGTGAAGGTGCAGTAGTAATAGTAGCTTTGATGTCTTCTGACATTCTTCTTTCTTGTGAGAAGAATTGTCTTGATTCGAACAATCTCCCCAGTGTAGAGAGATAGTTTTCTTTGAGTAGTTCTACTTTGACGTCATCTTTATCTTTGTTCTTTTGTTCTTTGTGGTTAAAGTGATAGTATGTTGTTGTCTGCATCTAGTCTGCCTCAGGTCTGCTTCGCTGCTTCAGTGTCTCCACGTCTTTCTCCAACATGCTCACCACCTTTAACGTTGGATTACGGTACTGATGAAGTTCTTTAAGTATTTAACTTTGTAGATTATTTGATTTGACGAAGAATCATTCTGACTTTTGTGTTGCTTTAAGATAGAACTTCTTTGATGATGTTGTTGGTGTGAACAAGTGGAGAATCGCACGATCATTCCGCTCCAGAGCTTCCATAAGAAGTAAACATTAAAACGTTTAGTAATAAGCGGACTCGGCACTTACAAGTTTGAACTCCGAGAGTGTTAACAGCATAGTGTGAAAACACAACTCTAATTCTCACAAAGGCCGTTCTGAATCGAGTCCCACAAGTGAGATAACACGATGTATTGAAGTACACCTACGATTCAGATGAGTCGCTGAGGTACACCGAAGCATCACCTCAAGACTGTAGACCGTTTGAGACCACTAAGCGCAATCCACGAGGAGTTGCTGAAGCGACCTGCTGTCAAGGTTGTTTGATGTTTACCCTGGCAGGAGATTCCATTCAATCACTAAGGATCACAAATGTGAACCTCTCATAAATGTTCTCGACAGATTGCTAAGATCTGTGAAGGACTCGATAATGTACCACTGAAATTCTTATTGTTGAACGTCAAGTGGTGAAATGTCAAGTGTACCTAAGAGATCTTTTGATGAATCTCGTGGCTCTAGACTCAATAGTGCGTTTTGGTTTCCTGAGCGGAGACTAGGGAGAGGGTCTCCTTCTTCAATATCAGCAATCTCTAAGAGAACGCCGATAGTTTACGTAGGGTTCCATGTGAGAATGAAACAAGCTTCTGTTGAGATAAACTTGAGTGGTTAAGAAGGTTTAGTGCATGCGTCACTGGGTCCATGACGACTTTTACTCTTTAATACCGGTGTCAGCCAGTGACAACCAGTAGCATTTGAATTGAACCCGGTGTTTGCCCTAAGTTGAATAATCTGGAGGGCTATTTCTTTTCACCCTTTTCTTTGCATTTCTTTTTAATTCTTCAACTCCTTCTTTCTCCGATTCTCATTTTCTCCTTTTTACAATCATACCTAAGGACTTCTAAATTCTAACTATTTGTGGTGTCCTTTGGTAGATCCCTCCGGCTCTGGCGGATCATAGGACGGTTATTCCTAACCTTAATCACCTTATAACTCCATTGCCATAAAACCATTTTCAAGAAAATCTCTCAAAGGGTTTGTAAATGAAAACATGTTTGAACCACTGTGAGTGTTTTATCTTTTAGCATAAACTCCCCTCCACATGTGCTTTAGAGTTTAGACAGAACTACACAGTGAGGAAAAGAGCGCGCACTTTTGAATTGATCGACTCAAGATAGACATTCCCCCGCGAGACACGGTTACGTGGCATAGTTCAAGAGTTGCATTGTCAGCTTTTAGGTGACAACTAGCCCTAAT
>OU343219.1:27289521-27359117 GCA_910596185.1 Chrysanthemum makinoi
GTCCACATGCCATAAAGTGAATGCCTTGATACCCGAGATAAAACGTATGCACAAAGTGTAACTTAAAGGTTGATGAGTTCATGGGGATTTTGCGTTGAAATGCTGAAAGCCTTTCAATATCTGCAACAAAGGCATACCAAAATCCTGGAGTCCCAAGTTCAGCCCATACAAAACTTGCAGCTATTGTTTTGCAACCCATTGCCCAAAATGTGTATAATTTATGTTCAAATGCATGATGTCAAAGTAAGATTATAACGATTACATTGCTTAATCATCAATTGTTATAACACATATATGAGTGTTGTTTCAAACAATCCCAAGACCTTTAGCTCAATAATAATCCCAAGACCTTTAGCTCAATAATAATCCCAAGACCTTTAGCCTCAATAATAATCCAAAGACTTCTTGATTCCTGATAATGATATAGAATATGACTAAACATTGATTCGATTTAAACATATAGTTTATAAATAATATTAAGATGTCATAAAATTGATGTATCTCCCCAAAGAGTTTAATAAAAGCATTAAAACAATTGAAAATGATATGGAACTCAATTTATCATTATGATGACAAAGTTGGATACCGAAATGTAGCGTGATCTCTAAAGGTGTGACCTATTATGAATGATATGATATGTAATAAGTCATGATGTAATGTTAATGCAATTGGATGATTATACCACTTATGAATTTTTGAAAATAATATTTCAACAGAAATAATCTCTTAACGTCTTGACCATTTTAAAATTACTCCATATGTAATTGAATTGATATCAAGCGATAATCATTTAGTGATTTATTAGGAAATTATAACTTTAAGTATTAAGTAAAATAATAATCGATTGAAATATTTCCTTGAAAATTACTCAGCAAGCCTCAAAAGCTAGTCGTAAAATGGTGTCACGTCGAGGTATTTAAAGCTTGAAGTCAGCGGTTTTGGGAAACTTGTATCATTATCTCAAAGTTTTAGTGTTGCAGTTTTTCGTCCCTAGAGGTCCTGATCACCAAGAAAAATATAGGTAAAAGTATGGTACTTGTGTCGATACCTAGTTTAAGGATGGTTTTTGGCCAAGTTTAGTGATGTCATCTTATTGCGTTACAACTCCGCTTGACAAATGGTTTGACATTTCCCGAAAAATATGCTTGTGCTTAACTTACTTTTATTAGAAACATCCGCATAAAGTTCTACATCTCTATATAAAAACTACCTTCAACATGGTCTCTTGTTTTGCATTAAAACTTTGCCTATTAGAAATTGACTAGTTTTTCTTATATATTAAAGGATTCTGACAACTTTTGTAAACCAATTAATTTAATCATTACAAATCCGTTTTCTACGTTTTATAGGTCCTTAGCTTTGTATCAAAGTATACTAGTATATTTTTGATAAGTTCGACATAATTTATCGCCCTAAGTTTCATTTTGGACTTCATACAAATAAACAATACAAAATTTCAGAAAATTATAGTTTTCGCCGCCAACTTGAAATTCATAACTATTCGTTATAGCTCGCTTTTAATCCGTTCAAAACGCGTTTTCTTTAAAGTGTATTTTCTAATTATCTAGGCCAAAATTTTTATCCACTGTCAAATTTCCAGATTTTGAAATAAGGACAGACCCACAAACTTGTGAAATGAGTTTTTCTCGAGCCAAACCTATTCTAACCCATTCAAAACAACTCCGAAGCTATTCTAATCCTACCATACACCTTCTTAGGGTGTCATGGGTTCCTAGACATCACCAAGTGTGATTTATAACAAGGAGTAATTATAGGATGTCAAATATATATATATAACTCTTAAAATCAATGAAAAAGTGGTATAAACCTCATGAGACTTGCATGCTTTCTCAAGTAAAATGAAATGACCATAACAATGAATATGAAATAAACACATGAATATGGATGCTTACTAGTAACTTGATGAGGTTTATGGACAATGGATTTTTCCTAATCACTCAAGGTTTGTATTACAAAACCTTAATAACAAGTGATACTAGTGTATATAAAACTTGATTAGAGAAAAATATGTGATCTCCTTCTGGTCCCTTTGGTTTCCGGCTTTGGAGAGAGATGAAATACTTGGTTTGTTCTAAAACACTTTGAGAATAATTATTGTATGTGTGATATTGAGTAGTTTAAGAGTATATTACATTTAAGTGCAAGATATTTTAAACTTCAATGACCAATTGAAACAAGGGGTGTTATCATGTTAATATAATTTTTTTTTTATTATGAATAATGTAATGTTTTGTAAAGTTAAATGAAGTTAAGTGGTAACTTGTATACACATTTGAGTATTTAGGTGCGTTAACTAAAATAAAAGTTTAACAAGGTCAAAATAAAATATATTGAGATCATAAAAATTATAAAAATACATTTCTTGCAAAATTTGAGTGAAATAATAATTATCGTGTAGTTTTTAAGAAAACTGTCATAATTATATAAATATAACAATTTATATAATGAAATAAATTGAAAATATCGGGTAAATTAATAATATAATTTTTATAGTCTTAAAATGAGTATAAAAATATATTAGGAATATTTTGGAAGTGTCGGATTAAATGTTCAAAATAATTAATTATGCGATAAGTTTATTTAATATGAAAATAAACGCTTAATGAAAATGCAAATCCATGCATGAACTAATATGATGATGATGATGCTAATGAAATGTAGACTAAACCTAGTATATATGAAATGTCCATGATGATATGTTCATGAATTCACGCTAAACCAACCAATACGTTACGTGAATTTGATGCTAGTAAACCTAGTTTACGATAAATGATAAATGATGAAGCATGAGTAATGTTTTGAAATATGAAAATACGAGTTGTCACATCCTCGAACGTTTCGACGAGATTAAACCTAAACAAACTTGAGCTAGAAAAGAATTATCAACGCGACTGTTAGTCTTCAAAGTCATGTATTGTTCCTTTTCTTAGTATTTAGAGTCATGTTTATCACATCTAGTTTTATTAAATGATATTACATGATATTTGCTATATTATTATGAGTATATGATTATTGTTCTAATACATATCTCATTTTGATGCCAACATCTTTTGGTACATCACATTTTGTTGTATTTTAGTTAGCATGCATCCGGATCCCTTCTTTGCCTAAGACAGGATCCCTCCAAGGTGGGAACTGTGGTATCCGGTACAAAGTACTACTAGTTTTATACTAACTAACAGTCTATTTGCAGGAAATTATGTATTATATACTTGTTTTCTAACCCTTGTTTTGTAGATTTTCAATTTACACATGAAGACTTTGACACACTAAGCTAGGGGGAGCTTTGTGTCAAAACAATACATTGCAAAATCACTTGCAATATTAGGATTACATTTCATGACATCCCTTTGCAAAGTTGCAATCATCAAGGAGGAACATATTCATCACATAGATCGAAATCTTTGTAAACTTAGTTGCAAATAAACTAGCTTAGCATTTTCTTTTCTTGACGCCCTCACAAAGGGATGGTCTCAGAAAAGTCATGACAAGAAATCTTCCGTGCTACTCTCTCTACCTTTTATATTATCTTTTTTCCACATGTTTTGTTTTCTTAAAACAATGTGTTAGTTTCTTCGTAGCTCTTTTTGTTTGAACAAAGGGGAGAAGAAAGTAAAACTACAATTAAACTTTTACAATTTTAGTTTTTCTTTAAAATAGTTTTATGTTTTGTCATCAACAAAAAGGGGGAGATTGTTAATACAAATAAGCAGTAAAAACGTTTATTTATATTTTTCGATCTTCTAATGTTTTGTCGATAACAAACGTAAATCATTTTAACGAAACAAATAAAATATGTAAATGGTTTGAGCCAATAGTTTACTAACACACTTACGTTTTCAAATAAAACACTAAAACAAGTATAAGTGATTTTATGATTTAGTAATACATATGTACAACAACTAGTGTTTACATATGGGTAAAACTTAAGAAACTTATTTGACACATTGACCAAATACATTGAATGTAGTTGGGAATAACCCAAGTCCATGACCCATACCCATGGAGCATGACCCATAATCCATTGCATGACATCATGCTTAAGTCATATATGGATATCATCCATGACCCATGGTTTTAACCCATTACCCATGGACTAGATGCATTGCATCTTATAGATACATTGTATCTACTTGGATACCCATGATCCATAAACCATGACCCATGACCCAAAACCCATTGGCAAAGAGGGCGCCCCGGATCCTGAAGTTAATACCTTTGGGCCGGATCTCTCAAGTGAGGGATCCGGTGGAACAATATTTTTCCTCTATAAATAGTGAGCCATTTCTTCATTGTTTCTCACCCCTTTCTCACATATTTTCCCTTTCGGTTATAAACTCTAACTCGGATCCAAGTGATCTATGTATGTAGTTTGTTTTGTGTGATTCTCTAGGTTCCTCTTAAAGGCTAGATCACCATCTTTGAAGATGAGCAAGCTAAAGTCCATGAGTTGCCATGCTTCGTTATCATCAAGACTACTGAGGTTCTCTTGTTGATAGTTATCTTCTTTCTCATAAGAAGTGTAGTGTTGAAGACATTAGTGAAAGATGTCTAAAGGGTCAAGAGGAAGACATTGAAAGGTGTCTGAACGTCCAGATTGAAAGCACTAGTGAAGGGTGCTTAGAAGTTAAGTCTAAAGGCGTTAGTGAAGGGTGCCTAGAAGTCAAGTCACAAGGCATTAGTGAAGGGTGTCTTGAGATCGAGTTAAAGGCATTAGTGAAGGGTGCCTTGAGATCGAGTCAAAGGCATTAGTGAAAGGTGCCTAAGATGTACATTCGATATGGTGTGTTAGATGTACAAGTTAGATTAGTATTGGGTCAAATGATATTGATATCCTTGCCGATGTTGTTATAAGGAGTGGATCTCCTTTGGGGTTAGTTATTGTTGTAATATTGGTGCAGATTTCTTCGGTGCCATAACTCTTCAAAATAAGAGGAAAGGTGAGACGTAGCAAAGTCCTATGTTAAGAATGAGCGTTCTAAAGAGATGTGATGTGAGGTGATAAGTTTGAGGTTACTTTTCAAAATAATCGACGGGTTCCCAAAAGATGGGTTATGAGGTGTCGTAATTGCTTCAAATGTATGATGGTCTAGTGACTTAATGTGAATAACGTAACTCGACATGTTAGTGGTGAAACAAAGGTGAGTGACTTCCCATACTTAAAGGTTTATCTCGGCATTCGACGTTATCGGTGATGAATCACCGATATGAAAATTGTGATAAGAAATGACAAGGCATTCTCCACATTGGAGTCTAAAGGAAGGATAATGGAATGGTATTTAAAGGCATCTATGTGACAATCGATTTGAAATGAAAGTAAATAACTCAAAAAATGTACGATAAACCGCGTGTAAAGTGAACATGCCCTTATGATGAAATGATAAGATGCTATAATGATGTAGTTATAGTCTAGGGTCAATGATGCAACCTAGTTCTCTATAAATGAAGCTCGATGCCAATCTGCACACCCCAAATTACTTTTTTTGGCGGAATGGAATTCCCGGGATTGTTGGCATAGCATCACAGTCAGATATATTGAACCGACCTAAAGTGTCGTTTGAAAATACATCGCTTGATTTAATAAAATAATCAGAATTTACAAAGTGTAGGTCCCAAATAAAAATCAATTTGTGCGGAAATAATTTGTTACAAGCCAAACGATGTTTTAAAATGCATAAATCCCATAAAGTAGCGTAGTCATGCGACTCTATGATAGGTCCACATGCATGCCATAAAGTGAATGCCTTAGATACCTGAGATAAAACATGCTAAAAAGTGTCAACACAAAGGTTGAGTGAGTTCATAGAGTTTGCGTTGAAATGTAAAGCCTTTCAATATGCGGCAAGGCATTGCAAATCCACTTTCACCCCAAGTTCCGCCCTGGCTTTTGCTTTGTGTGTTGTTTTACAACCCATTGCCAAAATATGTATACTTTATGTTCAAATGCATGATGTCAAATGAATTCACATAACATTACATTACTTAATCTATCAATATTCAATTGATATAACACATATGAGTGTTGTTTCAAATAATCCCAAGACCTTTAGCTCAATAAAATCCCAGACCCTTTAGCTCAATAATAATCCCAAGACCTTTAGCTCAATAATAATCCAAAGACCTTTAGTTCCATGATAATGATATAGAATATGACTAAACATTGGCCGATTAAACATATAGTTGCAAATAATAATGAATGTCATAAAAGTTGATGAGCGTATGTCTCCCAAAGAGTTTAATAAAAGCATTAAAACAATTGAAAATGGGGCTATGGAACTCACTGTAGCAATAATTATGATGACAAAAGTGGATACACCGAAATGTAGCGTGAATCTCTAAAGTTGACCTATTATGAATGATATGATATGTAATAAGTCATGATGTAATGTTACGCATGCAATTCGGATGATACCTATACCACTTATGAATTTTTGAAAATAATATTTCTCGCCGAAATAATCTCTTAACGTCTTGACCATTTTTAAATTACTCCATATGTAATTACATTGAATTGATATCCAACGATAATCATTTAGTGATTTATTAGGAAATTATAACTTTTCGTCAGAAAATAATGTCATGAAATATTTCATGAAAGTGACTAAACGGCCTCGAAAAGCTAGTCGTGGAAATGGTGTACGCCGAGTGTTAAGAAACGAACTCAACGGTTTTGGGAAACTTGTATCATTATCTCAAAGTTTTAGTGTTTAAGTTTTCGTCCTAGAGGTCTCGATCACCAAGAAAAATATAGGTAAAGTATGGTACTTGTGTCCCAAAATATAGTTTAAGATGGTTTTGACGAAAGTTTATGACCGTATCTTATTCGTTACAACTCCGCTTGACAAATGGTTTGACATTTCAAAAATATGCTTAACACTTTTATTAGAAGACATCACTTTTATAAAAGTTCTACATCTATGTAAAAACTACCTTCAACATGGTCTCTTGTTTTCTTGAAAACTTGCCTATTAGAAATTGACTAGTTTTTCTTATATATTAAAGTTATGGCTAACTTTGTAAACGGGTATAATTTAATCATTACAAACCGTTTCTCGTTTATAGGTCCTTAGCTTTGTATCAAAGTATACTAATATAATTTTGATAAGTCGACATAATTTATAACGCCTTCGTTTCATTTTTATTTGAATCACAAAATAAACAATACATGCTGAAATTTCCAGAAAATTATAGTTTTCGGCCAGCCAACTGAAAAATTCATAACTTCTTCGTTATAGCTCCGTTTAATCCGTTCAAGCCGTTTTTTTTTAAAGTGTATTTTCTAATTATCTAGGCCAAAAATTTTTATCCACTGTCAAATTTTCCAGATTTTGAAAATAAGGACAGACCCTTTTGCAAACTTGTCGAAATGAGTTTTTCTCACGCCAAACCTATTCTAACCCATTCAAAACAACTCCGAGGCTATTCTAATCCTACCATACACCTTCTTAGGGTGTCATGGGTTCCTAGACATCACCAAGTGTGATTTATAACAAGGAGTAATTATAAGATGTCAAATATATATATAACTCTTAAAATCAATGAAAAAGTGGTATAAACCTCATGAGACTTGCATGCTTTCTCAAGTAAAATGAAATGACCATAACAATGAATATGAAATAAACACATGAATATGGATGCTTACTAGTAACTTGATGAGGTTTATGGACAATGGATTTTTCCTAATCACTCAAGGTTTGTATTACAAAACCTTAATAACAAGTGATACTAGTGTATATAAAACTTGATTAGAGAAAAAATATGTGATCTCCTTCTTGGTCCCTTGGTTTCCGGTTTTGGAGAGGAAGAGAGGATGAAATACTTGGTTTGGTCTAAAACACTTTGAGAATAATTATTGTATGTGTGATATTGAGTAGTTTAAGAGTATAATACATTTAAGTGCAAGATATTTTGCAAACTTCAATGACTCACCCCTATCGCAGGGGGTGTTAGTCATTGTTAATATAATTTTTTTTTATTATGAATAATGTAATGTTTTGTAAAGTTAAATGAAGTTAAGTGGTAACTTGTATACACATTTGAGTATTTAGGGTAGCGTTAACTAAAAATAAATTTTAACGGGTCAAAATAAAATATATTGAGATCATAAAAATTATAAAATACATTTCTTGCAAAATTTGAGTGAAATAATAATTATCGTGTAGTTTTTAAGAAACCGGTCAATTATATAAATATAACAATTTATATACTAAATAAATTGAAAACATCGGGTAAATTAATAATATAATTTTTATAGTCTTAAAATGAGTATAAAAATATATTAGGAATATTTTTGGAAGTGTCGGATTAAATGTTCAAAATAATTAATTACGCGATAGCGTTTATTTAATATGAAAATAAACGTTTAATGAAAAATGCAAATCCATGCATGAACTAATATGATGATGATGATGCTAATGAAATGTAGACTAAACCTAGTATATATGAAATGTCCATGATGATATGTTCATGAATTCACAGCTAAACCAATACGGTTACGTGAATTTGATGCTCGTAAACCTAGTTTACGATAAATGATAAATGATGAAGCATGAGTAATGTTTTGAAATATGACCTGAAAATACGAGTTGTCACATCCTCGAACGTTTCGACGAGATTAAACCTAAACAAACTTGAGCTAGAGAATTATCAAGCGCGACTTAGTTAGTCTAGAAATTCAAAGTCATGTATTGTTCCTTTTCTTAGTATTTAGAGTCATGTTTATCATATCTCTAGTTTTATTAAATGATATTACATGATATTTGCTATATTATTCTGAGTATATGATTATTGTTCTAATACATATCTCATTTTGATGCCAACATCTTTTGGTACATCACATTTTGTTGTATTTTATTACTGCATGTATCGATCCCTTCTTTTGCCTAGACGGATCCTCCAAGGTGGGAACTGGTATCCGTGGCAACGTAAGACTAGTTTTATACTAGCTTGAGTCTTATTTGCAGGAAATTATGTATTATATACTTGTTTTCTAACCCTTGTTTTGTAGATTTTCAATTTACACATGAAGACTTTGACACACTAAGCTAGGGGAGCTTTGTGTCAAAACAATACATTGCAAAATCACTTGCAATATTAGGATTACATTTCATGACATCCCTTTGCAAAGTTGCAATCATCAAACATATTCATCACATAGATCTAAATCTTTTGCAAACTTAGTTGCAAATAAATCTAGCTTAGATTTTCTTTTCTTGACTCACATTGGGATGGTCTCAGAAAGGGGAGTCATGACAAGAAATCTTCCCATGATACTTGCTCTCTACCTTTTATATTATCTTTTACTTCTCATGTTTTGTTTTCTTAAAACAATGTGTTAGTTTCCTTTCGAGCTCTTTTTGTTTTGAACAAAATCTGGGGGAGAAAATAAACTACAATTCAAACTTTTACAAATTTTAGTTTTTTCTTAAAATAGTTTTATGTTTTGTCATCAACAAAAAGGGGGAGATTGTTAATACAAATAAGCCGTAAAACGCTTATTTATATTTTACGATCTTCTAATGTTTTGTCGATAACAAACGTAAAATCATTTTAACTAAAACAAATAAAATATGTAAATGGTTCGAGCCAATAATAGTTTTCTAACACACTTTAGTTTTCAAATAAAACACTAAAACAAGTATAAGTGATTTTATGATTTAGTAATACATATGTACAACAACTAGTGTTTACATATTGGGTAAATGGGTAGAAACTTAAGTATTTGACACATTGACCAAATACATTGAATGTAGTTGGGAATAACCCAAGTCCATGACCCATACCCATGGAGCATGACCCATAATCCATTGCATGACATCATGCTTAAGTCATATATGGATATCATCCATGACCCATGGTTTTAACCCATTACCCATGGACTAGATGCATTGCATCTTATAGATACATTGTATCTACTTGGATACCCATGATCCATAAACCATGACCCATGACCCAAAACCCATTGGCAAAGAGGAGCGTCCCACGGATCCCCAGTAATACACTGGACGGATCTCTCAAGTGAGGGATCCGTGGAACAATAGCTATTTTTCCTCTATAAATAGTGAGCCATTTCTTCATTGTTTCTTACCCCTTTCTCACATATTTTCCCTTTCAGTTATAAACTCTCTAACTCAGATCCAAGTGATCTATGTATGTAGTTTTGTTTTTGTGTGATTCTCTAGGTTCCTCTTAAAGGCGAGATCACCATCTTTTGAAGATGAGCAAGGTCAAGTCCATGAGTTGCCATGCTTCGTTATCATCAAGACTACTGAGGTTCTCTTGTTGATAGTTATCTTCTTTCTCATAAGAAGTGTAGTGTTGAAGACATTAGTGAAAGATGTCTAAAGGGTCAAGAGGAAGACATTAGTGAAAGGTGTCGAACGTCCGTATTGAAAGCACTAGTGAAGGGTGCTTAGAAGTTAAGTCTAAAGGCGTTAGTGAAGGGTGCCTAGAAGTCAAGTCACAAGGCATTAGTGAAGGGTGTCTTGAGATCGAGTTAAAGGCATTAGTGAAGGGTGCCTTGAGATCGAGTCAAAGGCATTAGTGAAAGGTGCCTAAGATGTACATTCGATATGGTGTGTTAGATGTACAAGTTAGATTAGTATTGGGTCAAATGATATTGATATCCTTGCCGATGTTGTTATAAGGAGTGGATCTCCTTTGGGGTTAGTTATTGTTGTAATATTGGGTAGTAGTTCCTCCATTGTAATGGAACTCGATATCTAGCCTAATACCCTGATAAAGGGTAGGCGACATCGCGGATAGGTTTGGTTCTACCTCGGGAAGAACCGGTATCTAAAATTGCCTTGTATTGCCGGATAAAGAGTAGGCAGCGTTGTGAAGGCTTCTTCAGCCATAAGGAGTTAGTGTCGTGTAGTGTTTACAAACTCTCGAGTAGGTGACTCGGAGAGTGGAGTAGGCAAGGAAGGTGTCCTTGTAGCCGAACCACTATAAATACTCGCGTTGTGGTTTTGTGCTTCTTACTCCTTATTCTTTCATTTCATATTTATATATGCTTGTCTATCAACATCCAACACACATGTTTAAATAGATTGACATAAGTCAATCTAAATAGTTTAAAATGAAGTTTTAATCGGTAAAATGATTCAACCCCCCCTCCTTCTAGTTTTCCACAGAGTGGCTAACTTGATATGTTTTGTCACCCTCTACTCCTACACGCAACCTTTGATATCTAAGGGAAGATCACTTAGTTTGGTTTGCTTGTTTCTTCATTCGGTTTGGTCACAGAAATGAGTGGTATCAAAAGTTTGATATTTCAATTTCATGGTATGCAAAAATTTCACTCGTAGGCTTTATATTTCGAATGGACGGCCCAAGGTGGAAAACAAGGGGCTCATTTGGGCTTGGTGGGGTGAACAAGGCCCAAAATGATCTTGGGTTGGGTGGTAAATCAAAAGTCCAATAATAATGAAGTTGGGCTCGGTAAGGTCCGGTTAAGGCCCATTAAAACTCGTCGAGTTGGGCTCGACGTGGTAACAAAGCCCAATTGCAACAAAATAGTGAGTTGGGCTCGACTGGAGGCCTAATAAGGATCCTAGGCCCAATCCGATATTAATGTATTTTTATTTTTATTTATTTTATTTTTTACAAATTTATATATATATATATATATATTATGTATTTTAAGAATATCGGGATCGTGGGGAATTTCGTTTTGATCACAACGGTATTTTTATGAACGCTCAAGCTGCGTTGATCATGCATATGTGGAATGATATGCAAATGTCATAAGTAGAAAATTTCATGATGATGTAAATCGTGCTTTATTTCTGATTAAAGTCTTAAGTACATTGAAATTTTCCGGGAGCTTACAATTGGGGGATCTTCAATGATCTTCAATAGGATGTCTTTGATTTGGCGTGTTTTCCGAAACTTTCACTCAAACCTCGAACTAAGGTGAACAATGACTTCAAGATCAAAAAGATAAGACTACACGGTAGGCTAAGGTGTAAAAGTGTAACGAAAATAAGGGTTAGAAAATGAAAGGATAGGCTCAAATAGGTGTAACTAGGGGTATCTTGCACTAAAGGAGAGTGTAGCAAAAAGGGTTATCACGGAGGTCGAAAAGTCAATGCGACTAAATGATAAACACACACAAGTAAACACATATGGGCTAATTGGGTTTAATCCTAAAACAATTGCCTTTTTCAAATTGCCTTTTCCAAATGCACTAAGATAACTTGATACACTACTCGTTTATGGTCTCGAAGTGATGTAAAAGCCAAGTCCTAAAGTCTACAATACAATTGGCACACTCAATATTTGGTAGATTTGGGTAGAATAGGGGAAACGGAAAGGCTAAATCTCACCGATGACAATAAGGGTTATAGTGTGCTCGGCTATATGTAATTCTACATTGGTTAAAAATATGACAAAAATTTCAAAAGAGCTTAAAATTTTTAAAACCAACTTGAAATTAGGGCAAGTAGGCTAAGTAATCATACACTTCATTTCTATTCCTATCCCCCACTTGAAGTGTACAAAGTCCCATTTGTACGAAAAAAGAAAAAAAGAAAATAGAAATGAAAAATAACCGAGAAAGAAATAAACTCCCCTCTCAAATGCTTGCCCAAGATGTCTCACTAAAGGTTGAAGGTGGGTCAAAGGTTGCTATGCGTATCTTATCCTGACTACGCTTAACTATAATGCCTTCACAAATTCATCCACTTGCAACAGTAACTAACAAAATGGTTACGCCGTAATCGCATCCAGCTTTCAAAACATGCATGAATACTAGGAAAATTTTGTACCTATTGGTACAATTGATTATCCGCAACACAAATATCCTACTTTAATAGTTATTACGCATAAGTTTTGAAATTGTTTTGAAGTTGTTCAAATAACAGGGGGAATCACTTTCGTCCTGTGGTGGTCATGATCCATGGAATGGAATGGATTCGGTCATGGGGTGTTGGTGGTGCTACTGAGAGTCGGCTTTGCACAATAAATGCCACTCCTTGCTGGATGCCGATATCTGATGTCGGTGGCCGTACACGCAGATAATTTGGTCCATGCCATCGTGGATGGTTTAGGTGCATCTCCGGCATTTGGCTCGACGGGTCCGCACTCTAGTTGAAAAAGTCTTGTTGCACCGCACTGATCAAGTGTACACCGAAAAACCCTCAAACCGGTTACTCAATCCATATAAACCAGGCTATCAATCTCCTCATTGAAGTGGGTTGCCATCCCTTCGAGCCTCTTATCAATCACCTATAACCTATCCCCATTCACATACACGCCCTCATCGACCCCTAGGCACACGCTCTTCGGCCTCCTCTTGGACACCACTCGGTCCAGCACTGCTAGCTTCCCAAACTTCTCTCCTCAGGGCTATCCCCATCAACTCAACCACACTAACAACATTTTGGGTACAAATCCCAAACTCCATCAGCTTATTCAGCCCAAGCAAACTAGTTTCCCTACCACGGGTCACCCAAGCCAAGGCCTCATCCGACATCAACCCATAACTCCTAGCCAACCTACCAATGAAGTGAGCCCCTTGAATCAGACTCTTCCCGGAGAAACCCTTTGCCCCATTACCCATAAACCTCGCCAAAAATGGGGACATCAATGTGATTGCCCGTCCATCCCATCAAGAGGTATAGGTCATCCATGGTCATTTTTTTCTTTTGCCGAATGTCTTGCTCTTATAGAACAAGCAATGAGTCTGTGCACAAGTTGAGGAATTGGGCTTCTAACCAAGGTGTAAGTAGGTGGGTGCCTCGAGTTTTACCCTGGCATAGCAGAAATGCGATTGAAGTAGGTAGTGGGATCATAGGTTTCGGGCCTATGCCTCCAACAAGTCTTGTAAAATTCCTCAAAAACCTCAGAGTTTAACTCCTCCTGCGTGTACAAACCCATTCTCACAATAAAATCATTCAAAGTTAACTGCCATTTCTCTCCCCCTAGCTGAAAATACAATGCAACTTGGTCATCATTTCTAATTTCATTCTTGAACTCAACTGTCGCTAGAAACTCTCGAACATATTCTAGAATTATTGGCTCAGTGATCCGAAAGAGCCTCAACCAAGCATTGCAAGTAAATGAACCCTCTGAGCATGTAAACTTGATTTTTCAGAACTTTCTGAGCTTCCTTCCAGCAGACCCATTATCGATCCCATCAAATGCCTCGAAGTCAAGAGCTTCGGGCTGATCAATGTCTTTTCTTGTCAGCATCAAGTAATCATCCCTGCATAGCTGCCTAATCTCTTCATCCTCGAATGCCAAAAACCTTACCCATTCAGCGGGGTTGGGGTTGTTGTTGTCTTCTGAAAAGAAAACAAATATAAGTCAGAATTCGTGCATACTGATGACTAGTTATGGCGTAACCAACATTACAGGTTATGCCGTAATTATACTACAAACGTGGTTACGGCGTAACGTAACCCACAGGTTACGCCGTAACCTTCCCCAGAAACTCAGCACAACACTTGGTTACGATTAGCAATAGATTACGCCGTAACCATCAATTTTATTCCAAGGGTAAAAAGAATTATCAATTTTTAACCTATTAGTGCTGAGGGACCGCGCCTAAACCATTAGGTTCATGTTTGACCCAAAACCCATTTAAACTAAGTCAAAACATCCCAAACAACGAATAATGATATGACACGAATCAAAACAATATGGGGAATTCAACATAATCATGTATTAACCAAGCTAATAGCAATAATAATAGGGAAAGAAGCAAGATCCCCAAATATGAAAACATAAACCCTAATTGAATAATCGATTGAAATGAATCAAAAAGAGTAGTGATAGATCTTACCAGCCATTGCTTGATTGAGGGAACAAAGAAATCTTCACGAAAAATTTTTGGAAAAATTTTACTGTAGAAGTGGGCGATGAAAAGTTGTGTGTTTTGGTAAAAACCTAGTTTTTCATCCGTATCAGGGTTTTATACCGCCCGAATGTTACGGCGTAATTAGAGAAAGGGTTACGCCGTAACTAATTTTTTGATTATTAAAATTTTTATTATTATTTAATGGTTACGTCGTAACTCTTAATAGAGGTTACGCCGTAACTAATAGCTTCAAAGAATAAATGTGGAAAATTGCAATACGATAGATTGAGATACGTAACTTATGTGGTTTGGAAGTACTCACGTCTCTTACTTAGGTAAATATGATAGATCATACCTTAGATCTTTCATTAACTGCTCCCCAGCAGCGGCGCCAAAAAGCTGATGTGTTATTTCATCCTGCTTTTAATATTTATAAAACTTAGACAAACTTAGGATAAACACATACTAACGGGCAGAGAACCCGGTCAGGTGAAGTAAAGCCTTAGGTAAATCCGAGTGTCGTCCCAAGAGAGTTGTGGCCTTGAAAGAACTAAGAGGATTAGAAATGATATTGATATGATATTGATAATCCATTGATATGATATAATTATTCCAATCACACAGACACGAGAATTTAGGATAAAGAGATAGAAAAGGAAAACTTAATAAAGAATACAAATAAGAATAGATTCTCGACATAAGGGTTCAATATAGTGCTTAATTATTGCCAGACTCCTTTAGTCAATTCGCCATGGCCTATGGTTCTTAGATTCCTCACCAAGATGAACAGGTCACCCGGGATCATTCGACAACCTAATAGCAGTCATTAAGGGCCAAATCAACTAGATCTAGTCTATGGAAACCTGGCCGTTAGGAACTTAGATTTCCCCATGCCTCTTAAATACCTTCACTTGATAGGTGATCATTTGGTCAGTTCGCACACGAAGAGTGGTAGTACTATGGCCAATTCCTTTCTTACTTCGCAACCTATTAGACTGAGGTCAGTTGGTCAATTCTCCCAGCCCTTTAGATACTAACAAGCTTATAATATTACCAAGACTAGCGATCTATGATAAGACTAGTAAATGTCTATAAAGAAATAAAGAGAAGATCAATAACATAAATGCAAACTTAAATGAATAACATGAATTCATAATATAAACCCTAGAAAAATATAAAAGGAATTAAAACTCGAATACAACGGAAATCATAGACGAGAACTTTGTTATTCATACTCCCAAACCATGATTCTTACTTCTGTTTGATCTCCCCAAACCTTAGAAAGGTTTGGAAGGAAGATGCCTATAATCATGAAAACTTATATTTATAGGCTCGGATACCAGTTATGGCGTAACATTTATTAATTAGTTATGCCCTAACTCTTCAAAATCTTGTACTTATCCATGGTTACGGCAGTAACTTTGGCCGAGGGTTACATCGTAGTCTTTGTAAATCGATGCTTATCGGTTGTTGCAGGTAACTTGAGTTGAGATTTGTATCCTTTGTAAAGTTGATGTTTATCTGCTATTACGGCGTAACCTGAGCTGAGGGTTACGCCGTATCCTTTGTAAAGTTGGTGCTTCATATTCAGCGGTCTTGTTACGGCGTAATTGTTGGATCGATATACTTTAATCAAACTAACTTAACTAGCTTGTTAAGGTTTAATAACCTCGGATAAATCCTAATTTATTAACAAAGAAACACTGAGCAATATTTATTAAGTACGCGAAATTTACTTAACAAAGCTAAGAAGAATAACCTTTTATTATAAACTCTAAATCTGCTTATTATGCAGATACTCTAATACAACTCTAAGATAATCGAACTTCTCTCTAAAACACTAATTAACTTGTGAATTCGTAAACTCTAAAACTTATTGACTTCATACATTCTAATGCCAATCTAGGAGTCCTTTTATAGGCTCAAGGATATCCTAGTCGGTTTACAATTTGTAACCTTGTACGACAAGTAATCTAAACATAGAATACAATACTTTCCATAAACGAATAACAGTTCTTTTGTTCTTGCAGTACTTTGACTTCTAGATGCAGTACTTTGACTTTGTCTTTAGCCGTACTTTGACTCTTTGACTTTTTCCAGTACTTTGCAGCTTACAGTACTTTCATATCTTCAGTACTTTCATGTCTTCCGCACTTTCATATCCCAACAATCCTCCCCTAACTTGAATTCTACTTGCTTGACTTCAAGTTCCTTTGTGATTGTATCTTTAACAACTTCATCTTTAAGGACAGATTGTTTCTTAGTCTTTTCAATATATCTCTGTAGTATCTGTGCTTGTCAAAGTATCTCTTAGAATTGTTCTTTCTCAGCAACATTCAGCAAGCTCCATCTTTTCACAACACACAACATATGACAATTTGCACATTAATTCAGTTTAAGTTGCATACTATTCTCATCACTTCCGGTGTGTTAACTCCTGTGAGAGGTGAATCATTGAAAATTTAATGGATTTAGATCTCTTTACCAATGCCATTATCTTTGGAGTAGCCAAATGTTTTGGTGTTTAAGACCATGGTACATTGATAACCATATGATTTTTAGCAAATCATCACCTATCAACAGATTTGATTTGTCTTTACCAAAAGCTGTACCCTTCAGGACTAGTTAGTTCTTCTATCTAATGGTGAACTAATTACCAATAATGGTTTTTCCACTGCCTTTACCACAAGCCATTTTCTTATGGGCTAGCCAACTCTTCACATTAACTGATATGGTGAGTTGATTACCATACAACTTATTAGCAAGTTGTCAACTAAAAACGAATTTGATATATCTTTACTAGAGCCGTTTGCTCATGGATTAGCCAATCCTTTTGTAACCATGGTGGATTGATTACCTATTTGATGTTTCCATCTCAAAATCCATTTAATTCACTTAACCTTTGTTTCAAAATATTTGATATTTTAACAAAAGATTTCTTTCAAAAAATTACTTAACGATGTTAAAAAGCGCAAGCAGTACTTTGATGAAAGTACTGTTTGATCAGCAGTACTTTGAATAAAGTACTGATTTATCAAAATTATTCGAAAAATTCATACCAGGTTTACTCATCATCTTCAGCAATGGTAGTCCAGTTGATAAATAGATTGATAACCATGCAAGAAGTTTCATTATCCTCTTCTACTTCCAATCCATGCTCTAGCATTCTTCTCATGAGATCAACTGTGAGAGGATATCTTCTGTTTACAAACATGTGTATCATTTTACCATTCTCCAGCTCTAAAACATGAACTCCAGATTCTTCAAAGAATCTCCAACAAACAATTTCCCAGTTTTCTTGATTTTTCCAAATATCATCAGTGCTTTCCTCTTCAGTTTCCCACATGGTTATGAGATCTCCAAGCAAAACCAGACCAATTCCTGCTGATGGAATATCTCCAAAATAAGCTTTCACCACATTATATAGATAGAATAGATCCACTCTATCTATAATATGTAACAAATCCCATAGCCTATTGAAAACTTTGAAGCTTTCATCTTCCTTATGAAAAATCATATAATCTCCTTCTTTGGATTTCACAATATCAAAAGCACTAATCTGAGATCTGTTCATCTTCATGTCAGCATCTTCTTTTGAATAATCAAAATCTACCACTCTGAGATAATTTCTTAATGCATCTTTAGACTCAGATCTTAATTCAACTCTTTCTTTCTTTGAGAACTGTCTATCTGTATCTTCAGTTTATCTTTTTCTTTTTAAGCTCTTCTTCCTTTCAGCTTCAGTTCAAGAAGCTTCTTCTCTAAAATCCTTGATATCTGCAACACTCTTCTTATAAGCTTCTGTCTCAGCATCATAGAGTCTTTTCATGTCAACATAGTTCAACTTCGGCAATCCTTTATACCCTCGACCTTTCAAATATGCCATCATAGCATTCCTGTCCTTAGCTAAATTAGGTCTTCTAGGCATATATCTAATAGGAGTAGGTGATTGTAATGGTTCATCACTTCACATCTAATTGCTCTTGCAACTTTTTAGCCGCTTCTCTACTTTGAGCTTCTTGACTTCTTGAGCGCTCTATCTTTAGCATTTAACTCTTCTTGAAGTTTTCTAGTAGCAGCTTCATTCCTAGCAACTTCAATTTCTCTAATCTCTGCCAAAGTAAGTTTCTTCTTCTTTTCTTCTACTCAAACACCTTTCCCTTTATCCTTAGGATCAATTGCAGGTTGAGAAGTTCTTTGTTGTTCATCTTCTTGCACTTCTCTAATAGTAACACCACCTCTAGGTTGTGATAAATCTTCTAAAATTGTAGCAATGAACTCATCATCACTTGCGAATGAATTGGTTTGAGTATAGCTTCCTCCTCTTCTTGTATAACAGTTGTAGAAGGACCGGCTTCCTCTTCAAAATTCAAAACTCTTGGAGTTATCACTTCTTGTCTAAAAGTACTTTCTTTGTTGAAGAAGACTTTGTTGTTCAGATACCTTGTTGTTCAAGACTTTGTTGTTCAGTACCTTGAACTTGTTCCTCTTGTTCATCAATACCTTGAATGATCTTTTCTTGTTCATCAGACCTTGAATAATCTTTTTTGTTCATCGTACTTTCGGTTCTTTCTCCTTGTCAACATCTTCTTTCAAATTATCTTCTTCTAAATTCCTCCCCAAGTTGACGAAGATTGTTGATGAACCTTGTAGCGTTGTTTTCCTAGATCGCTTTTTAGCCCTTCTTCTTTGATTTAACCTAGATACGAAATTCTTGAACCAATGGCCACACAAAAGTCTTTAGCCTTCGAAACTTCAGTTTTAATTTCTTTATCTGTTTGGCTTGAACCTCTGTAGTCTTTTTCAACTTAACCAACTCCCTTGTCAAAACATAATTATCCAATGTGATTTCATCAGGAGGTATGGTATGTGAATCCTCTCCTTGAATAGGTGAATGATCCTCTGAATGAGAAGCAGGAACAGACCCTTGTGGAGATGGAGAAGGTGAAACTGCAACATCTTCTTGAAGTTCAGGACTAGGAGAAGCAGTACCTTGTAGAGATGCAGTACCTTCTTTTGATGTAGCCTGTGGAGAAGCAGTACTTGCAGAAGCAGTACCTGCAGATGCAGTACCTTCAGTAGTATCATCAGCTTCAGTATCCCATATCAACTGCTTATCAAACCTTAGAGCCCCATCTGCATCATTGAACAATAAATCTTCTCGGATGGAGGCTTCAGTAATCTTAATAGTTCTTCCAGCAACTGTTGATCTAATATAATATTCGTCATTCTCCATGTTATCTCTAGCATTAGCCCAAAATTCTTGAATCCAGGGCTCAATTATATCCGGCTCCACTAAAAGAGCATAACGATAGGCGAACCGAAGATAATCAATTATATCATGAAAGAGTATATTCGCGTCAGTCTTATCAAAATTAGCGACCATATTATGCTTTGAAACAGTAGGACGATTCGCCATTGTTGATTATGTAAGCACAAAAGAATTGGAATCGAAGAATATGAATATGATGAGAGAAAGATGGAAAAGATTCTAATGTATCAATATGAGAGGGAAAATCGGAAAGTAGGTATTTATAGGCGAGATTTGAAAAATCACAACCTAAAATAACATTGTTACCGTTAGCATTAATTACCCCTCAAGATAACCGTTGGAACATTACTTTAATAAGACAAACAGTACTTCCACTTAAGCAGTACTTTCCCAAGCAGTACTTTCCAAGCAGTACTTTCACGAAAAACAGTTGTTTTCCAATTTCTTCAGTATCAACTAAGTATACATAACTATCCTCCCCTCAAGCATTACACAGGACGATACAAATACTAAATAGTCCTCCCCTTAAATTTAGCTCAGTAGTTAATCATGCCAATGCTCACCACCAAGTGAGTGAATCTAGAAACATCAAAACCTTTGGTGAGTAAGTCAGCTACATTATCATCTGTGTGAACCTTAATCACATTAATAAGCCTGTGCTCATAGCAATCTCTGATAAAGTGATGCCTAATCTGTATGTGCTTGGTCTTGGAATGATAAACTGGATTCTTCACAATACAAATAGTACTCTCATTATCAATGTTAATAGGAGTATTCTTGAAATTGAATCCATAGTCCAAGAGCTGATTTTGCATCCACAAAACTTGTCCACAACAACTTGCAGCAGCTACATATTCAGCTTCAGTAGAGGATGTTGCTGCAATTGTTTGTTTCTTGCATTACCAGGAGACTAATCTTCTTCCAAGATATTGGCATCCTCCAGTGGTTGATCTTCTATCATAGTTATCACCGCATAATCACTATCGAAAAAGCTTCTAAGTGACAAGGTGACTCTTTTGGATACCACAACCCCAACTTTGGTTGTTGCTTCAAATAACAGAAGATTCTCTTTACTGCATTCATGTGAGAGATCTTTGGTGAGACTTGATATCTAGCACATAGACAAACTGCAAACATAATATCAGGCCTTGATGCAGTGAGATACATAAGAGAGCCAATCATGGATCTATAAAGCTTGACTTCAACAGGTTGTCCATCTTCATCTTTGCCCAATGAATTGATAGATTTAATAGGTGTAGTAACCGTCTTCATATCATCAAAATTGAACTTCTTAAGTATGTTTGTAACATACTTGTCTTGACTGATAAAAATACCTTCCTTTGACTGCTTAACCTGAAGTCCTAAAAGAAAGTCAACTCTCCCATTGAACTCATTTGAAATTCTTCTGCATCAGTGCTCAAACTCCTTAACCATGGAATGTTTGGTAGCCCCAAAAATGATATCATCAACATAAACTTGAACTAACATGATATCTTTCGTGTCTCTCTTGATAAACAAAGTCTTGTCAATAGCTCCCCATCTGTATCCATGTTGCAATAAGAATGTGGAGAGTCTCTCATACCAAGCTCTAGGTGCTTGATGAAGGCCATAAAGAGCCTTAACCACCTTGTAGACTTTGTTTGGGTGTTTAGGATGTTCAAAACCAGGAGGTTGTTTGACATAAACTTCCTCTGTAATCTTGCCATATAAAAGGCACTCTTGACATCCATCTGGTAAACTTAAAATCCCATATAAGAAGCAAAAGCAAGAAATATTCTAATAGCTTCTATTCTGGCTACTGGGGCAAACACTTCATCATAATCTACTCCTTTTTCTTGTCTATATCCTTGTGCTACTAACCTTGCCTTATTCTTGATAACATTACCTCTTTCATCTCTTTTGACCCTAAAAACCCATCTGGTTCCAATAACTCTCTTCCCATCTAGAAGATCACATAAAACCCAAACCTCTTGAAGTTTAAATTGAAGAAGTTCTTCCTGCATAGCTTCAACCCAGCTTTCTTTAGTCAAAGCTTGAGCAATATTCTTGGGTTCTTCTTGAGAGATAAAACAAGTAAATAGACAGGTTTGATGGTCCTTATGATTCAGCTTGTTTTGTTTATACACAAAGCTAAGTAAAGCATTGTGAGGTGTAGAAAAAGTCTTAGCTCGTGTCTAGTCATCACTCCGAGTAGAAGGACCAATAATTTGATCAGAAGGATGATCCTTATGAGTTCTTAAGTTTGGAGACTGTGGAACTCCATAAATATCCTCTAAATTAGTAACATCAACACCTTCAAATTCATCATCAGTATCTTCTAATCCAGATCATCTAAAGTACTGTCAACTGGTGCAGCAGTACTTCGTTCGAAAGTACTGTCCAAAGTACTGTGAGAGTACTCTGCAGTCTTGGTTTTCGTCTTTGCCTCTCATAAGCTCTCCTTTGTTCATCAGTGTAAGAATGTGCTAAAACATCTTGAAGAAGCATTTGTTTAAGTTCCTCTTGAATAGATTGATCCTCAGCAGATAAAGAGGATTCTGGAACAACAGTACTTTGCTGTGGGGAAACAGTACTTTGTTTTGGACTAACAGGATCTTTATCAAGAACAACATCAGGTCTAATATGAACTCGATGAACAACATATTGTAAATCTTCTCCACTGTGCACTGGTTGATTTTCTTCTCTAACAGGTACATAGTTCATAGATGGAGTTAAAACCTCAAGATCAAACATCCAATCAGGACCTTTACCTTTCTCATTGTCTTGATCTTCTAAAAACTTAACATGAAGACAATCTTGAACCTTCTTAGTAACTTTGTTGTATACTCTAAAGCCCTTACTTTTAGTGCAATAACCCAATAAGTATCCTTCTTTTGACTTGCCATCAAACTTCCCCAGATTATCAATAGTGTTTAAAATAGTAATAGGGCATCCAAAAGGTTTCATAAAACGAATGTTGGGTTTATTTCCCATCAGCAATTCATAGGGTGTCTTCATCTGTGGTTTGGTAACCGAGACTCTGTTAAGTACATAGCAAGCAGTACTTACGACTTCCGCCTGAATAGGTAGGTGAGAATCTGCTAACATTGTTCTTGCGGCTTCAATCAAAGTCCTATTCTTCCTTTCTGCAACACCATTCTGTTGTGGTGTTCGTGCAATACTAAACTCCCTTTTTATGCCTTTGTTTGCACAAAATTCATCCATAAGTTTGTTCTTGAACTCAGTCCCATTGTCACATCTAATACCTCTAACCTTGAGTCTCAATTGGTTTTCAAGGGCTATAATAATAGCATCAAAAGTATCATCTTTAAAACCCAAGAAAAATACCCAACTGAATCTACTACAATCATCTATTACAACTAAGCAGTACTTTTTCTTGTTTAAACTTGCCACAGAAACAGGTCCAAACAAATCCATATGTAACAGCTCCAAAGGTTCTCTAATAGTTCTCTCCTCAAGCTTCTTGCAGGAAGCTTTGTGTTGTTTACCCTTCTTGCATGCCAAGCATGATTGATCATTCTTGAAAGTCTTCGAAGGTAAACCTCTAACTAGATTGCCTTTGACCAGTTTTTTGATATTCTTGAAGTTGACATGGCCTAATCTTCTATGCCATTGATGTGCCTCTTCAGATGTTGCTTTAGCTACCAAACATGTGGCTCTTCCATAGGAATGTAGACTCTTCATGTCTAAACTATACACATCATTTGTCCTTGGTACTCTAAGAACTACTAATTAATCATCAACAGGCTTAAAGTCAGAGGAAAGAATAAGACATTCTGTGTCAGTGAATAACACAGATGCTTTTTATCACAGATTTGTGATACTGACAATAGATTGAACTTTAACTCCTTCACATATCTAACATTCTCAAAATCTATAAGCCCTGCTTTGATAGTCCCTTTTCCAGTAATCTTTCCTCCATTGGGATCATTCCCAAATGCAACTCTTCCTCCACTAATCTTCCTAAAATCGGACAGGATCTCTTTGTCTCCTGTCATACTTCCAGAGCAACCACTATCCACAATAAGATGATCTTTAAGCTCCTCTTCGGGTTTCCCGCACACAAAGAAAAGAGTTAGAAACTTTTAGGAACCCAAGCCATTACTGACTTGTGTTCCCTTGTGGAGTTACAAACTCAAATTCTTTGAGTATGTAATTTCCACTATCTTTCATGATGATCCGAATTATCTTTTGATCATTAGCATGTGGTTTTTCAAAACTTTCTGGTTTTTCAACACAAATCTCTTTTTCTTGTATCACAAAAACATCAGATTCACTTTTGGTTGAAAGTACTGTCTGCGTCCTCTGCAGTACTTTTCCTTTTAACCCATTCTGTTTTAACACTTGGTTCCTGTGATCTAAATCTCCTATGTGAATTGTAATACCTTCTAGGTTGATAGTGAGATCTCCAAGGATTCCTATACCAAGTAGTGTGATCAGTACCTTGTTTTGTTTGAGCAGACTTTGAGAAAGTCTTGGGCAGAGTTAACATACTTTGGAAAGTACTGTGAGATACTAAAGGTTTTGAAAAAGGTTTTCGCTAGTGTGGGTATCTATGATCCGGTGAGAAATTTATGTGATTGACCCTATTTGAATTATTCCAAACTGGTTTGTGCTCTCTAGGTTTCTGGTTGGCAGTCCTGTTCTTTGGAAATTTTCTAAGGTATTCTAAGTGATGTTCACAATCTTTAATTAGATGAGTAGGACTAAAACACACAAAACACAGTTTCTGACCCATACTTCCAAAGTGACATCTTCTATGTCTATGCCCAAAATTATTTTGCCTTCTTGGTGAATGATTAAACCTGTTTTGACCAAAATTATCCCAAAAAGGTTTAGCAGTACTGTTTTGAAAAGGTTTTGAAGAATGTACTGCTTGTGGAGCAATACTTTGATTTGAAGGTACTGCTTGATTTTGAACATCATTTTCAATAGGTTCTTTGGGTTTTTCAGACCTAGATTGAGCAACTAGCTTTTTCCTAAACTCTAGATTGTCTACTCCAAAATGAGAAACATCAGGCCTAGGGGGTTGATGAATGCCAGTGGGATGAGGAACAGCATGATAATCATTAGCTTTCTTATATTCAGGAGGTGAATCACTTATGGAACCCTCATTACTAGATGTATCTACATAATTAATGAGTTCTTCATCACTAGTAATTATATCCTCAAAATCACCTTCATCCTGATCAATAGATTGGTTTTCTTCTAATTTACTAAAATCCATTCCAAAACCTAATCCAGATTTAAGGTAGGCTCTTTGCTGTTTTTGAACATAAGAAACGTGTGACAGACCAGACTCTCCCCATGCAGCAAATTTAGCTAACAAATCATCTCTTTCCTTAGTTAATTTCTCAATTTCAGCAATTTTACAGTTTAATTTCCATTCACTAAGTTTTAATTGGTAATCCTGTTGTTCATACTTTTCAGCCCAAGCTACTTCATTAGTTTCATGTGCTAAAATTTTGGCTTCCATAGATTCTAAGGTTATTTGATAACCTGCTACCTCAGACCTAGCCTTAACACAATTATCTCTCTCAATCACATAACTGCTAAGTAATTTATGATAAAAATCATAGCAATTTGAGCATACCTCGGAGATAGGAGATTGATTTGGTGAAGTAGCCACCAATGCTAGTTGAACAGGATCATCTTCACTTTCCTTGCTCCAGTCAAATCCTCCAAAGCCATCATCGATTCCAAAACAAACATGTTCGGGTTCTTCAGCAAAAACAGTGCTCCAATCCAATGCTTCTACTGAATCTTCAATTTCTTCTTCCACGCTACCATACGTAAGTTACTTGTTCATCATCAAACTCATCACTCAAGTCAACTTCTGATAACTTCTCTTGAGCAACCAAAGCCTTTGTTTCAGTAATTGGAATTTCCTTAAGCTCAAGTTTTGGTTTTTCAGATGTCCTGTTTGCTTGATACTTAGCAAACCTGCACTCCTTTGCAAAGTGACCAGTCTTTTGACAATTGAAGCATTCAATTTTAGATTTGTCAAAAGTTATGCCCTGTTTGGTTTGAGATCAATGCTTTTGCCTGTCTTCTTCATGTATTTTTTGATTCTTGCAGTGATCATAGCAACTTGCCACCTGATATCAATTTCTTCAAGTGCATCTTCTTCAATCTGTGCTAGATCTTCTTCATAAGTGACAGGTAAACTAGCTTGTTGTGCAAAGAAGGAGCACATAACTTCATCTGAGGCCATAGTGGTAGTTGGTGGGGCCTGTTGAACATATGAGGGGTGTGTATAGACAGCAGTACTTTGAGAAACAATACTTTGAGGAGAAGCGGTACTTTTAATGGAAGTACTGGCCTTCTTTTCAGATGATAGAAAAGCAATACTTTGAGACTTAGAACTTGTTTGACCACTCATCTCATGCTCATACACCTTACGTTGATGATAGAGATCATCAAAGTCCATGACATCCAAACCATGTTGTCCTCTGATCATTGTAGCAATTACATGCCATGAAGATGGCAAACTCCTTAGAAACTTCAAATTAGCATCCTCAACTGATACTTCGTCTTGTATAGCTCCAACATGTTGAGAAGATTCTGAAACCTATCATATGCAGCATCAAGACTCTCTCTTTCACCAACTATGAAAGTTTCAAACTGTTGCTTCAGCAAATTTCGTGCATCTTTTAGAGGCTTCATTCCTTCCAAATCTGGTCTTGAGAGCAGCCCGAGTGCTTAGCATCTTTAGCATCATGAAATTTGAGAAGATGACCATCGGAATGGCGATAAGAGAATGTTGAGTGCCTTCTCTTGATTCCTTAAGGTTGTCTTGCTGGTAATATGCCTTAGGTGCCTTGGGTTGTCCAGGAATATCAATGGGGTCTGGTACAACTTCATTCCCATTCACAATTACATTCCATAGAGCATGGTCTGTAATGGCAATGTACTGCCTCATCTTTATGCACAAGAGATCATATTCTCACTTCTTGATTATTGGAATTCGGAGTGAGGTGATTGAGGGTGGTGGAACAGCTTCAGTCGACATCTTGAATATTGTTGAAGTAGGGTTTCTTCCTAGTCAGAGTTTCCACACAAGCTCTGCTACCACTTGTTGGATCGATATACTTTAATCAAACTAAGTTAACTAGCTTGTTAAGGTTTAATAACCTCGGATAAATCCTAAGTTATTAACAAAGAAACACTGAGCAATCTTTATTAAGTACGCGGAATTTACTTAACAAAGCTAAGAAGAATAACCTTTTATTATAAACTTTAAATCTGCTTATTATGCAGATACTCTAATACAACTCTAAGATAATCGAACTTCTCTCTAAAACACTAATTAACTTGTGAATTCGTAAACTCTAAATCTTATTGACTTCATACATTCTAATGCCAATCTAGGAGTCCTTTTATAGGCTCAAGAATATCCTAGTCGGTTTACAATTTGTAACCTTGTACGACAAGTAATCTAAACATAGAATACAATACTTTCCATAAACGAATAATTGTTCTTTTGTTCTTGCAGTACTTTGACTTCTAGATGCAGTACTTTGACTTTGTCTTTAGCAGTACTTTGACTCTTTGACTTTTTCCAGTACTTTGCAGCTTATAGTACTTTCATATCTTCAGTACTTTCATGTCTTCAGAACTTTCATATCCCAACAATATTGATAAGATCGTTTATAAGCTCAGCTAGGGATCAATAACAAAGACTAATAACATGCACAGCGGAATAAACTAATCAATTCTTTGTTATTGAACAAGGTTTTCAATCACTAACACTAACTAATCTTAGACGTTTATAGGAACACGTCTACTAACTAAACTAATAACCTAGGCGTTTACAAGACTATACGCCTAGGACACACACACACCTTTAGTTGACTACATTATGGAAGACTTATATTAAACCTACACCTATGTCCTCTTTATATACTAGAGGATAAGGACTAATAAATAAAACTTCTTTTGCAAGCAAGTCCTTCCATCTTTTTGTAGGTTTCCTTCTTGTCATATTAAGTCCCTCTTGTTTCATTCTTTTTGTCTTTATCAACTCAAACTTATAATTCCCAACAATCTTCCCCTAGTTGATAATGACAAAACCATTCTTGAACGAACTTCCCTAGACGAAGTAGAGAAATTGAGATCAGGGATCTCACCATGAATGAAACAAGTATGTCTTCCTTTGTCTTCCCCTTAATCCATGCCATGCCACTCAAACATCTCTTCCCCTTTTTGTTATTATCCAAATAGGGAACATATGCAAATAATGATCTTGACCACTACGAACCAATATCATACTTCCAATCTAAGACTTCCAATGCTTCAAATCGCCCACCATTACGCATCATAAGAAAAATGGATCCAAAACAGTAGAAAACATCAACTAGCAGTAGTAATAATGATCAACAATAGTAAAAATCAAACACTTCCCCTTGAGTGATGCATGTACATCAATGATTCTTCAAAATATGTAGGCTTTATGTAATGATCACTTGTGAAGAAAACCGAGTATAACGAATTTGATGAAGAAGTAGAATTTCCCAAACTTGTGTCTTAAATCTTGTACTATCCACGGAACTCCATACTTATACAAATCAACAAATATAAGTAGACCGCAATCCCTTGACAAGAATCCTCAACTAGTATGAGACACTGAGCACTACAATGTAACGTCTTCAAGTGATAGCCAATGTGTGCATAGAGCATCATAAGAAAAATCACACATTGCTAGATTCATCAAGCTATATGATAAGAACACAAACTAAGTAATTCCACTTCACCTTCAAATAAGTGATAAATAATCCTCTTCGTAATCAATTCTTCAATAAATCTCCAAAACGAGCTTTTAAATCCTTTTAAGAACAAATCACCAAACTCCTTGTGTGTGTGAACAATAACCTGTGTATGTGTCCTCCAAAAACCATAACAATTGTCATACTTGACTTCCCCTTAAATCGAAAAAATACTTCAAACATCGTCTCTCAAAAACTCCATATCGCGTACTGTTTTTATCACACTTGTGAATAGCCAAAATCATAAACCAATGACTAGTACTATGAATGAAACAATATATCATGTAGACCAATTAATAACCTTGATCAATGTTGGGACCACCAGTACCAAACGAGTACACACGCAATATAAATCTTCCAAATATGCAGCGTAGCAGACTTAACTCAATACCAATAGTATTAACATAGAAGCACGAGCATCACAAAAAAAATAACCACATGTCGAACAGTATAAAGTATGCGCTGACAGCATTAACAATAATAGGCCAATCTTCCAATTTAATATTCACCAGACCATAGCCACGTCTGTTGCTCATGACCAATCAGTGAATAATATAGAGCTTCAACTAACCACTATGCAGCCCCACAATCGACAAGTACATCAGACCCATGAACGTACGAAGTAACCATCATCGTTACGGAGAACTGACCCATATCTTGAATTAGTACGAGGAAGCGTCAACTCTAATTTCACACAAGAAATATGAATCTCACTTTAAACATGCAGTACACGACAAACCGGATCCACAATATTCGATTTAATACAATTGTTGTTTAAGAATAACCCCACATCCGATTAAAATATGTTGCCACCGTCCGATGTTTATATTAATACTCGTAACCCAATAAAGCATCACTTATCCCATTATCAGATTGAGAGTAAAATAATCGTACAAGGTTAAAAGCTACCGACTGCTTCTGTCGACTTTTTAAAATCTGCATTCTTCGACAACTTTTACTAGATCTGATCCAATTTAAAGACATAAAACCTTGAATAAACCCTATATCAAGAGCTCCCCCCTCTGATACCAATTGATAAGATCGTTTATAAGCTCAGCTAGGGATCAATAACAAAGACTAATAACATGCACAGCGGAATACACTAATCAATTCTTTGTTATTGAACAAGGTTTTCAATCACTAACACTAACTAATCTTAGACGTTTATAGGAACACGTCTACTAACTAAACTAATAACCTAGGCGTTTACAAGACTATACGCCTAGGACACACACACACCTTTAGTCGACTACATTATGGAAGACTTATATTAAACCTACACCTATGTCCTCTTTATATACTAGAGGATAAGGACTAATAAATAAAACTTCTTTTGCAAGCAAGTCCTTCCATCTTTTTGTAGGTTTCCTTCTTGTCATATTAAGTCCCTCTTGTTTCATTCTTTTTGTCTTTATCAACTCAAACTTATAATTTCCAACAGTAATTATATTCCATTGTTACGTCGTATTCTTCATAAACTTTATTACGGCGTAATTTCATCACTTGGCTACGCCGTAGTTGAGGGAAAAATCATCCTTAGGCTTAGAAATGTCCATTTACCGCTTTCTTGCATGAAATAGTTCCTGAAATGAAATAATAAGGAATAAGGATGTTTCTAATAGCATTTTAATCATAATGTGATGATAAAGGGGGAAATTAACACTTAGAATATCAGGTTTATTTGATGTTATCAATCGTCTCGAGAATGCAAAGACCAATTTTGAACAACGCTTTCTTTGGGAGAAGCTTCATATATGTTCCGGTGTGGGAGGTTTTGAGAAAATACCCCAAATGGGACGCGGAGGACCGGATTGGCATTTCATGTCTCGAGGATCTATTTTGCCCTGACAAACGACCTCATCCCGACTGCGCAAGAGAATCTCGATCTTTAAAGAAATCCAAGTCGACGGAGACGTCGATCGCCGGGGGGGGAGTCAATCGAGTTCTTTTTCGGGACATTTATCAGACACTTACTCGTGCAAAGCTAAAGCATAAACACTCGCGTACGAGTCAAGGAGGCAGAAAGAATTGGGGTACTTGGAGATGGAAGAGTTGAAGTTTCTCATGCTTGATCCCGACCAGACCACACCGGCCAAAGCCGCTATCATTCGTAGGAAACAACAAGAAATCATGAAGAAACATCAGCACGACAAATCAAATGTTTAAGTTTAGTATTATTATATGTCGTATGTTTTTGTTTCCGTATCATTTTTTTTCGTATCGTTATTTTAAGTTGCGTATGTTTTTTAATATGTTGTATTGTAGTTTAATTTTAATGAATGAATTTTATGTTATTTGAAAAATTGAATAAAAAAATAAAATAGGAAGTGGTGGGACCGAAATGAGTAAGTTGTGGTTAGTTGTGATAATGTGGGTTGTAGAAGGAGGTTTGTTATAGTGATGTGGCACCCCGTGGGACCCATAAAAACTAGCTATGCTTGCCCAACACACCCAATGCTCTTACAAATATTGATATTACGTCATATGACTTAGGTTATAATTGTTTTTAAGTGATCACAGTAGTATTTTTTGATCTAATAGTCTAGTCTCTAAGAAAATTAGAGAAAATTCAACGAGCTAGATGCTGCCTCTTTGTACCCAATGTAATCTTAGATGTTTTTTTAAATATAAATGATACAATCATAATATGCCATTTTTTATAGGTTTGAATTAGATAGAAAGGTGGTTCAGTTCCACACCAAGCTGAATGAAAAATTAGTCATCGGAACATCTAGAGCTAAGAAATGAACCAAACTTATCCTGTTATTGGTTTGGTTTTACACCAGTTTGGTTCCAAGTAATTGATGTAAAAGTTGATAATTTCTATGTTTGAATGTTTTCTAGCAAGGGTAATTGAAAACCTTGTTCTTTCCGGCTTATGATTTACACTATACAGTCCAGAATTTGTTCAAATTCTCATGCATATAGTGTTATTTTTAGTCTTTATTTTAGCTTAACTCAAAGTCTGGGGGTGATGAGTGTGTAAATACTCATCATTTTTGGTTAATTCTGAACTGCAAAACGTTTAAAAATGCTCAGAAATGCATCAAAATACTGAAAATATCTCAAAATTGCATTTTATATGTTTCAGATGCAAAATGTTTAAAATCAGATGAAAAATGAGCTAAGTTTGCATAATTGGCGTTCAGTCCCCAAGTTTCAAAAGTTGTCGAAATAGTCCCGAAGCACTTATTTCAAAAGTAAAGTCACCAAAGGTCCTTTTAAAATCATAAGTTGTCAAAATTAGTCCTTTGGTGAAAAATTTCAAAATTTTTGAGAAATAACAAGTTTAGTCCTTTGAGTTTCAAAAATGACAAGTTTGGTCCTTGGAATATTGGGAGATTGTCAAGTTTAGCCCTTGGATTATAATTTCAGAATGTACATTATTGGTCCCTGGAAAATCAGACTTGGCAGTTTTGGTCCCTTAACTACACCTTGGATCCATAGTTAGTCCTAAACCTAATAACTACCCAAACCCAAAATAAACCAAGCCCAAACCCACAACCCGGTCCAATTTAAACCCAACCCGTTTACCCAATCCCTTTTACCCGTTATCCCTTTACCCACGGTTTATAATAAAACCGCCCACCTTTTCCCTCCAATACCACCTTCTCCATCACCACTTTTTCTGCAACTCAACCACTCTAGCTCACCCTACTCCACGCTTTGTCCCCTCCAACCACACCCCATGCCAAATGCATTAAATGCTCCTCCCCTGTCACAAGTTATCAGTACCAACTGGCAAAATAAGTTTTCCCGCCAAAATGAAATCAATGGCCAATATCAACTCAAGTCATCCAATGGTTGATTTTATGAGTGGGATTCACTCAGAGGACACGTGGAAGCTTTTTGGGTATAAAAGAGAAGGAAGAGAAGCTAGAACGAGGCAGTAGTTAGTTTTTAATTTCTATGTATGTCGTTTTTTTTTCTTAAAATGTCTTAATTAGTTTATAAATTTGTAACTTTAAGCTCTATTGTACTGAAACTAAGTTGTTTGATCATTGTAACTCATTTTCAAGTCTTAATTCAAAGTTTCATTTAAGGTTCAAGTTTTATGGTTTACTGTTAGAAATTTCAATTTCAAAATCTTATGTCCAAGTTTCTAATAGCTTATGTTAAACTCAAATAAGCTTATTTAAGCTTATTATAGCTTTTGGTAAGCTTACTAGTCATTTTTAAGCAAGTTTGATGTATGGTCAACAAAAGTCAACTGTGAAGAAATTTTGATTAAGCAATGATGGAAATGGTGATTGGTTGTTGCAGAGCTAGTTTTGGATTGGGTTTGGTTTAGAATAGTGGTGGTTTGGTTTTGCTTAAGCTTCTCAATAGCTGGACTTCAAGTTAGGTCTCAATCTCCTTTGCATTTTACTTTTTTTTTTGAATCTGCATAACCAGTGTAATGTCCAAATGATAGTCATAGTTGATGTACTTGCATGATTTAGGTGTTTTAATGATATTAGGACCTAAATTTGTTGGAATCATTGTTTAAATCTGAGTTTGGTAATTAAAAGTTCAAATCATCCACTTAAACTTGTGTTTGGATCTCATAGCATATCTGTGTTTGAGGTTTGTTCATTGGTTAAAACCTGTTGCTTTGGTCCTCTTTAGTTGTAATATAACCATTTTAGTCATTAAATCTCATTTGTTCACCTTTAAAGTCAAAATCTCCAAGAACCTGTTCTAGTTTCATGTCTGTTGGAATTTTCAAAAACCAAAAGTTTGATTTGTGCTTAGAATTCAGTGGAGTAGCCTTATGTAACTTTGCTTTAGCTTAAAACATCATATTCAGTTGGCAAATTTAGATCAAAGTTCAAATTGGTCAAAATTTCAATTCTGTCCAAAAGTCAAAATTTCATAAAAACCCGTTTTTGAATAAACTTTGTAATTTCATTGTGATCCTACCATTAGGATTTAGGATATAAGCTTTTGGGAAATTAAATTTTAGCTGCTCATCTTAATTAGAAAAATATTAGTTTATCTCTACTTAGCTTATTAACTGCTTATTCATTAGCTTCTTTTAAGCCCTTTTTCACAAAACTCCCGTTTTGCTTATTCCTTATTTTTGCTTATTTAGTGTGTTTTTCTTGTTGTTGTGCTTATTCTAAGTTCCCATAACTTTTTTATAGCTTATTCAACCTTTGGTTCAGTAGTGGTAGCTTTTTATTAGCTTATGCAAGCTTAATAGCCCATTTTGACCCGTTTTCATAGCTTCCACTTTTGCATTTTTAGTTTCTTCAATTTTAGTCCTTATTAGCTGAAATTCTGGATTTAGACACGTTGGTTGGTAGTGGTTTTCATGGTGATTTTAGTTTATTTTTGTGATTTTTATAAGCTGGCTTAACAAGGGCTTAAAGTTAGTACATAAGGGCTGTTTGGCACTAGTGCTTAAATAGACCCATATCATTGTAGATTGTTGTTCAGAGGTTTAGGATAGTTGGAATATGTTGGTTTTAAGTAACTTTAGCATACTCTAGCTTCTATGATAATTTGGTGCTCATTTGGTACTTATAGCTTATTTTTAGTGCTTATTTATAAGCACTTTTCACTACAGAACCTAATTATTGAACACCTGCACCACTTTTATTATTTTTCCTATATTTAGAATAATATTTTATAATATTCTGGAAGTTTTCATATTTTTCACTATTCATTTGCTATTTTTCTGCATTTAATTTCAGTTTTTAGCATTTTTAATTAGCTTTTTATTCAAATAAATTAGAAAAAGCTCAAAAAAAATACAATTTCAATTTTCTTAGTTTTATAATATTCAAAAAGTCATAAAAAATATTTTTCCATAATTTTCTTAGTTTAAATAGTAATTTTTAGCAATTTAATTAGTTTTAAATAGTTTTTAATTCATAGAAAATAGAAAATAATCAGAAAAATATAAAAATAGTTTTGAAAATTCTCTTTAGTTATTTTAGATTTTTCCAAGTCATAATTTCATTTTTCTAGCTTTATTTCATATTTTCTTGTATTTTAGGGTATTATTAAATAAGTAAAAATAGTTTTTAATTGATAATAATTAGATAAATAGTAATAAAAATTATTTTATTTTTCTAAAAATTTTCTTTTATCATTAGGTTTGTAAAAATGTCATTTTCATATTTTTAGGATTTATATTGTTCAAGTTTTACATTTTCTTTTGTACGTCACGTAGTTTTTAAGTTAAATTTTATAAAAGATAAATCAAAAACATTAGATTTAAATATAGTGATAGCGTTTATTTAATATATTTTATCTTTTTAATTTTCTTTAATTTGCATTTAAGCCCCTGTAGTTTATAAACTTTTTCTTTAGTTATAATCAATCATATCCTCTTTTCCGTTCAAATCTCTCGATCACTATACGTTTGACTATTCTCGCACAGCTCGTTGGGACTTAACGACCTGGGGAAACACTATACTCTCCTGGACTTCATTGCATTTGCCTCCTGAGCTGTTTTAAGTTTGTTACGGTTGGCCATTCACAAGTGGTCAGCTCGTGTGATAAAACTTGACGGTTCGGGAGCGAATCAAATTTTGGCGCCGCTGCCGGGGAGCTGTGCTAATTATATTACGTTTAGCAGATTAGTGATTTGAATATTCACTCCTTGTTCATGCCATCTATATATGTTTATATTTTCTTATAAAAATCCAAAAATCCAAAAACATTTTAAAATCAGTTTTCAACAAACACAAAAACCCAAAAAGATTTTCTTTCTTATTTTTACAAAATGTTTATCCAAAAATCCAAAAATATCCATCTTTACCCTCTCACATCTTTGATTCTTCATCCCTACCCTCTGAAAACATTTGATTCTTTCTATGTCTTATCCTCACCCTCTTGGTTGTCAATGGTGTGGTGGTCCTTATAATGGTGGCAATTGCCCAGTTGTAGCATGGTGGAGTCGAAACGGTCCGTCCATAACCAAGATCCCTATTCCTACCATAACACAACCGATTTATTCCATCGCTACCACCTGTGAGACTCAGCCAGTTTTATCTTGTTGTGAGTACTGTGATGGTTCACACTACAGTTCTGATTGTCAATCGGGAAACACGCTTGTCTATGAGCAGTTTCCTGATAACAATTATGACTACAACACATATGACTCACAGCCACATCAGTTTTATTGTTGTGAGTATTGTGGAGGTCCTCACTTTAGCTCTGATTGTCAAACAAGGAATCCATTTCCTTGTAACAATTACGACTCTTCGTATCATGACAAACCTCTACAGTACCAAATGAATCAGGCACCACCTCAGCCTGAACCACTTCCTCAAAATCTTCTCCTTGATCTTTTAGATTTAGTGAAAGATTTGAAGGAATGTAAACATTCCCAAGATAATCCAAATCAAAATCCATGGAAGAATTGCTAGTGAAGAGCGGTGCTAAAATAAATTCCTAAATTGCCTTTGAAAAATCTATTAGGGAATCAATTGCAAAAGAAAAAGCGCCGATCTAGCTCTCAATTTCGTTTTATTCCGATGACATGATGATGAGGATACACTTGATATCCTTCAATTCTATAAAGATTCATCAAGTTCATCGGTTGATATCCCAACAGTTGAGATTCATTCTCAAACAACGCTATCACACCAAGCTCCCACTCACTCTCTCGAACATGGGGACGAGCATCTTGACACTGTTCCTGAAAAGGAATCGGACGAATTCATAAAGTCTAGTGTTGAGAACCTTGTCCCAATCCCGAGAGAGTCACAGGGAACTTCGGATCATATGTGTGATTCTTCTTCCCCTCTTGAGTGTTCAAAAGATCATTTTGAAACTTTCTCCGATTTTAGCGACGATTGTGCTTCTTATGGAAACATCGAGTATGTTGAGGCATCGCTTCCACAATCTGATGTTGATCATCTTCTTGAGGAGTTCACCGATGAACTCACTCACATCAATCCACTTTCATCGAAGTGATGATGGTCTCTTTGATTTCGAAGTCGATCTAGGAGAGATTGAAAGTCTCCTTTATAATGATCGTTCACTCACTTCTTATCCCAACAAATCAATAGAGAATGTTAATCACTTTGTTCCAGAAGCATTCAAAACAACTCTCACCAATCCTCTATTTGAATTCGAATCTGAATTCACCTTGATTTCTGACAATCCAATCTTTGACAAGGATAGTGATGAGTCCACAATGGAACAAGAGTTCACAAATTCACATCATGTGAATGATTCTCTTCATGAGGAGTTCGCGGTGAACTCACTCATATCATGACTCACCGAGTATGATCGGTTGGATGGCAAAAATCATGATCAGGGGGAAAAGTTCTCAATCATGAGAGTTTGTATTTCTATGACAAATTTTCCAACCCTCCCTCCCGAGATGATTTCCAAACCAAAGAGCTCAACCGATAAAATCCAAACAAGTGCAACTGCACTTGATCCTGAGGAAGAAGATCTTATCATGATCGTCATCATGACTTTCTTTCTTTTCTTCACCTACCTGGTGACTTCCTCTCTTCTTCACTCGTTCGGGAGTGAGGACACTATCTTTGACCCCGGCATTTTCATTTATCATCTGTGAGCCGGATCTGTGTATATCTCATCGGTGTGGAACTTTCACGTACTTCAATGTTTATCTAAACATCTTGAACGAAAGTCCGATCGAGATTGATTTTCCACGTTGTTTCCCCATGAACCAAAAAAATGCGGGGATCGAGTCAAGCTAGAGACTCGGGAATCAAAAACAGTAGTATGCCATATGGGTTTTCACCCATATTTCTGACTTCTTTCTATTTTCTACCACCCTAGTGTAGGGGAGTTGCCCCCCGCTATTGTATATAAGTTTTCAAAAAAAAAACATATCTTTCAAAATAATGGCCGTAGTATTTTCCTTTTACGTTCTCAGTTTCGGCATAACCGCCGGTACTTTGAATATTGAGGGCAATATTCATTTCTAGTGTGGGGAAGAATTCTCACGAATTTTGTCATATAATTATACCGCCTAATTCCCCCATTTTTGGCCAAAATTTTTTTGGAGTAAGTGTTTTGCACTTACTCGACTTATGGTTATCAGTCCGCCATGCCTAATAAACAAAAGGATTGGCTAATCCAGGAGCAAACGGCTCTTGGTAAAGATATCTCAAATCCGTTGACGGCTTGCAATTTGCCCAAAATTGTATGGTATTCAGCTCACCATATCCTCAAAAGTGAAGAGTTGGCTAGCCCGCAAGTTTATGGCTTGTGGTAAAGGCAGTGGAAAAACCATAATTGGTAATCACCTCACCAAAGATAATATTGATAATTTATCTAAGAGTTGGCTAGTCCAGAAGCAAATGGCTTCGGGTAAAGACAAATCAAATCCGTTGGAAGCTGGTGGTTTGCTCAAAATCACATGGTTATCGGTGTACCATAGTTCTTACTTGAACTAAAACATTTGGCTACTCCAGAAGTAATGGCTTTTGGTAAAGAGATTCAAATCCATTAAGTTTTTCTCAAAAGATTGCTAGGGACTAGCAATAGTTTAGTGTGGGGATTGATGAGTGTGTAAATACTCATCATTTTTGGTTAATTCTGAACTGCAAAACGTTTAAAAATGCTCAGAAATGCATCAAAATACTGAAAATATCTCAAAATTGCGTTTTATATGTTTCAGATGCAAAATGTTTAAAATCAGATGAAAAATGAGCTAAGTTTGCATAATTGGCGTTTCAGTCCCCAAGTTTCAAAGTTGTCGAAATAGTCCCTGAAGCCCTTATTTCAAAAGAAAAGTCACCAAAGGTCCTTTTAAAATCATAAGTTGTCAAAATTAGTCCTTTGGTGAAAAATTTCAAAAGTTTTGAGAAATAACAAGTTTAGTCCTTTGAGTTTCAAAAATGACAAGTTTGGTCCTTGGAATATTGGAGATTGTCAAGTTTAGCCCTTGGATTATAATTTCAGAATGTACATTATTGGTCCCTGGAAAATCGGACTTGGCGCTTTTGGTCCCTTAACTACCCCTTGGATCCATAGTTAGTCCTAAACCTAATAACTACCCAAACCCAAAATAAACCAAGCCCAAACCCACAACCCGGTCCAATTTAAACCCAACCCGTTTACCCAATCCCTTTTACCCGTTATCCCTTTACCCACGGTTTATAATAAAACCACCCACCTTTTCCCTCCAATACCACCTTCTCCATCACCACTTTTTTCGCAACTCAACCACTCTAGCTCACCCTACTCCACGCTTTGTCCCCTCCAACCACACCCCATGCCAAATGCATTAAATGCTCCTCCCACTGTCACAAGTTATCGTACCAACCGGCAAAATAAGTTTTCCCGCCAAAATGAAATCAATGGCCAATATCAACTCAAGTCATCCAATGGTTGATTTTATGAGTGGGATTCACTCAGAGGACACGTGGAAGCTAGTTGGGTATAAAAGAGAAGGAAGAGAAGCTAGAACGAGGCAGTAGTTAGTTTTTAATTTCTATGTATGTCATTTTTTTTTCTTAAAATGTCTTAATTAGTTTATAAATTTGTAACTTTAAGCTCTATTGTACTGAAACTAAGTTGTTTGATCATTGTAACTCATTTTCAAGTCTTAATTCAAAGTTTCATTTAAGGTTCAAGTTTTATGGTTTACTGTTAGAAATTTCAATTTCAAAATCTTATGTCCAAGTTTCTAATAGCTTATGTTAAACTCAAATAAGCTTATTTAAGCTTATTATAGCTTTTGGTAAGCTTACTAGTCATTTTTAAGCAAGTTTGATATATGGTCAACAAAAGTCAACTGTGAAGAAATTTTGATTAAGCAATGATGGAAATGGTGATTGGTTGTTGCAGAGCTAGTTTTGGATTGGGTTTGGTTTAGAATAGTGGTGGTTTGGTTTTGCTTAAGCTTCTCAATAGCTGGACTTCAAGTTAGGTCTCAATCTCCTTTGCATTTTACTTTTTTTTTTGAATCTGCATAACCAGTGTAATGTCCAAATGATAGTCATAGTTGATGTACTTGCATGATTTAGGTGTTTTAATGATATTAGGACCTAAATTTGTTGGAATCATTGTTTAAATCTGAGTTTGGTAATTAAAAGTTCAAATCAGTCACTTAAACTTGTGTTTGGATCTCATAGCATATCTGTGTTTGAGGTTTGTTCATTGGTTAAAACCTGTTGCTTTGGTCCTCTTTAGTTGTAATATAACCATTTTAGTCATTAAATCTCATTTGTGCACCTTTAAAGTCAAAATCTCCAAGAACCTGTTCTAGTTTCATGTCTGTTGGAATTTTCAAAAACCAAAAGTTTGATTTGTGCTTAGAATTCAGTGGAGTAGCCTTATGTAACTTTGCTTTAGCTTAAAACATCATATTCAGTTGGCAAATTAAGATCAAAGTTCAAATTGGTCAAAATTTCAATTCTGTCCAAAAGTCAAAATTTCATAAAAACCCGTTTTTGAATAAACTTTGTAATTTCATTGTGATCTTACCATTAGGATTTAGGATATAAGCTTTTGGGAAATTAAAGTTTAGCTGCTCATCTTAATTAGAAAAATATTAGTTTATCTCTACTTAGCTTACTAACTGCTTATTCATTAGCTTCTTTTAAGCCCTTTTTCACAAAACTCCCGTTTTGCTTATTCCTTATTTTTGCTTATTTAGTGTGTTTTTCTTGTTGTTGTGCTTATTCTAAGTTCCCATAACTTTTTTATAGCTTATTCAACCTTTGGTTCAGTAGTGGTAGCTTTTTATTAGCTTATGCAAGCTTAATAGCCCATTTTGACCCGTTTCCATAGCTTCCACTTTTGCATTTTTAGTTTCTTCAATTTTAGTCCTTATTAGCTGAAATTCTGGATTTAGACACGTTGGTTGGTAGTGGTTTTCATGGTGATTTTAGTTTATTTTTGTGATTTTTATAAGTTGGCTTAACAAGGGCTTAAAGTTAGTACATAAGGGTTGTTTGGCACTAGTGCTTAAATAGACCCATATCATTGTAGATTGTTGTTCAGAGGTTTAGGATAGTTGGAATATGTTGGTTTTAAGTAATTTTAGCATACTCTAGCTTCTGTGATAATTTGGTGCTCATTTGGTACTTATAGCTTATTTTTAGTGCTTATTTATAAGCACTTTTCACTACAGAACCTAATTATTGAACACCTGCACCACTTTTATTATTTTTCCTATATTTAGAATAATATTTTATAATATTCTGGAAGTTTTCATATTTTTCACTATTCATTTGCTATTTTTCTGCATTTAATTTCAGTTTTTAGCATTTTTAATTAGCTTTTTATTCAAATAAATTAGAAAAAGCTCAAAAAAAATACAATTTCAATTTTATTAGTTTTATAATATTCAAAAAGTCATAAAAAATATTTTTCCATAATTTTCTTAGTTTAAATAGTAATTTTTAGCAATTTAATTAGTTTTAAATAGTTTTTAATTCATAGAAAATAGAAAATAATCAGAAAAATATAAAAAGTTTTGAAAATTCTCTTTAGTTATTTTAGATTTTTCCAAGTCATAATTTCATTTTTCTAGCTTTATTTCATATTTTCTTGTATTTTAGGGTATTATTAAATAAGTAAAAATACTTTTTAATTGATAATAATTAGATAAATAGTTTTAAAAATAATTTCATTTTTCTAAAAATTTTCTTTTATCATTAGGTTTGTAAAAATGTCATTTTCATATTTTTAGGATTTATATTGTTCAAGTTTTACATTTTGTTTTGTACGTCACGTAGTTTTTAAGTTAAATTTTATAAAAGATAAATCAAAAACATTAGATTTAAATATAGTGATAGCGTTTATTTAATATATTTTATCTTTTTAATTTTCTTTAATTTGCATTTAAGCCCCTATAGTTTATAAACTTTTTCTTTAGTTATAATCAATCATATCCTCTTTTCCGTTCAAATCTCTCGATCACTATACGTTTGACTATTCTCGCACAGCTCGTTGGGACTTAACGACCTGGGGAAACACTATACTCTCCTGGACTTCATTGCATTTGCCTCCTGAGCTGTTTTAAGTTTGTTACGGTTGGCCATTCACAAGTGGTCAGCTCGTGTGATAAAACTTGACGGTTCGGGAGCGAATCTGGGGGTTATGTGTCATGTTTAGCCATTAGTCAAATAAGAATAGCATAAGGGTAGGTTGGTGTTTGCTTAAGTCCTAAACTACACGTTTTCATTGTTATTTTGTATTCATAGCCGTATTCAAATCCAAATTGAAGACCGTCTTCAAGTCCAAATTGAATTTGAAGATCCGTCTTCAAATCCAATTTGGAGTTTGCTTCCTTCTCATCTCTATAAAAGGAGATGAGGGGGGAAGGATCATGCACTTCATTCTTTCATTACTGAATAAACATTTGATATTGAGGGTTATACTTGTGCGTGTTTACTTTTCTCATGCGATCATATATACTTGTTGTGGTGTGTCGGGCTTTTCTTTACGAGTTTCGGGTTCCGAGAGCATGCTTCCAGGTTGTTGATCATTCTAATATTTGTGGAAAACTAGAAAGGGGGGGGGTTGAATAGTTTTGCCGATTTTAAGTTAGTTTCAAAAAAACTTTTAGATTCGATGTTATGTGAAATCGTATGGATGAAGAGAAAATATAGATCTAAGAGTAATGCAAGTAAAGTAAGTAAAGTAAAGGATAGAAATGACACAACCGATTTATAATGGTTCGGCTACAAGGACACCTTCCTTGCCCTACTCCACTCCCCGAGTCACCTACTCGACAGTTCAAGCACTATGTCAACAAACTCCTTCAACTTGGCGGAGAAGCCTACACAACGTTGCTTACACCTTCTTCCGGTACAAAGCTAAATACCGAGTCCATAACACGGAGGACCAAACCAACACTACTATAACACAACAAATATGTGAAATATGAAATACAAGATCTTTGCTACAAAAATCTTGTGGAGGAAAAAGTCAATCCAGGACCCCTTGCTTGGATGACTTGTAGAATGCTCGTGATCTCGCCTTAGAGAAGGACCTATATGAGAATCACAATAGAAGAAAGAAGAACAACTCTCTAGATCAAGTGATCTTTTGTTAGAAGAGTGTAAGAATATATGTGAGAGTTTGTAAGAAAAGGGGTAAGTAAAAATGAAGAAATGGCTCTCTATTTATAGGCAAATTCTTGCCACTGTTGCACGGATCCCACGGATCCCTCACTTGAGGGATCCGTCCAGTGTATTCCTGGGGATCCGTGGGACGCTCCTCTTTACCCATGGGTTTTTGGGTTATGGGTCATGGGTCATGGGTCCTAGATTATGATCCATGGGTATCTAAATAGGTACAATGTATCTAATAGATGCAATGCATCTAGACAATGGGTATGGATTAACTCCATGGGTTATGGATATGATCCATGGGTATGGGTCATGGGTTGTGGTTTTTACCCATCCTAATAAACTATTACAACAAATGAATTATTACAACAATTTGTATTAAATGACTATGTGTAGATCCTTTACAAAAGATAACATGTATCCTTATAATTTTACTTATGATAACATTATATTTGTTATCAACAAAACATAAAGAAATCGCTAAATATTAATAAACGTTTTTACTGTTTATTTGTATTAACAATCTCCCCCTTTTTTGTTGATGACAAAACATAATGTTATGATGAGTAAAACTTAATATTAGATGTAGGTTTTGAAAGCATAAGTTTTACTTCTTCTCCCCCTTTTTGTCGAAACAAAAAGTGACCCAAATGAAGAAATAAAGTGTGAAAAAATAGTCCACGTATCTCTAACTCCCCCTTGACGGTAGCTCCCCCTAGAATGGGGCGTCAAGCGAGAAAAAATATAAAAATCTACAAAGAAAAAGGTTAGTAGTAACATGCGTAAATAATATTGTGATTGACGAGAATCAAGATTGGGAGCCAAGGTATGTAAACAAAGCCTTGTAATAAAATAACAAAGTGTAGTGGTATTTATGCCACATACAAGCATATAAAACTAAGAACAAGACTTGTTCTAAAAATGACTCAAAAGAAAATACTAAAAATACTAAAATGATTCCTTCCATGCTTGCATAAGGTTATGGATGGAAGTTTTGGTGAGTAATGATGTTGATGCGATCAAGGATGAGGTTAAGTATGACTCGCATTTCTTCCCTAATTGATTTTGCAAGATCCCTAGTGGATTGGCAATGTTCACAATGTAAATGATGTGGGTAATGTGTGCAGAAGTTTTCCGGGTTAGTTTGATTTGTGAGATGCGGAAGTTGTGGTGGAAAAGTTGGAAAATACGGATCAAAGTCCGGAATGTTTGGAAGTGGTGGTGGAAAAGAACCTAGATGTTCTTGTAACACAATGGGAGCTAAAGGTGGTGAGGTTTCAAGGTCTTTGAAGATTGTGTTTGGAGATGTGGGAGGTGTTAAAAAGAGTAGTTCTTTTGGGTTGGTTTGTTGGGATCTTATTGGAGTCTTAAGGAGTTCCAATAGAGTGACTTTAGGTGGAGATTTGATAGGTGATGATGTTGGTGTGCTTTTTGGAGATGAGGGAGGTGCTACTATGGAAGCATTTTGTGGTGAATGAGTGGTTGGTGATGAACCATTGATAATGGTTTTGCTAAACAACAAGGCCGGATGCTAATCCGTGCGGTTTTTCTAGATTTGGGTGGTGGTACTATGGAAGGTGGTAGGACAAAACTTTGGATTTCTTGAAAAGGATTGTTTGCACTAGGTGATTCATCTATGTTGGAAGATATTTTGGATGAAATGATGATGTTTGTTTGTGAGGTTGAGAGTGATGAATATGCAAGCATTTTGGGAATCTGATTTATAGAAAAATAATGCATTGTAATGAATGCTTGACCCAAAATGTGGACTAAAATCTAGTGATTAGATATGAATTTAAGGCATGTGATCATGAGAACAGAAGCATTAAGTAACATACTAAAAAAATGATAAAATGATGAAAATATAGAAGTTTTCATCCAAAGTGAGAAAAAATAGAAGATAATTTTAGCTTCTGTCTCATGGATCCCACGGATCCTTCCCTAGAGGGAACCGTCCAACATTAATGTTGGGATCCATAGTACTGGTGACCCAGGCAGCTCAAAATTTTCCTTTTGGAAAAATTTGTGCCTAGTGTGTGCCTATATGCAAACCATTTGGAGTTGCGGTTATCTCGACTCCTAAAAGGAAAAGAAAAATAAATTAGAAGTGAAAAAACACACTATTATGTGAGATAACCCGAGTGCTCCTAATTCATTGTTGCTTAAATGAATGTACCCGAAAACACATATTATTTATGTGTTCTCTTTAGCATTCAAAAGACATGAGATGCAATGAAAACGTGTTTTTACTTTGTATTAATAAAAAAAATTTGTCCTAGACGTGAGAAATAGCTTTTATGAAAGTGATACGGGAAGAAGTATCCTTTTAGAAAGCATTTTGAAAAAGTTTATTTGTTTGAAGAAAACATTTAAGAAAACTAGGTATGAGCTTACGTGTTGTAAAAGAAACTTACTTTGAGAAGTAAGGAAAAATTATGAAAGTACGAGTTGTAACTAAAACCTATCTTGGGTTTTGAAAATTCTCGTATTTTCTTGTGAGTTGTGTGTGAAATAGAGATCCTAGACTCAGAAAGAGGAAGGCTAGTTGTTGGAATCACTCCTAAACCTTAATCAAGTGTTAGTAATTCACATGTAATAGTTAGCTTAATTTTGGCCTTTATGTTTGTTATTTAGCCTTAAGCTTATGTAGAAGGCCCATAAGCTTAGGCTTAGGCCCAATAAGAAAAGGATGGGAACTAGGAATGTTGCTCTAGCTTCCCACCTATAAATACTCATGTATAACCCTCACTTGAGGGTTGGTTGTTCATTTTATTCATTCACTTTCACTCTACGCCTAACCGTGCTACTCTTAACGTGTGTGTGTGTGTGTTTATCGTGTTCAACCGCCTTTATCTTTTTCTATTAAGCTTGTGTTGTAAAACTAGTGACCTAACAGTGGTATCAATCGCCAAATAGTTGGGTGAACGTATTGTTTCTTGAAGTGGGTTTTGGTCCTACGCGTAGAACGTACGCTTCGTGTTTGATAATTTGTGTTGCTTAAAAACTCATTTTTTCACTTTTTAATCCAAGATTCTTGTACTTTCAACGTTTTAAGGTGTTAAAATAACTGTTTTTGGCAAAAAGTTTCAAACTTTACGCGTGGATTTACGTTTTTAAGCTTCTTTTTGTTCGAGAGTTTCATACTACGCGTAACAGTTTTACACGTTTTGGTTCATCAAGTTTGACACTTTTGTGTTCTTTTGGTGATATTGAAGCAATCTCATCACAAAAATCTGGTTTAGAAACATTTTTGGGCAAAATCACTTTTACGAGTACAGCTATGCGTATGAAAACCCTAGTTCTACGCGTAACTTTATCCTTTGTTTGATCTTCAGTTTCGTGGTTTACTCCGTGTTTTCTTGCTTGGATAAGCCTGAAAATACGTCAACTTTGGATATCTTTTGCACTGTGATAGTGTAAAAGATCACTTGTGATAAAACCCTAAAATTACGCATAAGCATTAATCTTACGCGTAGAAAATCCTACGCATAAGATTCATCTTACGCGTAAGCCTAGTGTTACGCATAAGGTAATCCTACGCCTAAGTTTCTATGCCTAACTTTGTGTCTACGCATAACTTTAGCGTCTTTTCCCTACTTACGCGTAAGCTAAAACCTACGCGTAACTCTTGATTTTTACGCGTAACTTTGGTGTTTCTTTATGCATAAGTGGTACTTGGTTTATTGTGATTTCTACGCCTAAGGATACTTCATCAACAAAGGTTCATTCGACTACAAAGATCCATTTTTTATAACACAAGTTTTCAACATGTCACAACCACCATACTCTAGCTATTTCCCTTACACTTATCCTCAACAACAACAACTAAGTCCCCAAAATCAACAATGGAATCATCAACAAGCAATTTAATCAACAACATACTCCACAACTTGCAGCAATTCCACAACCTCTTATGCCTCAACCACCAACAAGTCTTCAAGTACAACCTTACTCAAACGTCTACAATCAATCCAGGAGCTTTATGAAGGAACCGACATGGTTTGGCAAGATGTGTGAAGCCTTGAGTAGCCAACAATCAATTCATGAAGTTGGCTCACTTGATAGACCTCCAATGCTCACTCCCGGAAATTATGATCAATGGGTGATTCGGTTCTTTAGGTTTTGTGATCTAAAGAAGCCACATGGAAAGTTTTAAAGAAGGTCATTATGGAAGGTCCATTTCAAATGCCTACTATTGTAACACCGGAGATCCGATCTTTGTTCCACCAAGAGATGATGTCACCGAAATTGCAACTTTTGCACAACCGACGGTGATCAACTTCTACACTTTGAAGCTGACGAACTTGCAATGCAATACATCCTTTTAGGACTACCAAATCCAATCCTTCAAAGTGTTGATGCTCAAAAGACTGCAAAAGCAATGTGGGAACAGATTCATCTTCTTATCCAAGGAACAACACTCAATCAGGAAGATATGGAATCCAAAATCTACTTGACTTATGAACACTTCATGATTGAACCAGGAGAGTCATTAGAATCTTATCATCATCGCTTTCCAGACATCATTAATGATTTGGAAAAACACAATATCATCATGCCACTAATTGTCACAACACAAAGTTCCTAAGTAGTCTTGGTCTAGAATGGGAGAAGTATGTCATCTTTCTCCGTCAAGCTAAGGATATGCATCATGATACCTACGGATTGTTGTACGACTATCTGAAGCCTCACCAAAAAGAAGTTGATAAGGAAAGAATTCTCCGTGGTCAAACCGTTTCACCATCACTTCCGGACAATCAACAACTTGCTTTGTGGGCTCAAACTAATATTCCTCCTCAACAAGCTCCTCAACCCGCCCCTCAAACAACTGCAACCAACAAACCTCCCGATCCGTCACAGCAACAACCTCAACAAAATCAATTGGTTCCTTACAACAACAACCCTGCTCAAGCTCTTTACAGTCAAGCTGATGAGGACTCCGATGCATTCGATGACTTGCAACAAGGCTTTGTGATGATTGCTAAAGCATTTGGCCGTTATCCAAACAAATCCAACAATCGCATTCGTTCTTCATCTAATACAAGAAATCGGTTTGTGAACAATGGGCGCGTTGAAGTTCAAAATCGTGGTTATGGTCGTCAGATGGGAAGTGGTCAAGGGTTCAATGCTATGGGAAGGAATAACATGGGTGCTCCGCAGCAGCAAAGGGCTCAATTGGTTGAACAGGGAATGCTCGGAATGGGGTTAATGGTCTTCAATGCTATAACCGTAATGAGAAGGGTCATCTGGCTAATGCATGTCCTAAACCGAGGACAAGAGGGTGCTTATTTCAAAGAGGCCTTGCTCTTGGCTCTTAAGGATGAAGCTGGTGGATCTCTTACCAACAAGGAACGAGCTTTATGGCGATGCAGATTCGATGATGATATGGAGGACTTGCGGCTAATGCAAAGATGATGTTACTTGGCACAAATGCAAGCTCTACACATGAGTGACACAGGCCCAAGATATGACATCGATGGCTTGTCTCAGGTACCTAAACAAACCATTATCATCAATGAACTGATATCTCCGCCAACATCTGCATCCGACACGGATCAGAGTGTTCAACATGGGCATACATCTCATTACGACGATTTTCAACTAGACCCCGTAGTTACATTTGATGATCAAGATGACCTTATGGTTACCATTGATGATCAAGTTGACTCCGTGGTTATACTTGAGGATCTAAAAAATGACTATGTTGAGGCTCACGTTGATCAAAATGATCCTATGGCGGATCCAGTTTTTGAGCTCCGGACCTTAGTTAAAGACCAACAATCCCGAGTGGAACGTTATAATGCTGATAATATTCAACTAAAAGCTCAAAATGCACTGTTAACCAGGGATAATGATTGCTTAATTCGACAACTCGAAGTTTTTAAAACTCAAGAAAAACGGGAAAAAGGTTTTGAAGTCGCGTTTTCTAAATCTTATCAAAACGAAAAATATTTAGAACGACAGATATGTGATCTAGCCGCATCGAAGAATGCTTTGTTGTCTCAAATAGAACAACTAAAACATGAACATAAACAGCAACTTAACGCTCTTACTTTGGAAAATGAAAAAACCAAGGCTGAGTTGTTAACTTGTCAAAAACAGTTCTCTGAGTACAAAAAGCATTCCGCGAAACGAATAGATAACTATCTTGAAGAAATTGTCGACTTACAACACAAAATCAAAGAGTTTTGAAATGTCGTTTATAAACATGGTGAGTCAATCACAACTATTCAAAAGTTTACTTTTAAACCAAATCCAAATGGATATGGACCAATTCTTGCTGATTACAAACCTAAGTTTTCAAATAGAGCATTCAAACCAAATACTGAAGTTTACAGTGCAGAACATAGAATTGATGATTCGATTATGACTGTTGTTGAATATAATCGTCAAGAGGAATTCGATGCAGATGACGAGAGTCGGTCAAAATGGAAAATGTCATTTATAACAAACCATTTGACTATTCGAAAGCCGTAACTCTTGTCACACAACAAGATAAGTCAAACACACCTTTGGTTGTCACACCAGTTTCTGAAGTTCGTCCCCAACACAATGGTGCACAAATAAATGGTCCTTTACCTTCACTTAGTGAAGTGAAAACTAAAGCCGAAAGTTGTCGTATTATCAAATATTTTGACACTTTCTTATCTGACATCAAACTTTTGGAACGGGCAATTGAATTTCATTCTGAAATAAAAGTTGACCATTTTATCTCGCCATTGGCAAGAGAACAACGAGAAATTTTTCGCACGAATTTTACCCCATGTCAAAAATTTGAAAAACTATGCACAATATTGGGAAAGGGATTTTCACAAGGAACTTGGTCTCATGAAAAGCAGTTTTGAGAAAACGAAACATCAATTTCAAATACTAAACGGAAAAAGAAATTATTAAGAAAAGATGTTGATCGACTCTTGAAAGATGTTATCTGTGGCCGATATCCATAATGTTGTGCTATTGTATACTCTTGATAATGCATCGATTATATCTCGCTGATTCTTGAAACTGTTGAGAATATCGATAATATGCTTCGATCGAGTCTTTAAAAGTTGAAAATGAACGATTTTCAAACGAACTTTCCAACGCAATACGTCATCTTAATTGGTGTCAAAAAGATATTCATAATCAACAACTTGCTTTTCAAACCAAAATCGCCTAGTTGCGTTCAAACAATTCAAAACTTGAGCAACTGTATGATCAAAACGTTCATTACGAGTCAAATCTCAAAATATGAACAAGAACTTGCAAATTCAAAAAAAAATGGTGTCATATCTGATTTACTCAAGCAGACTCGTGATGAAGCATCTAACGATCTTGATCATTTTCTTGCACACACTAAAGAAGTCATGAATTTTTCTGGAAATCTTCGTTCTGAAAATCAAGATCTGATTCACACTATCTTTAAGTTAAGAGAAATGTTAGGAAAGTATGAACATATTTCACCTACTGTGATTAAGAGAATAGCACCAGTAACACTTAGTAATCGTAAACCTAGAATCCCTACTGCCAAATCACAAGTTGCTAACGTGCCTCCTTCTACTGCAACAGGAATAGTTGCCACTTTTCCAAACGTCCGCACTTCACAGCATAGGAGCAATACAAGGAAGAATAGGAAGTTGCGACCTAAGAAAAGACAAATAAAGATTGCTAAAGTAGAAGAACACCCTAGGACTATGAATAAGACTCAAGTTGCTTCCACTATAAATATTGCACCTGGCAAATGTAATAGTAATAGTGATGTAACGAATGCTAAACCTTTAAGTACTTTGATATTCACCGATGCACCTTGTGATATTTGTCGTAAAAGTATGAATTCTGATTGTCATGACAAATGTGTTGCTAAAGCTATTATCTCTCGTTTAAGGAATCCTAAGACTCAGAATACCTCTAGGCCCATTAATCAGTCTAAGTCTGTGCTTGGTAGACCACCCTCTTTAGATTCTAAGAAACGCATTGCATGTCCCCTGTAGTTCCGGCACATCCTAAGAATGTAGTACCACCTAGTGCATTCACTAAGACAAAAGCAAATACTAGTTGGAGATGGCAGAAATGGATATACAACACACTAGGATTTAAATGGATACCTAAAGCTATTGATGTGTGTATATCTACTATAACTGCCCAGAACTCTCTAACATTTCGGGTTCCACATCTACTTCTATTCCATCTGTGTCGTCTGTGTGTAATGCAGTGATACGATCATTCTGGATTGTTGATAGTGGATGTTCTCGACACATGACAAGCAATCTTAAACTGTTATCAAACTTTGTTTCAAAGTTCATTGGCACGTCAGATTCGGGAATGATCACTTCGCAGCTATCATGGGCTACGGAGATTACATTAATAGCAACATCGAAATTAGCAGGGTTTATTATGTGGAAGGCCTCGGTCATAATCTGTTCTTAGTTGGTCAATTTTGTGATGGAGATTTGGAAGTCGCTTTCAGGGAGAAAACTTGTTTCATTCGTGATCTACAAGGAAACGATCTTATGTCTGGTCAACGCTCATCCAGTCTATACACTATCTCTATGCAAGACATGATTGCTTCATCTCCCATATGTCTACTCTCAAAGGCTACATCTACAAAATCTTGGCTATGGCACCGTCGTCTTTCACATTTAAACTTTCAAACCATAACCAACCTTGCTCGACACAAACTAGTTGAAGGTCTCCCACGATTCCGGTATTCTAAATATCACCTTTGCTCAGCTTGTGAGCAAGGGAAAAGCACTCGTGCTCATTTTCCTTCAAAGGTGGAACACAGCTCTCAGCATGTGCTTCATCTTCTTCACATGGATTTGTGTGGCCCGATGCCCGTGCAGACGATAAATGGCAAATGCTACATCTTGGTAATTGTTGATGACTACTCAAGATGGACTTGGGTTTATTTTCTTCGAAGTAAATATCAAGCTCCACATATGATCATCACCTTTCTCATGAAAATTCAAGTTCAGCTCCGGAACACCGTCAGACAAATTCTTACAGACAAAGGAACTGAATTTGTGAATCAAACCCTTCGGGATTATTATAAGAAAGTGGGAATTCAGCATCAAACATCTATTGCCCGCACACCAGAACAAAACGGAGTTGTTGAAAGACGAAACCGACGTTAGTGGAAGCGCCGAACGATGTTAATCAATGCTAAACTTCCAGATTACTTGTGGTGAAGCTTGTCTCGACCGTGCATGCTACACTCGAACCGCTCAATGATTACAAATCGCCACAACAAAACACCATTTAAGCTTCTCCACAACCGAAAACCGAATCTCAAACACTTTCATGTCTTTGGATCTCTTTGCTATCCGAATAATGATCGTGATGACTTTGGAAAGCTCAAAGCCAAAGCTGACATTGGAGTCTTTATTGGGTATTGTGAGAATTCTAAAGGTTACCGGAACTGGAATCTTCGGACAAAGCAAGTTATGGAAACGATACATGCTCATTTTGATGAACTTACTGAGATGGCTTCTGAGTATAACAGCTTGGAACCCGGTCACAACCACTTAAACTTCCCCCAAACCCCATCATCATGAACAAGCCCCCACTCACTCGTCAACAAATGGAACGACTATTTGCTCCTCTGTTCAGTAACGATATTGATGAACGTGCTCCAGGTGTATCCGCTGTTTCCGCTGCTCAACCCGATAATACTCTTATACCTGATACACCTGCTACAACAACTACGGTTGAAGAAGCACCACCGGTTGACTCCAACACAACAGTTGAACAAACCGCTTCCAACAATGATGCATCGGCTGATGATGTTCTGAATGATGTACCCCCACCTGCATATTTTGATCCAAATGCGTTCTTTAACCCGTTTGCTAATGAGATGCTGCTGCACGATGTCGCGAGAATCTTCAACAAGCCATTTGAATCCTCAAAATCGCACAATGTATACCAACATCAACCCTCCCACAGAGATGGACAAAAGACCATCCTCGGAAAATATTATTGGCAACCCGAATCAATCGGCGTTATGAGACAACGTCTTCACTCGAGATGGTGAACATTGCATTTATGCACTCACCGTCTGCCAATCGAACCTAAAACATCAAAGACGCAATGACAAAAGACAACTGATCGAATCCATGCAAGAAGAACTCAACCAATTCAAACGTCTTGAAGTATGGGAACGGGTTGAAAGACCAACAGGGGTCTACGTCATTGGTCTCAAATGGATTTGGAAAAACAAATTGATGCTGAAGAAACGTTATCGAAATAAGTCACTTCTGGTGGCTAAGGGTTATCGTCAGGAAGAGGGTATTGACTTTGAAGAATATTTTGCTCCGGTTGTCGTCTTGAGGTTGTTCGGATATTTCTCGCGTTCGCGGCTCATATGAATATGACAGTCTTTCAGATGGATGTCAAAACTGCGTTTCTAAATGGACAACTAAAAGAAACGGTTTATGTCACCAAACAAAGGATTCGATTGATCCCGCGTTCCCGAACCATGTCTACAAACCGAACAAACCTCAGTATGGTCTCAAACAAACTCCTCGGGCATGGTACGATAAGCTATCATCTTTCCTAATTGCCAATAATTTCACCAAAGGTTCGGTTGACCCTACTCTTTTCATACAATATCACGGGCCACATATCTTAATTGTTCAAATTTACGTGGATGACATCATTTTTGGGTCTACACATAAAAGTACTCAATCGCTTTTGCAAAACTAATGAAGAAAAATTTTGAAATGTCCTTGATGGGTGAACTTACGTTCTTTCTAGGATTACAAGTTCATCAATCACCCCGTGGTATTTTCTTGAGTCAGTCCAAATATGCCCTTGAATTGTTAAACAAATTTGGAATGAATACCTGTGACACTTATGCCACACCAATGGCTCATACTAAGAACCTAGACGCTGATTTACTTGGGAAATTGGTGGACCCTACAAAATACCGTAGTATTATTGGGTCTCTCATGTATATAACAGCTAGCAGACCTGATATTGTCTTTGTCGTATATCTTTGCTCCCGTTATCGATCACGACCAACTGAAACCCACCTCTTGAGGCTAAAAGAATCCTCCGATACATCAAGGGAACCATTAATTTGGGGATCCGGTATCCGAAGGATTCTGGTTTTGAACTAATCGCTTTTGGGCGTGACCACGCAGGATGCTTAGATTCACGGAAAAGTACTTCATGAGCTTTACAATTTCTTGGTGATAAACTGGTGTCATGGCAATCGAAGAAGCAGGATCGCGTCGCCGTCATCAACTGAAGCGTAATATGTAGCCATGTCGGTGTTGTGCTCAAGTCATTTGGATGAGAACACAACTCAAAGACTATGGTTACGTATTTGACGTAATCCCGATGTCTGCGACAATCGGAGTGTTATTGCGATCTCGTGCAACTCAGTTCAACACTCCAAATCAAAGCACATCAATCTTCGATATCATTTCATCAAGGATCACGTGGAGCGAGTACTGTTGAATTATATTTTGTGGGTATACAATACCAATTGGCAGATCTACTCACCAAAGCCTTGCCTCCCGCTAGGTTTAATGAGTTGGTCTACCGGATTGGTATGAGGTGTTTGACTCAAGAGGAATTGGATGACCTCCTAAAACAGTCTTAAAAACCTGTCAAACACCAAAACATCTCTTGTAAATAAATTTTCAAAAACAAAAATACAAAAATATAAAATCAGATAAAAACAACAAAAATATTCCTCTATCTATATTTCTTTAAACATTGCAAGTACATTTCTTCCGTTAACACTATAATCTTTCAAAATTCAGTATTTTTCCGATCAAGTGTTGAGGGGGAGAAAATAAATACTTAACTGTTTAAAAAACATCCGTGTACTTGCATGTTACTCTATTCTGGATGTTTCTTGTATCAATGGTGGTAAACTTTTCTGGTTAAACTGACACTCCTCGGAAAAAATTTATAACCTTTCATTATTTTCTTAAGTCGAGGGGGAGTGTCGTCAAGTTTCTTTCTTAAAATATTTGTTTGGTAACCAAAATGGAAGTTAAATGGCTTTGTATGAAAAAGGAAAAGGTGGAGGGACCAAAACTGTCAAAAGTGTAAACTGTTTTTTAATAAAACTCCCACACCTAACTTCTCACATCACATTTAATACTCAAACCTAACATAATCTTCGCATACAAATCGTTCAAGAAATCCGTGTTTTGGATCATCAATTTGTAAGTTGTTTTATGATCTTAACGAGTTTACAAACATTGGTTTTGATTTTTATACAAATCCAACGGTCAAATATTTGTCTATGATTGATTTAGTGTTCTACACATAAGCGTATGAACACTCAATCAAGAATGGGTGTTTGTGGTTAAAATGATTGTGTCAAAATGCTTTTCTTACATCAATGAACACATTTTTATCACTAAAACATACCCAGATACACGAATTGAGTGACTTTGAAAATTAGGGTTTATGCGTGGTTTTGGGGGTTTTCAAATGTGATTGTATTTGGTCAAAAAGATTGTTGTGTGATGTTAATATCATGTTGAATTGATGATATCCATGCCCTATAACAACCCAGAAACACTAATTAAGTTAGAATTAGAAATTAGGGTTTAATGTTCTTGAGTTTTGGGTACTTTTGATTCACCACGATTTGGGTGTTAAAACTTGGTTATTAGACTCTCACAACACCTAAGACCTACCAGAAAACGTTTGATACAAATCCTATGGTTAGAAATCATATGCGTAATTCATAAACTTTAGGGTTTCGACTTACGCGTGTGACTTTCTACGCGTAAACTATGAAATTAGTTTCATGCCATGATCTGTTTTTTAAAATGACTATACATGTTAAGATTGATGATATGATGATTTTATTTCAGGCTTGCTACGCATAAAACTCGGAATCAAGGTCCTTGTTACTCTAATAGGAACACCTTACGCGTAGAAAGTTATCGTAAGAGAAATCTTACGCGTAGGCTGCTAGCGCCGCAAGGTTCTACATAGGGACTACGGCGATCCTGTGAAGGATATGCGTCAACAATGACTCTACGCATAAGGTCTACTCTTACGAGTAAGCCTTACGCGTAAGGTATTTTATACGCCTACGCGTAAGCTCTACGCATAAGGTCCCCTTTTTCCTACGCGTAAGTAAGGATCCTACGCATAAGCTTGCGTCTACGCGTATACTTCTCCTATTTACGCATAAGCTACTATTCCTACGCATAAGCCTTGAACAAACCTTCGTTTTGAACTTTTACGCGTGCAAACTTGTGAATAAATGAATCATAACGTTACGAATCCAATAATGTCACTAATAAACTTAAACGTTTGATATGTTGTGAACTCTAAGTGATAACATAAACTTTAAAACTTAAAGTTAACTAACTCACGAAACGTTTCACGACGTCATTGGACTATTGGACAAACAAGTGACTCGTAACAATCTTTAACACTGTACATTCAATAATTAGACAATAATAACCTTCTGTTGACTAACATTATGTCTTTCGATATGTTGGTTCTTTTGGCTAATGTTATTTCGAATCACGACATGGTCGCCAAATGAATGTGGATGCACCAGAAGTTCTCACAATTGCAGACATCTTCCCTAATGGCTATCCGAGAAAGATTGGAAAGAACAATCTAAGAGTTGACTTTGAAACTCTTTCATGCTCATAATCTTCCTGCCTGATTGTGGATATTTTAAAGAATCATCCGCACGTAACATGCTCTCACACTCTGCTCGTTCCAGAGATCTACATTCAACAATTCTTGAATTCAATGAAAAGGATCAAAGGTCAAAGTGCGGTGGACCGTGACACTCAATCACAAACAGATCACCATCACAGATGCAGGATCTACGGGCCGTTCTTCTAATTCCGAAATCGAGCCAACCGACTTCTATGCCACAACTATGAAGAGACAGCTTCGAAATTCCCGATTGATATTGGCTATGATGAAGCTTCAAGAATAATCACTAAGCACTCTCATGTAGAGCTTAAGAACATTCCTCAACCGTGGAGAACCCTCTACATCATCATTACTAAATCTGTCTCTGGTCGTGATAGTGGCTATGAGCATCCCAAGCTCATAGAACTACAAATCTTCCGGTCATTAATCAACAAAAAGGACATCGAAATTGAAGCACAGTTATGGGAAGACATGATGTCATTTCTCAAGAAACTTGGGTCAAAGATTCCCTATGTCAGATACACAAAACTGTTGATCCAGAGAGCACTTGGACTTCATCCCGATATTCCCAAGAGGCTCAATGACCCGAAAATCACGATATGTTGGCCTGAGCCTACCCTATCGGTCTGAATCAAGGAATCGTCAACAAAGAAACAGGCCGTGTTACCCGATCACCTTCTGAATAATGAAATCAAAAAGCTCGAGACATACAAAAGGTATCTGGTAGAAGTAAAAGAAGGCAAAGTTGGTCTTCTCAATGAGAAATCTTCTGGTACACCTATAAGGAAAACCAGAAGAGGAAGTACAAGCCGAGAGTCAGAGGACGTTCCCCAGGAGGAATCGTCCACGAAAGGGGACAGTTCCCGCCAAGGAAGTTGTTCCTATTCTCGTATCCAAACCTGAACCGCAGAGAAAACTAATGGACGAGGACTCGGAGGGTACTGCATCAGATGAAGAGACTTTCTACTCTGAAACTGCTAAAGATGACACTACAACAGTATCTAAACCTCTTAGTCCTCCAGCTGAACATGGAAAAGGGAAGACTCTAGTACTTGTGCTTTATGAAGAAAGCTCAAATGAAGAGCCACTGGAAACTGATTACAAGAAAAAGTTCAAATTCGTTAGACTTCAACACGTAGCACAACAATTTGCTAAAGAACAAATGGGTGGCCCCGGAGGGTCGAGTGGTGGAGCTCAACCTTCACCAAGTCCTGATGCGGTTAATGTCACACCCTCGCCGGAGGCGGAAACACGAGGTGTAACGGAAGGGAACATAAGCACAAGATAATAGAACATACCAACATTAATATTTAAAAGAAAGAGTACACTATTACAATACCAGTTTAGCCGTCATCGGCAAATATATTACAAAGTTTAGTTCCCAAAATATTGCGTTCTATTACATAATGATTTGTAGTGACAAGTGAAAACTTCATTATGCAAGACTTGAAAGAAAAGCTTACTAACGATCACCTGAAATGCATGAGAGAAAAACCGGTCAACTATGAAAATAGTTGGTGAGTAAACACGCTTAGCAAAAAAAAGAAAACTCGAAAGAAATAAACAGCTTCTCGACGAAAAATAGTTCTCAAAGCAAAGGCATTGTGTATCCACTCACCCAAATTCACCATACAAAAACTTGCAACCTGTGTGTACACAACCCATTGCACAAAATATAGCGTATCAAGTAGTCAAGTGTAAGTGGTCATAATAGTTCCCAAAGCAAAGGCATTGTATATCCACTCAGTTCCAAGTTCCGCACAAAACTTGCAACCCGTGTATTACACAACCCATTGCACAAAAATGTAGTGTATCAAGTGGTCAAAATAGTTCACAATATAGTACCAAGTATATAATAATTTAAGTTAATGTCTCAACACGGGAGACTTTGCTCTCAACAGGGGGAGACTCCTTTGTCCCTCGGCCACCTAGGCGAGATTTATTGAGACCGCTCCACCAATAAGGCGAGACTTTATAGTGATGTCTCAACATGGGAGACTTTACCGCCCAACAAGGGAGACTCCTTTGTCACGCGACCACCTAGGCGAGATTTATTGAGACCGCTCCACCAATAAAGAGACTTTATAGTGATGTTCAACATGGGAGACTTTGCACGCTCCAACAAGTGGAGACTCCTTTGTCACTCGACCACCTAGGCGAGATTTAGTGAGACCGCTCCACCAATAAGGCGAGACTTTATAGTGATGCTCCGAACATGGGAGACTTTACCGCTCCAACAAGGGAGACCCCTTTGTCACTCGACCACCTAGGCGAGATTTATTGAGACCGCTCCACCAATAAGGTGAGACTTTATAGTGATGCTCCGAACATGGGAGACTTTAGGTCAAGATCATAACACGTACGGTTCAATAAGTTTAAACAAGTCATAAGTTCGTAATTAAGTTCAAGAGTTCCGTTCAAAAGTTCGTAATTTAGTTCAAAGATTTAAGTCAAGTTCACAAGTTCTAGTCAAAAGAGTTCACAAAAGTAAGAATCAATTTAATTCAAGTATGGTTCATGCATTCAGCCCCAAAATATAGTAAAACGGAAAAGGGGTGTGATTACTCATGATGAATAGATGCGAAGACAAAAGTGGTACACCGAAATATAGCGTGAATCCGAACCGACCTATTATGAATGATATGATATGTAATGAGTTGCAATGTAATGTTATGCATGCATTTCAGTATGTTATTTATACCATTAGCGAGTTTGAAAATATACTTTTTAAAAATACCCTTTGACGTCTTGACCAATAAAAAATCACTTTACAAGTATTTACGTCAAAATGTCATCCTACAATGGTTTTATAATGATTTATAGTGAAATTATCACTTTTCGTAAGAAACAATGTCGCTCGGAAAATTTCATGAAATTGACAAAATAGCTTTGAAAAACTAGTCGTAATGATGTACGTCGATCGTTAGAGAACGAACTCGACGGTTTTAGAAAGTTTGTATCGAAATCTAGAAGTTTCAGTTCAGGAGTTTTCGTCATAGAGGTCTCGAACATAAAGATAATAGGGTTAAATATGGTGATTTTAGTTACCGTAACACTTATCTCGTAAAAATAATATAGTTTTTTCTAAAAATAATAGTTACGGCAAGTTTATGAAAACGTGTATATCTTAGTCGCTTTCAAACCGTTTTCTATGTATTATATGTCCTTAGCTTCAGATCAAAGTATACTAATATATTTTGACAAGCTTCGAAATAATTTATGAAGCTTAAGGCTCGTTTTGACCCGACAATTTAAAAATAGGTTGCTGAATTTTCTGAAAAATATATTTTTCGTCGTCAAACTTGTAAAATCCATAACTTCTTCGTTATAACTCCGCTTTAATCCGTTCAAGCGGCCACGGATTCGTTTTAAAGTATATTTTCTAAATATCAAGGCCAAAATTTCGTGCCTACTGTCGGATTTTCCAGAAAAACAAAACAAGGACAGAACACTTTTATATACTTATCGAAAATAGTTTTTCTCGTACTAAACCTATTCCAATCCCTTCAAATCAACTCCAAAGCTAGTCTAATCCTACCATACACCTTCTTAGGGTGTCATGGGTTCCTAAACATCATCAAGACCAACATATACCAAGGGGATAATTATAGGATGACCTTAGTATATAAATAACTCTAAAACCATGAAATAAAATGGTATAAATCACATATCATGCATACTTGCTCCAAAAAATGAAAAGATGGATATGAAATGATAAGGAAACTTGAAAATGGAAGAAATATGCTTACAAATGAGTATGATGAGGTGCTAGTAACAAGGATTAATCCTAAATACTCTTGGTTTTTATTTCAAAACCATATAAAGAGTAATAACTAGATTGTGTTAACACTTGAGCTAGCAAAATTTTGTGATCCCTTGGAAGACCTCTCTATGGCGGTTTTGGATGAAGAGAAACAAAGAAGAGAGAAAAATTTTTGGTACTTGCATTATTGCCATTTAATGAGTGAAGTAAATTTTCTTGAAGTATAAATCTTGCCTTGAAGAAAATCTACCCAATTTGATTTCCCTTACCCATTGGAGCCGGATTTATGGGGATATGGTTCCCAAAAATTTTTTTTTGTATTGCATATATACTTGTATAACTAATTGTAAAAAGTGTAAGTACATATGTAGATAACTATAACTTGTAAGGTTAATGGTAACGTTTTGGTACAAGTAAATTTTTAATAGATCAAATTAGAGTATAATGAGATCATAAAAATTGTAAAAATACATTCCTTGTGAAATTTGAGTGATATAAAATTATCGATAGTTTTAAGTAAAACGTCAATAATATATAAATTTAGCGATTCATGTACAAAATAATTTCAAAACACTAGTTGAACTCAAAATATAGTTTTTACAACTCAATGTAAGTATAAAAATATGTCGGGATCATTTTTGAAAGTAACGGATTAAATATTTAAAATAATAACTCACGCGATAACGTTTATTTAATATAGAATTCACGCGTTAAATGTGAAATGCAATGTCATGAATGAACTAATATGATGCATAATTAATTTAAGAAATGGCCGGAAATTTGAGAATTGTGACATTCTTCCCATGTCAGCGGAATCATGTCCTCATGATTCGATTAACGATACTATGGTCCGAACCTCGACAAGAGTTCTAAAAGTTCATGCTCGCACGAATAGCCTAAATGATCATATCAATGCCCATGCGCATCGCTTTCCCCATTTAACGCAAGTACGTGTCTGATTAGATTTAATAGGATAAACTTACCCAATATCGAACGTAGCTCTCAAAAGACCTTTAGGTTGTCGATTATAATCTAATCTCACAACTCATCAAACAAGAACTGCCATGAGATTAAACTAAACCGACTTGAGTAAACTTGTCTCTTAGCTTGATTTTTGCAACTCATCAAACAAGAACCGTCTACTAGATCAAGCTGGAAAAAGTTGTTAGAAAGATAGGATTCCAAATCCTTGAATGAAGTCTTTTGAAAGATTCGCCCGATATTCGATTTGCTTACACAATCAAATTCAATCAACAAAATATATAACAACTAAGGTTGATATCAATAGGTCTCAAATTAATCAAGGTCGTGAACGTGGTAAGAATTGGAAGGAAGTTAAGCACTCAAAATCATGTCGCACAGAAATAAAGTAGTTGTTCGAAAGAATGTACCCGTTAAGCGCTATGCTTCCTCGGTACCCGTGATAGAATGCTCGACCACAAGTGGAGGAATTTCAATGTTCGGTTCGTGGACCTTCTATTGCCAATGCCGTGTTTGGACGACACTTTGATCGGGAGTTCTTTTCGCCTTTGGGACAGTATTTGAAGGTGATCTAGACTTCCACACTCGTAACATGCTTTCTCTGGCCCTGATTCCCGCCTGTTTGAGCAATTTCGAAGTGGCCCGTCTGCCCACATTTGCCGCAGACTCGCGCCCATGTGATGATAATTACATCGAAAGTACAAAGGATGTGGACCTCGCATATCCTTTGGCGCCTCCGGGTGGTCGCCCCATAGTTCGAAGTTATTCACGCCTCTTGTTTTGCCGACTCCGGTTTCGGCTTCCCCGTGATCCTCCGCCGCTATTCATTGTTGCTGCTTTTGTTAGTTCTCCGGACCATCACATCATTTGTCAGTTTATACGCCATACTCACAATGCTTGCAGAGTGGTTGGTTTCACGAAGTGACATCCCTCCTAATTTCGGTATCAACTCATATATAGCTCAATCAATTTCTCCACAAAGCTGAAACCATGCGAGGAACCATCCTAGTTAACTCCGTGGAACCGGATCGTATTTGCTCATCTCTACTCCTACCATCAAGTGATTCCAAAATTCTTCTTCCAGTTTCGACTTCATCTTTTCTCAGTACTCATCGCTAGTAGTTTCTTGAATGCTTCCCAAGATAGCGCATTTGTCCCTCTTCCTCTAGTCTCAGCTGATTGTTCCACCGTGTCAATGCTCGACCGTAGTAGACCAACAGAGAACTCAACCTTGTTTCCTTCCAAGACATTTCGTGATACTAAGCTTCACTCAACATTCTCGAAACGTGTTAGCAAATTCAATGGCACCCTCAGCACTATGAAATTCCATTGGCTTACATGTCATGAAAGTTTTTTTGTAAATGTGATCCTCACTTCAAGTACCTTCTTGGTTCTCTTTTCCGCATCGAGATGTGTTATAATTTGGGTGAGTAACCGCTATTCCAGCACGTTGTTGTCCTGGATTGTCATTGTTGTTCGTTGCCGCTTGTACTTCCTCGAAGGTGTTTTCGTACCATGATCCTACAGAGGACCAAAACATCGTTGAGTAAAACCACATTCGAACGAAGTCGATGAGGTGCGAACGGTGGTAATGTGTATTAAGTGATCAAACATGACAGAACAGAGACATGCTATGGCTAACAAGTCGAAAGATGGAAAAGAGAAGATATGAACGAGGTACGGTAATGTAGACGTGAACGTAAAAACATACCATGCATACCCCACCAATACCAAATCAGTGACCGTAGACTCAAAAAGACTCGACTAAACATGATTTAAAACTATTTACTTATCATTGTGATGGTTCTTCATAAATAGACATAGTTGATCGCTATGTATAATTTATGAGTAACAATGCAACGATAGACTAGATGATTCGATGATGTTCAATGTTTAATAATATAAAATAAATTTTTTTTTTTTCGGCTATAGCCGTGATTTTTATTTTGAAAATCGCATTCTCTATAACCTTTGGCTCGGATACCAATTGTCACACCTCGCCGGAAAAGAAACACGAGGTGTAAACTGAAGGAACATAAGCACAAGATAATAGAACATACCAACATTAATATTTAAAAGAAAGAGTACACTATTACAATACCAGCTTTAGCCATCTAAAATATATTACAAAGTTTAGTCTCCAAAATATTGCGCTCTATTACATAATGATTTGTAGTGACAAGTGAAAACTTCATTATGCAAGACTTGAAAGAAAAGCTTACTAACGATCACCTGAAATGCATGAGAGAAAACGGGTCAACTATGAAAATAGTTGGTGAGTAAACACGTTTAGCAAAAATAAGAAAACTCGAAAGAAATAAACAAAGCTTCTACGACTAAAAAATAGTTCTCAAAGCAAAGGCATTGTGTATCCACTCAGTTCCAAATTCCTACCATACAAAACTTGCAACTGTGTGTACACAACCCATTGCACAAAAATATAGTGGCCAAGTAGTCAATGTAATGGTCATAATAGTTCCCAAAGCAAAGGTATTTGATATCCACTCGGCCCAAGTTCTACCATACAAAACTTGCAACCTGTGTGTACACAACCCATTGCACAAAAATGTAGTGTATCAAGTGGTCAAAATAGTTCACAATATAGTACCAAGTATAATATTTACACGTTCAACATGGGAGACTTTGTAATCGCTCCAACAGGGAGACTCCTTTGTCACTCTACCACCTAGGCGAGATTTATGAGACCGCCCACCAATAAGGCGAGACTTTATAGTGATGCTCCGAACATAGGAGACTTTGCACTGCTCCAACAAGGGAGACTCCTTTGTCACTCGACCACCCAGGCGAGATTTATTGAGACCGCTCCACCAATAAGGCGAGACTTTATAGTGATGTTCGAACATGGGAGACTTTGCAACCAACAAGGGAGACTCTCTACCAATCACCTAGGCGAGATTTATTGAGACCGCTCCACCAATATCACTTTATAGGATGTTCAACATGGGAGACTTTGCACTGCCCAACAAGGGAGACTCCTTGTCACCTCACCACCTAGCGAGATTTATTGAGACCGCCCACCAATAAGCGAGACTTTATAGTGATGCTCAACATGGAGACTTTAGGTCAAGATCATAACACGGTCACGGTTCAATAAGTTTAAACAAGTCATAAGTTCGTAATTAAGTTCAAGAGTTCCGTTCAAAAGTTCGTAATTTAGTTCAAAGATTTAAGTCAAGTTCACAAGTTCTAGTCAAAAGAGTTCACAAAAGTAAGAATCAATTTAATTCAAGTATGGTTCATGCATTCAGCCCCAAAATATAGTAAAAACGGTAAAAAGGGGGTGTGATTACTCACTTGATGAATAGATGCGAAGACAAAAGTGGGTACACCGAAATATAGCGTGAATCCCGAAACTGACCTATTATGAATGATATGATATGTAATGAGTTGCAATGTAATGTTATGCATGCATTTCGTATGTTATTTATACCATTAGCGAGTTTGAAAATAATACTTTTCGTCAAAAAATACCCTTTGACGCCTTGACCCTTCAAAAATCACTTTACAAGTATTTACGCCAAAATGTCATCCTACAATGGTTTTATAATGATTTATAGTGAAATTATCACTTTTCGTCGTAAAACAATGTCGTCGGAAAATTTCATGAAATTGACAAAAATAGCTTTGAAAAACTAGTCGAAAATGATGTACGCTCGATCGTTAGAGAACTAACTCGACGGTTTTGGAAAGTTTGTATCGAAATCTAGAAGTTTCAGTTCAGGAGTTTTCGCCATAAAGGTCTCGAACATAAAGATAATAGGGGTTAAATATGGTGATTTTAGTTACCGTAACACTTATCTCGTAAAAATAATATAGTTTTTCTAAAAAATAATAGTTACGGCAAGTTTATGAAAACGTGTATATCTTAGTCGCTTCAAACCGCTTTCTACGTATTATATGTCCTTAGCTTCAGATCAAAGTATACTAATATATTTTTGACAAGTCGAAATAATTTATGAAGCTTAAGGCTCGTTTTTGACCCGGACAATTTAAAAATAGGTTGCTGAATTTTCTGAAAAATATATTTTTCGTCGTCAAACTTGTAAAATCCATAACTTCTTCGTTATAACTCCGTTTTAACCCGTTCAAGCGGCCACGGATTCGTTTTAAAGTATATTTTCTAAATATCAAGGCCAAAATTTCGTGCCTACTGTCGGATTTTCCAGAAAAACAAAACAAGGACAGAACACTTTTATATACTTATCGAAATTAGTTTTTCTCGTACTAAACCTATTCCAATCCCTTCAAATCAACTCCAAAGCTAGTCTAATCCTACCATACACCTTCTTAGGGTGTCATGGGTTCCTAAACATCATCAAGACCAACATATACCAAGGGGATAATTATAGGATGACCTTAGTATATAAATAACTCTAAAACCATGAAATAAAATGGTATAAATCACATATCATGCATACTTGCTCCAAAAATGAAAAGATGGATATGAAATGATAAGGAAACTTGAAAATGGAAGAAATATGCTTACAAATGAGTATGATGAGGTGCTAGTAACAAGGATTAATCCTAAATACTCTTGGTTTTTATTTCAAAACCATATAAAGAGTAATAACTAGATTGTGTTAACACTTGAGCTAGCAAAATTTTGTGATCCCTTGGAAGACCTCTCTATGGCCGGTTTTGGATGAAGAGAAACAAAGAAGAGAGAAAAATTTTTGGTACTTGCATTATTGCCATTTAATGAGTGAAGTAAATTTTCTTGAAGTATAAATCTTGCCTTGAAGAAAATCTACCCAATTTGATTTCCTTACCCATTGGAGCGGATTTACGGGGATATGGTTCCCAAATAAAAATTTTTTTTTTTTTTTTGTATTGCATATATACTTGTATAACTAATTGTAAAAAGTGTAAGTACATATGTAGATAACTATAACTTGTAAGGTTAATGGTAACGTTTTGGTACAAGTAAATTTTTAATAGATCAAATTAGAGTATAATGAGATCATAAAAATTGTAAAAATACATTCCTTGTGAAATTTGAGTGATATAAAAATTATCGTATAGTTTTAAGTAAAACGTCGTAATAATATAAATTTAGCGATTCATGTACAAAATAATTTCAAAACACTAGTTGAACTCAAAATATAGTTTTTACAACTCAATGTAAGTATAAAAATATGTCGGGATCATTTTTGAAAGTAACGGATTAAATATTTAAAATAATAACTCACGCGATAACGTTTATTTAATATAGAATTCACGCGTTAAATGTGAAATGCAATGTCATGAATGAACTAATATGATGCATAATTAATTTAAGAAATGGCCGGAAATTTGAGAATTGTGACAGTTAATCAACCCGATAAGGGATCTGGTGCCACCACTTTGGTACAACAACAAACACGTGTGGAGGACACTCTTGAAGAACCTGAATTTGAGAAGTTAGAGAAGGTAAAAGCGATGAAGAAGCTGCGCCAAAGCCAAAGCGATGAACAAGCTAAGTCGGAAATGAAAAGATGTTGAGTATGATAAATTTCTTCAGAGTAGTCCTGCACGGTCAAAGGAAGAAACTTCTGAGCCACCAAAGGATCCGGAGTCTCCTCACATCTCATCATCATCTCACTCTTCACCACCACCATCAAAGAAATCAACCAAATCATCATCCAGATCAGTAAAGAAGCCAACTCCATGTTGGATCTCTCAATCTAAGAATCGAATCGTTAAAGCTGTCAAACGAGTCAGAAAGAAAGATATTCTCTTCAAGAAAATGAATTTCTTCGCTGATCAAATACAGTATCTTCATGATGAGCAAGACAAGATGCAAGTTGAAAGGGAGTATGTTCAGAAGCTTATGAAGGATGATCTTCAAGGAAGCATGGACGAGATGATTAAAGGATACTCTCATAAGTTCCTTATGGAGGTCGTTCTGAAACTAACAAAGGAGATGTATACCAGACAACTGTATCCAAATCTCTTACACTTAGCCAAGCAACATGAAATCAACTACGATGAGTTTGAGCATCAATCCAGTTGAATCACAATCTTCTCAGATGATGAATTGGTGAACGGTCATAGCTCAAATGTCGAAACGCTCTGCAATGTTTGCCTCCCATGAAGCTAAACTGTTTGAAGCATTGCTGGAATACCAACTCAAGTCCTCATTCAGAAGAAGCCTGAAGGCCTAAGCGTTCAAGAGAAGATGAAGAGAAAGATCAGGATAAGGATAAAGAGCCCAAACGCAGAAATAAGTCTGGTGAATCATCCTCCATTCAGTATTCATTATAGCCTCCACCCCAAAGGACTCCAGCTCAACAAAGTTCCCCTCCTCCCTCTTCTGCAGATAAACCTCAGGATTCTTCTGACCCACCACCCAGACTCAGAAAACCGGTGATCACTTTAAGTATACGGGTGGTGAAGATGAAGAATACCATGAGTCCCAACAACAACCCGCCTCTCCCGACAAAGTACAGAAACCAGAACCCTCATCTAGGCCTAAGTAACAGAAGAAGAAGGCGCCCAAGGCTGACGTCCTATCATGGCTAGATGAAGATAACACAAAGGAATTTGAATGGTTTTCTACACTTGTTAATTCCACTCCCTACCCTGCTGAAGGTCAAGATCTGGTAGACGGTAATTCATTGGAGCATGCTAAGCTATTGCAAGAAAAGTTCCGAATAAAGAAGATGACGAAATCTGAGTTGAGGTGAATCAAGAATGAAGCTTTTCAACTGTTAAAAGATAGCTCAGAAAGTGCCATCGAGGTCGAATATCACCTTGAAAAACATTGCTCTCTGCAGACTGTCTAACAACATAGATTGGCTCAACCCAGAAGCAAACATCGACTTTACCAAATGGGACAACCCTCCATATTACACCGACTGGTCTAAACCTCTACCAACAATTGGCCAACCTGATGAGCCTCGAATTCCATTCCGATATTTCTTCAACAAAGACTTGGATTTTCTTCTACACGGTGGCGATGGTTCTAGGAAATACGCTACATCTTTGACACTTCCATTCCCGGCAGCAATTTACTCTAATTGCATAGCCATCGAGGAAAGATCTAACCACTTGTTCTCCAACCAAGTGGAAGAGTACAACCGAGATGCAATGTATGGGATTCACCATTGGCCGGAACGCCGAAGAATCTACTACCGAAGCTGCAAGGTTTAGAAATCTCAACATGGAGTGTTCAGTCCTAAAAGTATCGTTGCCATCAAACACGTTGATCTTTCGTCCAAATGGGACTACACTTTTCTCAAGAAGATTGTCGTCAAAAGGAAGGACGAAAGGGATTATGCATTATCTGAAGCTGACTTTGAGAATTTGTCTATCAACGACATTGAAGACATGTATCTTGCCAAAGTACAGGGTCGCATGAGACAATTCTCCACTAAAGTACAACGTGAATTCATCAAGTCATTGCTCATCTTCATTAGACGCATAGTCATCAAAAAACGTGTAGAAGATCTCCAGCTTATAGTTGAATCTTATCAGACCCGTGTCAACCTCACTCTACCGCAGCTTGATCTTCCCGACATCAACCAGCTTTCACAATTTACACTCATCAAGAAAACCATTCGGCGTCGTTTACCGCAATGAACTTCAAAGAAATTGCTTAATGGCGTGTAGAGATCTTCACAAGTTTGGGGATCACACTTTGAAGCGGTTAGGGGCAGATTGGCTTATCGGTTGAAGGATATACATCAAAAGATTGGGTCTCCTAAACGATGGAATTCTTAGGATCGAAGGGACGTGAAGAGGATCATCACGATGATTGATGAACGGTTATATAGAAGGGATCAGTTCAGTAGATTGGAAAGCTATGTTGGTGGTCGACCCAGGATTAACATCACCGGCTTTCAATGCCCGGTTCACACTCCTGGCAACATCTCTAGACTACCTGGTACCCCTTGAACTGCTTCTTTAATTATACTTTTGGATGTGTGATTTTCTATATCCATGGCTTGTGCACACATTACAGTGTACAACCCGTACTTGTAAATAAAGGACCCTGTGGTACGCTTCAGTGCCACAATCCTTATAAAAGGATCGAAAGCTTCTTAATTTGGAGTAAAACCTATCAAACCTTTCACGTTTCAAGGTTTTGCTCAAAAGAACAAGTACTTTCCCTTATGATTTTCAAAACCTCAACCATTTCTATCACTCGTTGGGGGGAGTACTTGACTTAAATCTTTGTTCACAAATTGTTCACAGTGGTCATTCTTCCCGCAACACTCGAAATGGTCATATTTATTCTCAACTTTTCAAAAATAACATTTTATATGCCATTTTTGAGGGGGAGAAAATACGTGATAAGAAATATGTTGTGTTTTGCTATATGAACTCTCGTGTGAAAAGACTTTAACCCATGAATTGACGA